>CM057142.1:739769-1077000 GCA_029964075.1 Patiria pectinifera
GACAAAGATGCAGCCCGAGGCTAGAAATACCTTCCTAAATCCCTGCTTGTATCACAAGTCATAAATTAATGGCCGGGGATTATTACTTGTTGACAGGACGCAGGAGCCGGGGTGACAACACAGGTGCCCATTCCGAACTCTCCTGTACTTTTGTATACCTTAATATGGGAACAGTCACCGAAGACAGTTTTTCCTGTCGATGGAATTTCAGAGATACACTTTCAGTTCATTGAGTTGTGTGAGGTGATTGCCCTCCCTGACTCCGTTGGTCAGGCTCTGAATACTTCACCTGTATAGAAAGACACCCCCCCCCCCCTCCCCCGCGAGAAATTATTTTCTTTAAAAGTTATTTCTTTCTTCATGCAAAGTTTGGGAACAATTGCAAGTGGGTGTAATTCCGGTTCTTTGCGTAATAATGCGGCTTCTGTATTTGAACATGCTGTCAATCTCTCAATGATCAGGGGTAATAATAATACTGTAAGTGCTGTGATTTAGTTTACTAATAAGAGCGTTCTTAAATGCTGATTATTATTATTATTATTATTATTATTTGATGGTTTGAAAATTGCTGTGTAAGCGCAGCAATCAGCTCTGATTAGGGTGGCATGGGTGGCTAGTGAGTAAAATGCTTGCCTCTCACCACTGTGGCCCGGGTTCGATTCCCGGCTCGGACCATATGTGAGTAGAGTTGTGCGTTGGTTCTCTCCTGTTCCACGAGGGTTTTTCTCCGGCCTCTCCGGTTTTCCTCCCTCCGCAAAAATCACACACTTTCAATCTGGCTGTGCTCTGCAGTCATACATGGGTCGATATGGCAGCTGCCAAAGGCGCCTTTACATGCCTTCGGCTTGACCACGTTGTAGCCGCATCCTTCGCAATTCAGCTTCTCAGCGAGTAAGGATGATTAACCCCCAAATTATTAATATTATTGATTAAATTAGTTCAGGGGAAAAAACACGCTCAAAAACAAAAAAATAAAAAAAAAACGGAGTTCCAGTCAGTCACAAATAAATCACAGTTCGGTCACTGGCAAAGTTACCCATCAGTGAACAATAACAAAGGAATGTGTTGGTCACAGTTCATTTGAATAGCATCTCTTGAGACTTGTGACTGGGTGACTAATTGTGATTGAACAGTGATTGACTTGAGTGTGATGAATCCTGAGTTCAGACACAGTGCAACCATGGAGCCATAAATTAGAAAGTGGTTCAGATTACGTGCTCAAACAGGGTTGGTATGTTGATTGTCATCATGTACCACTAGATAATTGTTGGACTGTGATCAACTTGTGTCATGGCAAATGTTGTAGGCACTTACAGTTTTGTCACTGTACTTGTTGCCTCGGGAACCCACACTGAATATCTTTTAAATTCCAAATGAATATCTTTAACTTTTCCAGTTATAACTTATAGATTTTGTTAAGAAATCCAATTTCCATAGCTTTCCACTAGAGGCGTCAATCTGCACACCTTTTTTACCAGGGGGATGGGCTATTGGATCATCCCCCCCTTTTTTTTTTGTTGGTGAGAAACAAATTAAAGATGGATTATGAGGTATTTGTCAAACTTCCAAACATCCAAAATTTGTTTCAATAGCACTGAAAAACGGAGGGAAAGGGTACAAAAGCTTTAAATTTTGATGTAAGGTTAAGGCGTGGAAGTATTCATAAGATGTACATCTGTATCATGAACAGCAACACCTAGTGTATTGTGGTGTCCAGCAAGCCCAATCCCCACCCCCTCCTCCATCCCCACCCCCTCCCCATCCCCACCCCCTCCCTCCCCTCCCCATCCCCACCCCACCCCACCCCTCCTCCCCTCCCCCTCCCTCCCCATCCCCCTCCCTCCCCCATCCCAATCCCCTCCCCTCCCCATCCCCACCCCTCCCCACCCCATCCCACCTCCCCTTCCCCTCCCCACCCCCTCCCTCCCCATCCCCACCCCTCCCCCATCCCACCCCCTCCCCCATCTTCTTTTCGAATTTCCATGGCCGGGCATTTTTGGATTTTGGTTATCCCCCATTATCCCCCCACCCCCTGCTCAGATTAACGCTTCCCACGGTATCAATATTTGTAAGAATTACATGGAAAATCTTCCCAAAGCAAAATATTGTCTGTAATTCAGCAGCACCTTTCTGTCTGTGTGTTCACAGTGAAGTAGTGGAAGTAAGCACCATAGATAGTCAAGACACACATGTCACGCAGTTTAGCACTGCAGAGTGTCAGTAAGCTTTCAAAACACTCAACAGGACTGAGGAGTTTCTGGCCATGGTAATCCTTTGGGCCAGAGGTTAACTGCTGATGTGATTTATGACACTCTACTTACTCCCCCCCCCCCAACACTTGTGCAGTACAGTCAGTAATTTCAGTAATGCATTTCGAGGAATGCCTTACATTTTCTTTTTTGGCAAGGCTCTAGCGTCTGCGCGGAAGCACAAACCGCCATTATTTTTATGCCATTTTAAAGCTTGGAATCTGAGCTTTATCCCTGGTGAGGATTGGTTTGATTTTTAAAAGAGTTTTGAAAATTATTTGTGTTCAAATAAAGGCATGTCAAAAACAAACTCAACCGATTTCAAGGAAAAATCGATGATGCGGTACATCAGATGCAGACTCGAGTCACACTTTGAGCGCGCTTTTTGAATAGGTACATACTTGCACCTGAATTTCAAAATTGAACTTGAAGAACAATATTGTGAATTCATTTAAGGTGTAGTTAACGTGGATCGAAAAGAATAGGAAACACAGAAAGTAAAAGGCAACGAGATCGTCACATCATGAACACGATGAACCATTTCCACATTAGAGAAAATGCGCATGACTGATTTTCCTTGAAATCGGTTGAGTTTGTTTTTGACATGCCTGTATTTGAACACGAATCATTTCAAAACCCTTTTGAAAATCAAACCAACACTTACCAGGGATAAAGTTAAGATTCCAAGCTTTAAAATGATAGAAAAAATAATGGCAGTACGTGTTTCCGCGGCGACGCTAGAGCCTCGCAAAAAAATGTTGCGGGTATTTTGGGACGCGCTGTATTACGGAGTAATTCTATTCGATAGCACTCTCTTGACACTGACGGCAATCAGTCATCAGTCAGTCAGTCAGTCAGTCAGACAAGTACAAAGAAAACTAAAGGATGACCCTTTATAGGGGGGCAGCCTCAGACATTACCTCCAAGGCAGGCTTTCAAGTGTTCCTACTTTTCCTAGTTTTTGTTTTACCTTGCTTCTAGTTTTCCTTCTTTTTTTGTTGAAATTCCCACCTTTTTCTACTTGTACCTGTTTTTTGGTCGCACAACTCCGAAAAGTGAAATCTCAATAAATATTTTTCATAATGGTGTTACACACTGTCATATGTAAACCACTCAGTGAAGGGCTTGGGCGCAGGAGTATGCAAATATAGTTGAGGATGGAGCACAAGTGTTGTGAGTACAGAACATGCCAAATGAGGCTTATGATACTGTGGACACGGGTGAGTATCAACAAAAACTGCTCCTATGAAAGCCCACAAAAGTCCTACTTTTATCCCGATTTTGTCCTCCAAAGTCCTACTTTTGTCTGTTTTTTTAATGTTTTTTTTAAATTTTGATCTTACTGTTCTACTTTTTTTCACCTGGGTCTGCTTGAAAGCCTGCCAAGGAGTGCGTAAACACAGTTTGCATTGCATCGCTAG
Organism: Patiria pectinifera; assembly: GCA_029964075.1. NCBI lineage: Eukaryota > Metazoa > Echinodermata > Asteroidea > Valvatida > Asterinidae > Patiria > Patiria pectinifera. The sequence goes on from CM057142.1 coordinate 743,440, forward strand.
AGTATTTTTCAGCCTTGGGCTTGTCTTTTGGGATTGGAAGGTAAAACTGTTGGGGGAAAAGCAAATACCATGTGATGCTCTGAGCAAGATGTTGTTTTGGTACTGTTGTAGAGTGTTGTACCCCGTTGAATAAAATTTCAAATTTTTATAACAGATTGTGTCGATATTCTTGGCAGACCACATGGAGTGTCCGTGTAGATAGAGTGCCTTTGTTTTCCCTAGTAACCCTGACAATCCCCATCCGGTCAAACTCTAACACCAGGGGTTTGTTAGAATCTGATAGAGTGAGTACTGCAAAGTAATTGAATGAAGTGGATGCATTGCAGACTAGTACAAGGGGGTACCCAGAGGGCCAAGGTAACAGGGGCTAGTACCCCACAAAAGTGTTTTCATTCATTCTGTTTTTGGGGAGATATTGAGAATACAAATGTGAAAGAATGTCTAATTCTGAATTGGCTATTGTTGCACCCCTGAGCCAGCCCCGCCCCTCCTTTTAAAATACTTCAAAATGCTGGAATGTTTGGAACTATTTTTAAATTTCCTTTTCACGTTGCCCTAAATTTGCTGTTTTAGATTTGCCAGTATCAATACACATACCTACATTTTTGTTTATGACACACGTCTTCACATATTTTGTTGGTTTCACAAAAGGGCGCTAATGTAACACAACACCTAGTGGTGATTTATTGCCTCGGTATTATCAAAAGTCCACGACCCCGGGTTATGTGCCTTTCCTTCGCTTCTGCATTCAGGTTCAAGTTTGTCCCAATAATGACACCAAAGAATGGTATTTAGGAATAACAAAAGAGCGCATATTGGCCTAGATACAAGTAAATTTAGCACGGCGTTCTATGATGAATGTACTTTTGTATTGTCGAAAGCTCCATTTACCCCATATTTACCTGTTGTGTTCCCCCAAAATGTGAAACCAAGGAACGGTTGCGGATTTAGAAATAAAGGAATGTATTGAATTGCGCAAGATACCTTGCAGGATTTGAGCTCATCAGGAGCACGTACCACAGCGGATGGCAGTAATGATGGCCATCAGGCAACAACAGGAACGAAATCCGCAAAAACAGAAAAAGGAGGGTCCAAAGGGATGCCAACAAAATTTCATCCTTCGAAAACAAGTTAGCAAAGAAAAGGTTCGGGCATAGATGTAGGTTGGGGCAATCTGACTTGCACAATATTTTTTGTTTTATCACGATGAAGTAGTCCAGGTCAAAGGTCATTTGGGATAAAATCGCTGACGTGATGTTGCTTGTAATTAACATGCGAGCATCGTGCTATTGTCTCCTTGCGCATTCATGCGCCCTCATGAGTGTTCGATTATCCTGCATGACCCGTGACCCATATCATTGTCACATGCGCAGTTGAAATACCGAACTGGCTTATTGTGGCTAATCTGTTGAAATATTGCTGACGATTTTACTGTTTTTGTGTGTGCACAAAATCGTCTTGAAACTTAGTTGCTCAATATTTTGGTCCAAATTGTTCAGAAGCAGAATTTCCAAAAGACCACCTATACATCACTCAAAGAGGTAGAATAAATAATGGAAAGTAACAGATTGGGTAATACTACTTTTCCTATTTTTTTTCCGAGTTTTTCTTACCTTGCTCCTATTTTTGTTACTTTTTCCTACTTTTTTGTTGTTGAAATTCCTACTTTTTCATGAGACTTATGATGCTGTGGACTTGGGTGAGTATCAATGAAGACTACTGAAAGCCCCCAAAGTCCTACTTTTATCCTGATTTTGTGCTCCAGAGTCCTTTGTTTGTCCTCTTTTTTTTTTATCCTACTGTTCTACTTTTTTTCACAGCTACACAGCTGTTCAAATATCCCACCCTGACCAGTCAGAAAAAAAAAATTCATCCCCCAAAATTGACAAAAACATTTAAGGAAATCACATATACATCTCATCACCATTTAGTTCATAAATTACATTTACAACCAGCTACCGTACAGTCACAACATGAGCAAATTAGCTTGAGGGCAATCATGTCTCGTGAAAGTATGAAAAGAGCTACATGTAGCACAGCAGGTTCGTACTGTTTCTTGTTTTTTGTCGTTTTTTTTCATGTGAAGCAACAAACTTGCTCAAAATATTTTTGTTGGGTGCATAGAAAACATTATGCACTATTTTGGGGTCTCTTTACCAGATTCCGAACACAGGTAAAAAAGTATGCCTGAAGGAACACTTTTTAAAACCACCTTCAACGATTGTTTTCTTTTGGAGGATACCACTTCAGCTTCAGGTAGAATTTATTTTACAGGGTATTTGATACCAGTCCTTTCTTCCCTTCGAGCAAGGTTTTCCTCTTTAATTCAGTAATGGGTAATGTTCCTACATACCTTTAACCCTCCTAGATGCAAACATGCAGTCTGTGCACAGTTGTCCTTTCAGTTAAAATCAATTAAGTGACTGTTTTCAACAGTTAAGAGCTCCTGGCCTACATAAAGCAGGATTGACTGGCTGTGACTGTTTATACTTGATGCAGCTTTGCTTTGACTGTAGGTAATTGATAAGCCAGCTGTGCCTACCACTTGCCTTTTTTGTCTGTTGACTGAATTTGACTAGTCACAGTGCTTGCTCAACATGTGATCTGACTGTTTGTGACTATCCTGGGTAAAAGGATTGTTTTGACTGTGTGACTGTTCAGACAGCAGGAGGGTTAAACAAAGAAAAAGCCAAAACATGTACTCATATGTCCCTAATGCGAAAATGAGGAAGATCTATACATGCACTACTAACAAAAGTCGTTCAGTTATTTCCCATTAGGGCCTATATCTTTGTTTTAAAATATACATTTAAGCCACTTAGACCGGCATGTCAAACAAAACAGGATGATGTTTTCGTCCCTTTCAGCAAGTTTTCAAAATTGCATGAAAGTGGCCCAGAAATACTTGTTGATGAATGCCAAAATGATCCAATTCATGATTCTTTGCCTCCTGATCCGCAGCATTTTTGTTTCAAGAGAAACTTTTCTTCAAGTTGAAGTCGCGACCTCCCACCCATTGTTTGTGATTACTTACCTTACACTAAAACCTAGCAACAACAAGAAAAATATGGCGGCACCTCCTCCAAGACAATTTACAAATTTGTACAGGTTTGCACCACCTGCCCTTTCTGTTCTTAATCTGTAATGAGAAATGACACCAAAAGAGCGTGTATCAACCCCGCTGACAAAAAGTAAAATACCTATAGTCCAGAGTAGCCTAAGGTGATCTTATAATCACTTTATGTGGTCAACTTGAATCTTTAGATAAGTTATGATCCTCAGCTGCAATTAACCAATTTGCTACCAATTTCCTCTCAGAATTTGTTCTGCAAACAATCTAATTTCTGGACCGAACTAATGAATAGTGCCGGAACGCTTCCACAAAGCCGCTGATGGAGAAAGCGCGGGATAAACACTTGCAAAGCGGCACGCACGAATTCTCCCCCTATCTTTGGATCTGTTGCGGATATGTTGCCGATCTGCCAGCAGGGGGAGATCTAATTTAGCCGTTTTCTGATCACCTGCGGAGATGTTTGTGTTGTTGGGACGGGAGGGGTCGGGGATACTGTGTCCGTCCGGGGAAGACGTGGGCAGCAGCTGAGCAGAGACCTGGACAACTAGGGACTGCGACCGTGAGATTAATCCAGTATGAAGTTCTTATGCAAGGTTCTGGAATGTTGGGTAACAACTGCAAGTTCAAGGGGACAGTTAAAAAAGGAGTAAACGTGTATGAGCATCTGGTTGACTGTCACAAATTACTCTGGCTAAGACGATAATGTTAGATTCTGTCAGACTGCAATTTTTTTTGCAGCAAAATTTAATGTGAAATTAGCTGAATTGGTGGCTCACAAGAATATAACTGGAAAACAATTCCAGACACAGGAAAAAGTTCAAGATGTATTGATGTCCTTTTCACAAACTTTTGAAAGATTTTGTCAAACTACAATTATTCTAAACAAAATATAGACATTGTGCTTTTGTTCACATCTTACTATTTGTGTGTGTGTTGGCAGTATGCTAAAAATAAAGCATGGGAGCTATAGGCAGGTATTATATAATGGCTTCTTGTCCCGTCACGAAGTGACAGGCGCTCTATTACATGTATTAACTCTGGCTTTAGCACAGCTGCCATCACGGCACTAAAGCATTGAAGGAATTTCTTCCTACTAGGTACCCATTTACTACACCTGGGTGGAGAGAGGCAATCGTAGTAAAGTGCCTTGCCCAAGCACACAAGCACCATGTTCCCTGTTAGGATTTGAACCCGTATACCGCGGCACACAAGTCGAACACCGTAACCATTGGACCACAGCACCCCACAAAAATATTAGAGTATTTATGTAACCTATTATATTCACAAAGGAAGTCACATGATTCAAAATTGACAGCTGTCACTTTGTCATCATGTGACTAATCATCATGTGACTGATCATCATGTGACCGATTATAGAATGGAATCGGGCATGTGTGCGGGTAACGTTGCGGTCTAACCGCAACGGTGACAAAAACAGTACCGGTGATGGGGTGATCTGGTGAACCGGTAAAATAGGAAACGTGTGCGGCGGGCTTTACTTGTGACTGAACTTGTGAAAGGACTTGTGATGTACTTGTGACCTGAGTTGTGATGGACTTTTTGATGTTGTACCCAACCACAATGCTGGTGTTATGTACCGGTAAAAGGACACAGAATCTGGGTCAAGTTCCATCGTGTAATTCCATATGGGGACCCAATAACTGCTCTACTGTCCAAAGCTAGTCCTAATGTTTGCCGCCACGGAATCCTTTAATTTTCGATGTTAGCAAATTTGCCCGAAGGTCAGGGTTAGTTTGAATGGAATGAGGAAACACCTGGCCCGTCAGTGGTATTTGTTTGACACCTGTCCTCAATCAGTCATTTAAAACATTATGGCTTTCCCATGTCTGCCTGTACTAGAGGGAATTTGCGGCACCTTCCTTAAAATTGTGTAAGTGTTAAATAGAATAACAAAAAACATCTGGGTGTTATCTAGTGATGTTTGCATGCCCATCCTGAAATGAAAAGATGATTGAACGATGTGAACTATTGTTGGAATCTTTCGGGGGGTAAGCCTAAGAAGGGAACAAAATGGCCTCCGCATATTATCAAAAGCCCGTCGCGTGTTTGACAGATTGTTGGTATCCCACAAATGCACGGCACAAGCCCAGACGTTATTGTCAAAGGGGTTCCCTCAGCGTTCTTGACAAGCTTCGTCTTATTGAGTCGGCGGCGGCAAAGTCCAGTGATGTTTGTCGCTTTTTGCAGCGCGGCGCTTGTCATCCAGCATGTGTTGTCCCCTGCAAAATCTCTTTAGGAATTTGGTAGCTGAATATTGAGAACTACACTCAAGGCTATTTTCAGATCAAAGAAGTTAGAGACCCTGTCCCTGAAACAAAAATTTCAGAACAATTAACAAGTACTTAAGTTAGTACGCAGTGTTTGTCATCCAGCATGTGTTGTTGTCTGCAAAATCTCTTTAGGAATTTGGTAGTTGAATATTGAGAACTACACTCAAGGCTATTTTCAAATCAAAGAAGTTAGAGACCCTGTCCCTGAAACACAAATTTCAGAACAATTAACAAGTACTTAAGTGCTGGAGCGTTCCACACTTTGTTTTGTAAACAAGCCATGTTATCAGACATTGAAAGATGAGTTGGTATTATAACTGACTGTAAATCCATTCATGGTTGGTGTCGTGATAATTACTTTGACGTTGTTGTGATTATTGCCAATTCTTCTTCATGCAGTAGTTGTGTTTAGTTGGTGGGATCCCTTCTTGCAGATGTTTAGAAGTTGTTGGGTTGACTGGACCATCTTCAAGGAGTAAGGCAAACATGTTGAAGTGTCTCAGAATGTAAACTTCATTTCTTATTTTTGCGGGGGTGTGAACAAAGACATTGAACAAAGACATTGACCAAATAGAAAACCATCAACAAAGGTAGCAGGTTCAAACACCAGAGCTCCAAACATGTACGATTTTACGCTTGTACAATTTTATTCTTCATTTTACGACTTTTTATGGCACAAAAGAGCCTTGCCTCACATCCGATTCTCTTTTGTGAATGTGGGAAATGTTCAGAAATGTTTCGCAAGAATGTCAATAATGCCATCTTTTAAAGAATTATTCATTTCAAAAAGCGCGCCAGTCCAGCGTGGTCTGTAGTTCCCTGTCTGTATAATTGCATTTGCTAATACATTCAAAGTCGGAAGGACAATAGTGGGAGCGGGCACTAAACTATTAAACAGTGTTGGAGCAAAGACCCTGTCATTCAAGGCAAAGGCCAAGGTTTTGACCCTCCAGGCCAAGGCTTCAATGACCCTTAAAGCAAGGCCAAGACTTAACCCTCTAAGGCCAAGACCAAAGCCAAGGCCATGTTATATAAAATGTTTACTAATATAAAAAAAGTGCACAGTGATAATCTGCACTAGTATGCGTCCAGAAGTGTAGTTAAAAAAAGTAACCGTTGAAAAACATACTGGAAAAACATACTGGTTGAAAGATACATGTAGTAAGGGGACTAAACTCCTTATGAAATTATCCTTTCTGGCAAGCTCTAGAAATGAAAGAAAGAAGGCCAAGGCATTTCAACGCTTCTTAAGAAGAAAAATTAGAAAATTTAAATTAGTTGTTGTTTTAGTTGTCACAAGCGCAGACAAAATTGAAGCGACATGCCGCAGGCGGGCTGTTATAATTTGGATCAGTGCGCGTGCGCTGCATCAAGCTGCAATTCAAAAACAATTAAACATGATTAGCAACTTTTGATTTGAAATTGAGATCCTAGAATGCTGCTTTTTTTCGAATATGAAGCTGAAGCTGAGCTGAAACTTCATCAAGTAAGTTGTTCAGTATCCTTCATTAGATTTTGAACACTTTTGTTGCTTCAAACGAACAAAATGCACTAATTACAAATGATGGATTATAGCTTTAATTTCTTATGCTGCAGCATCCGTGCATTTGTATGCGCTGGCCATCTTGGCGGGACGTTTCTTTTCACAGTCTTTTGCCTGGAAGTTCAAAATATGTCTCAAATTTTTTTTTTTACAGTAGTACAGCAATGGCCTTGCGTAACGTTCAGCAAACATTCGGATCATTTCGACTTTTGTACTTTGTGCAATGTTGATTTTTGTGTGAATCACATGGGTCAAAATGATTGGCAGAAGCATACACGCCGAACAATGACTACCAGCTTGAGGAAAAGCATTATTTCTGAAATGTAAATGTTAAGAGCTCTGAAACCCTGCTCCAGTCAATTTCTTTGTTCAACTTTAACATATTTAATAAACTCAGTCAGTTTCCCTTTGAGGTTTATTTGAAAATATGAACTGATATTTTTTCAAGATTTGGTGTGTTTGCGGAGGAGGTATATATCCTCTGTGTTAGAAGGATTCAAACAACGTGGGCAACCATCCAGCAAAACACTATCCATATTTAACCATGTTTACATAAACAACAAAATTAGGGAGCGGTTTCTCAATTTCCTAAAAGAGCCCAACATCTTTGTCAGTTTAATTTGATTTCCTGATATTGAGTCTGTCGAACATTATAGCCGCACTATCCGGCTTTGCTCAGTGCTGCCAACTGTGATGTTCCATGGCGTGTCTGTAAAGTTTGCAGATCTCACATCCTCTTAATATTGGACGGCATTGGAAAGAATCCAAATCAGTGTACTTAGCCAAGTTTCTGGGCTCGGAATCTCCTCACAGGGCATTTGAACTGGGGCAGGGAGATGATGTCAAAATATTTGTGACATTATCAGCTGATGCAATCATTGTCATGCTTTTCATGGCTTAATTTAGCAGTGGCGTCACATTGAAGTAGCCTGCTAGGCCCTCTGTGATTTCTTTGATCTACATGTATAAAAGACTCCTGAATGAAACATTTCATAACATGTTATGATTTCAGATGTTTGTCTTGCTGTGCAATTAACCTATCGCGGTAGAATCGCGTCAACGCAGCTTGTGAAATATTGTCCAATTACATGATATGCAAATGGACGCGGAACGCGAAAAATCTGAGACGAACAAAACTTAATGTACACAATTTCAAAGGGTTGTCTAAGGGGCGTGGCTAACTCGCAAACGGCGATAGGTCAGTAAGGGTCTTGCAGCCTTCATAAACTTGGAAATTGAGGGACTTGAGAATATGTCATCGACAAATAATAATATTAATAATAATAATAATAATGTGTATTTATAAAGCGCATGTATCCACCAGTAGTGTTGCTCAAGGCGCTACATCATTATTACCCTGATCATTGGGCCAATGAAACATTCCAAATACCATCTCGGCTCCCCGGGGAGTATACTGCTCCATGCTGCCATTTCAGAGCAAAGCAGCAAAAAATCAATCACAAGAACCATCTCTGCCCTCACAGGTACCCATTTACTCCTGGGTAGAGAGAAGCAATGCTTGACAAAGTGCCTTGCCCAAGGGCACAGGCACCACAACCCCAGGCTGGACTCCAACCCACAACCTGCAGAATTACCCGCATACCACGAATTCAATGCTCTCTTATAAAGAGTAAGGGGGGGGGAGGACTCAATGTTTTGTCAACGTTCTCCCTTCATCAGCTTCTGATGAGCACACTGACCAATTGGGCCTGGGTAGTAATATTGCATAACTGAATGACCAGTAGCATATCCAGGTTGGGGTGGGATATCATTGGTAATTTTTCAACAACAAAAAAGGTAGCAAGGAATTCTTTCTTGTTACCCAGCTGCTGCAAAATCCAAAAGTGGGGTGGGGCTAAACACCATCTGACTACTGGGGGCACTTTTCAAATCAGACAGTGTTGGACACAATACCGTAGGTGGCACTATTGGAGCATCGCCGATGCGATGCGATGCGAGGGCGTGTCGTCCTCAGCCTACGCCAACCCAGGCTCCCACGTCTCCAATCCGATAGGGGGGAGTACTACCACTACAAGTAGCGGCTGCGAGGTGCTTGCACTTGTCTTCCTTAGAATAATCAATCAATCAATCAATTAACAATCTGGCAAGACAACGCCGGGAGGTGTGTGTGTCCCCCTACTGGATACACCACTATGAACGACTTGATATGATTGGATGCGTCACCAACTGAAATATGTCCCTAAAAGTTGGATGTCATGTCTGTCTGGCTGCCCTCCTATCTGATTCGAAGTTTTCCTGCCGCAGGCGTCATCATTCACAGCTTTGACAGAGCCAGCACTATTTTCTGGAGGAAGGGGTTAGCAGTGAGAAATATTTACAGTGAGCTTGAGCTCTAACCCCCCCCCCCCCCCCACACACACGGATTGGCTGTAGTTGAGCGAGGGGACAGAAACTGGCACAACAAACTCTTGCCTGTCCCCCTGCCCCCTGTCTGTTGGCCAGCGGGAGACACTGCCTGATGAATTGCCCATGAAAACATTGTCCAGTCACTCTGAATCACAGCCCATCCTAGACATAAATTGCTGCTTCAACCCAGGATTTGTTTCACTCCAGGGAGTTGTATGTGACCAAAGAAGGGGTCGCAAATTTGCATGTCCTGCTCTGCTGAAAAACTCAATTTCATTAATTTCCCCACTAATGAATCAAGGAAGACATTAGTTTTTGGGGAGCATAAAAAGCACATAATAACGGTACACATTGCACTTAATTTGATATTCCAAAAATAGTGTTTGTATTTTTATTTTGTGATTCGGGCGAAAATTGATTTATGTTGAAGTTAGGAACAGGAAACTCCTATGTATTTTTTGGGGGGGGGGGGGGTTTGGATTTTGTATACGTATGTGCAGTGTCTAATTAGAAAGCTTGTAACTTAGCTATCGTACAACAATAAGCAGATTGTTTTGAAATTTATTGTTCACTACCAGTATGCCACACAGACTGCTGAAGCACTGTATAGAAGTTATCCTTTCTGTACATGTACAATGTACATGTTTCTTGAGTGTTAGTTTCTCTTGCAGTTAACGTCTTTCTAGGTGTAAAATCATAATTGGGAACTGGAGGCATTATAAAACAATTCACATAGAGATGCATGTGAATTGTTTTCGTTTTGCTGAAAGAACTCACAACCAACTGACACACCCGAGCGAGCAGGGCATGCCCAGCAAGCACTCCGTAGCATCTCCAACTATCTTCAGTCTCCGTTGAGACCAAAGACAAGTTCGTTTAGAACTTACAGCAGGACTGTTCTTATCGGAACAAAAAACTACTTAGCAAAGTTGATAATAAGCAGGACAAGTTCTTTTCAGAACTAATATCTTCTAAGCAGTAGTTATTACCACATGGTGTTACCGCAAACCGAAAGGATGCTGAAAGAACTCTTACCATTTTTGTGATCGGTGGACAGAACTTTAATTGGTGTGTGTTAAAAATTCCGTAACTTGAAAAGTACATGAGTGGTCTGAATGATTCTTGTACTAAAAGAAAGCTTATTAATTGGGCTTTCATGTCCTAGATTTTGAATGTTCTACATGCAGAACTTCATTATAAAAATGGTTCTGACATTTGCGTTTCCTTTTTGTTTTTACTCACCCTGTATTTGCTATAAAGTATTAACCTCGAATCCATCTGTTTCTGAAAATTATAGCAAAAGCAAATGTTGTATATGCAGGCGCGGATCTAGAGGTTTTTTGGGGGGTCAACCCCCCCCCCCCCCAGGTCTGAATCAAAATGTTTTGGTTCATAGAAATACATTAAAAATAATGTGAAATGAACCCCCCCCCCTTATTGTGTATGATAGTGTTGATGATCGTCGGATTTGAACAGCGCCCCCATTGAAAGTATGGTACGAGGAAAAGTTGTCTGCATTTCAGCATTGACTTGCTGATAATCCCCCCTCCCCCTGCAAACATACCTGGATCCGCTCCTGATATATGACCTTTAACCTACCATTATCAGGTGAGCCAATTCCTTTTTCACACTCGGAGAAGCTAAGTTGCCCAAGGATCTAACACTCAAGAAGAGTGCCTTCTTATCTCCGTTCATCTCTCCAACCTCATCCTACCATGCAGCTTCAAGAGGTCCGTACATGTATGTTGACAAACCTCAACTGCCGCAAACTAAAGGAACCAAGTCTCTCTTCACACTCTAAAAGCAGTTTACTGGAGGAGGAACTAGCACTCAAGGAAAGGAGGTCGTGTTTTTCTCTTTACTCTGCATGTCTCTGCATGCCAAGAGGTTTGCATGTCAAACCTGAAAAGCTGAGAATTGAGGATCAAATTAGATTCGCACTCTTTAAAGGAAGTCAACTTGCAAGATGATCTATCATGCAAGGAGATGGTTTCCTATTGGGTTTTGCCACAGACCAGTTCCCTTGAGAAATGCACATGACATGTGCATTTTAGTTTCATCTTTGAGCAAGATTTAACTAAGCTTCACAATTCTGACAAAATTTCTTTCTATATAATTTGTATGAGCGAACTTTTGCCACCACTTAAAGGTAATATACAACATTTGCAAACATCAAAAAAATTTTAAAAAAATACCAAATTATTATGGAATACCTTAGTTGACTGTAAGTGGATAATAGCATCCTGTGAAATCGTGGCGCTTGAAGTGCTGTCATTTTCAAGAAAAGTGGAATTTTGTATCATTGTCCAATGATGTTTGACCAACCATCGTTGAAAAAAAAACAATTTACCAAGTTTAGTTTGTAACACAGCTAGTCTTGTTCCCTGACCCGACAATTCCATGATGTCTATAAATCACTCCGTTTAATCTGACGTAGGGTCAGGGAACCAGACTACAAGAACAGCTTTGTTTTTTTTGTTTTTTTTTGGTTTTCCAGCATCTATGAACACAATGGTCAGTGTAGCAATATTTGCTATAAAACAGTAACCCCCAAATCCATCCATCTCTGAAAATCACAGCAAAAGCAAATGTTGCATGCTACCTTTAAATACATCTCTTCCATCCTGGCTCGATCTTATCAGTTCTTTTGATCGTTGTCAGCTGGTCGCTTGTTTTTAGGAAGGAAAGAGGAGGCTTGAGTATAGGATGGAGGTCTGTATGGCTTCCACACCAGTAATTAGTTAGTTCACTTTAGTCTGGCGTCTGTCACCTCAAATCAATGATATGGGCAATCATCTAGGCAATTAAGGGGAAGATTTCTGCGCGGTAACCTCTTCACAGTGCGCATGCCAACAAGTAGTGGTTTTTTTTAGACGGTATCATTGCACTTTTGATTGGTTGTCCGTTGGGCACTTCAGCCAATGAAGGCGTGACAGGAGATCAGAGAAGCAATGGGATTGTGGTATACATCCGGTGGGGGAGGGGGAGGGGGGTGGAGATGGTGAAGATAGACGATGTTGTTACTCATTGTGTTATTCTTCATTATCTAACCAAAAAAAACCAAAAAAAACATTGGCAACTAATACGAATAGTAACTGTGCATATTGCCTGACTAGTGGGTTGGGGACATTAACCCTTTTGCTATTTAAACAGTCACAGACAGTCAAAATTTTTCATCCACATCCCCTGCTATACTTTTATCACAGGCTAGTCACCAGCCGTCAGATCATGTCTTGCAAGCACTGTGACTAGTCTGAAACTCAGTCAACAGAACATGAGCAGACAATTAAACAAGGAAGTTGTTGGCACAGCTGGCTTATCAATTACCCACAGCCAAAGCAAAGCTGTATCAAGTTACATAAACAGTCACCACCAGTCAATTTTGCTTTATGTAGGCTGGAATTTTTAAGCGTTGAAAACAGTTGCTTGTTTGATCTTGACTGAGAGGGATACTTGGCACTGAATGTATGTTTGCGTAGGAGGGTAAAAGGAGCCATGCTGTTTTCTTTATTTTCTGGCCATCTAACATCCCCCAGCCCTTCTTGGGTTACATGTAAATGTCTAAGTGGTCCATATGACTCATACTTAGAGGAACTTGAGGTCTACAGTTGAACTGTGGGTTTCCTTCTTTAATGGACTCCCATTCAAGAACAGTAGCTGTTGGTCTTATGATCACTCTTGAAAGCTTCAGTGTGGGGGACATTACACGTTTACTTAAAAAGAAAGTAACCGAATTAGAAAAAAATATGTTATAAAATACGTGGCGCCCCATTTCAACATTTCATGTAATTTGCATACTCTATTCCCAAGTTACAATGTGTGTCTATTTTAATGAAAAGATCAAATTAAAAAAAAATAATCAAATAAAAAGATGTCCACCATTGATCATTTACCATTCTACGAACTGATGAATACCCAGGAAACATGGACCTTTTCCATGAATGAACAAAAACCTGAAAAGGAAAACAGACAAAAATTGCCATCAGTATTCATACAAAAATAGTTGACTTGTTCCTCATATTAAAAAAACAAAATCTGACAGTAAAAGTAGCGTTTCATTATTGACTCAAATGATTAAAATCTCATTTGTATTTGAATGCCTGTGTGTAATCTGTAATTCTCACTCAGCTCAATAGTTTCCAATGGCATTCCATGGACAGCTATTAAAAAAATAGGTTCTTTTAGTCAAAACATGCATTCTTTTTTCTTCTTCAGATGAGTGGAAGAACATGCTCTTTTAAGAAATACTTCATAGGTGTATCAAATTTGATTGCTTAAAAAAAAAAATTAACCCAGGGCACTTTCTTTTTGACACACCCTGTACATTGTTCTGGCATGTATGGCATGAAGAACGTACGCACAAGTAAGACTTATGTTCATCGGAATGTGCACATACATATATGTACCTTTGCATCTTATCATGGACAGTGGGGTTACACCTCTATGTTCCGACACCCATATGTTCCGACACCGCTATGTTTGGGCAGTTCCTACAACTCAACCTATGTTCCGACACCCCTATGTTCCGACACCCCTTTGTTCTGGATGTACATACCCTATCCCTAACCCTAACCCTAACCCTCATCAGGAGTAACACAATCTTATGTGCAGGTTGTCGGAACATAGGGGTGTCGGAACATGGGGTTGTCGGAACATAGGCTGAGTAGTAGAAACATCGGGGTTTCGGAACATGGGGGTGTCGGAACATAGGTTGAGTTGTCAGAACATAGGGTTGTCAGAACATAGGGTTGTCGGAGTATAGAGATGTCGGAACATAGAGCAGTCACCAACAGTGGCACCATACAACAATGTAAGTGTGCCATACCATTGAGTGAGCACTTGAAATGTCAGTTTCAGCAAACTGAACCACTTCTGCTTTTTGTGCTTCCAGAAAAAGGTTCCTCTTGATAAGTTCCCTTGGGTTTATCGCTGCTTTAAGCCATACTGATGCGAAAACTAAAGCCACAACTTTACACATTTCCCGAATGTCTAAAAATAGGGCCTACATGAAACAAAAGTCAAGATGTTAGGTGAACATGAATTTACCTACAGTGGCACGGTTCTAATGCCTTATTTTGGAATACCGTCTCCAAATGGGAGAAATTCCATCTTCCTGACATTCGGCCACAAGTTTGATTGCCTTCATTTCCTCTAGGTGAGCATGCAACACAGTTTGAATCAAACCAGAACCCTTTTTGAAGGCCCGCCGTGAAATTGTGTGGTTTCACAGGGGAAAAAGCTAATATCCGGGCAATTTTTCTTTTAGGCCCCCGGGCAAGTTGTGATACATCATTTTCAACACAAGCCTGCTGATCAAAACTTGCCTTCTATCTGTTTGGCATCAGCCACAACTTTTTTTTGTCCTGAAAAGTTGGTTATGTACAGGACATGTATAATTATTTAATTGTTTGGAAGACTGTCCCGGGGAAGGGTCACAAATTAATAGCTGCCAGGAAGTGCAATACTTATAACACAAAAACAAGAAAAATTGAAAGGTCAAGATTGCTTCTGTTCACGCCGTTGCAGGAATCCTGGTTTTTCCGAAAGTGCAATAACCTCTGGAACAATTTGACGTTAGACAGTCTGTTTCAGGGGACGATTGTTTTGTTGTGTTTGCGTGTTTCCTCTTGTAAAAATTCTAACCCCAGCCGTGTACAAGACATTGACTAATCAATTTGTGCAGTGTCCATCCCTCAAATTGCTTCTGCTGTCCGACGACGAGACTGTGCCTGAGCCAGGCTTTGAAATATTGAGTTACACGCATTTTAATTTCTAGCGAGTGGGAGCTAGCTAGCTAGCCCTAACCCACCTCAATCCTCCAAATCCTCCTGGCGGTTTTGGAGGATTGTGGAGGATTGACGATGAGTGGTGTTGAAGCACATGAGGATTTTGAAGGAGGGAGAATGGTGTTTGAAGAGGAGGAGGAGTTCGGAGGAATGAGGATGAATGCATTTTGAGAGGCAGGACTGTCTGACGATTTTGAAGTAGTAAGGCGCTGGGTATCCTTCATTTGATCATGAGTGCAAAATTTTGGAGGATTTTGGAGGATTGAGGATGGTTCCTAGCAAAAAGGGCCTAGGGGGTTCTGAATTTGGCATATATAGGCAAAGTTTCGTCAATGGACCTTGGCCACTTAATCAGTATTGCCAAATTCGCCATACCATACCCAGTAACCATAACGATCAAGGTAATAAAAAAGGTACATGTCTAGTTACTTGGAAGACAAAATAAAAGCTTGTTTCTAAATCTCATGTTATTTCAAGGTGGCAACCTACTTCTAGAAAAAGGGACCAGTGTGGCTTTTGGCACTATTACTTTGGGTTTTGAAAAATGGCAATGATATTATAGACAAATTACTTGCATTCAAAAATTTCACTTATTTTATACAAAAATCTCCCCCGACTGATCCGTGTCTCTTTATAAGTTTTTACTCACTGACTAGTCTTGGCCCAAGACGTCGGTGATCAAGAGCGATAGTTGCATTGCTGTGTAGCGACCTTGCTTACTTGATTTTTTACTTTCTCTCACTAACGTCTTGGTCATTTAGCAGCAATGGGGGCGGGGCCATTTTATGTCAATAAGACCGTCTGTATAAATTCGAACAAACCTGTTTATAGCTCCATGCTTGCATGATCACCGCACGTATGTTTACATCCGTGAGCCACTGAAGCTTTTCTCGACTGCTGATTGGTTCCCTAGGAAAGCGCTGATGCTTGTTCATGTACCGCGTGACGCATATGTTTACAACGTTGGGCGAGTCATTGAACCTTGTCTCGATCGCTGATTGGTTCCCTAGGAAAGCGTTGATGCTTGTTCACGTACCGCGTGACGCGTATGTTTACAACCGTCGGGCGAGTCATTGAAGCTTTTCTCAATTGCTGATTGGTTCCCTAAAAAAGCGCCGATGCTTGTTCATGTACCGCGTGACGCGTTTGTTTACAACCGTCGGGCGAGTCTTTGAAGCTTTTCTCAATCACTGATTGGTTCCCTAGGAAAGCCTAGGGAGAAAATAAAGAAAAAGTTAAACCGCTGAAACGAAATGGCCAAGACGTTAGTGCGAGTAGGCCCGCTGGTCTAATTGTTATGCCATTAGAGGGCGCACCATGCAATCCATCCACTGTCGATCACTAGCGTCTTGAGCCAAGGCTACTCACTGACATAATCACGTTTCCAACATTGGTCTTGAAGCTCATGATTTCGTTATTTGTGTGTTAAAAGGGATGAGGTTAACAAGTCATGCTGTGACCACATACAAGTCTTTGTGTTTTGATAGGCCTCTGTTTTCAATGTGAAGTTTTTAATCATGAGATTGATCATCGAATTGACATGGGGGAAACAAGGGCCTCCGTAAAAGGAACAAAATTGACAAAAGGTTTGGGGGTGGGGAAAGGGGGGACGGGAAATTAATTGGAACCCGATGATGTTTTTGAAAGGTGTAAGGAAGTCGGCTCCCTGAAGAGTCATTTAGCCATTGGGGAAGTTGGAGGAGGAGTAGTTTGTCTTCCGCAAACGGGATAACGTTTCTCATGTGTGCCCAGACTGTTTCGGGCTTGCAAGTGACGCTTCTGTTGCGTAAGATGAGACCAGATTTTGAGAAGGGGCTGTCAGGATAACTTGAAGAATATGGATGAATACGTGTTGGCTTACCCTTGCTCATATTCCAAGCATGCTGATATATTTTAACTGTTTGACAACTGAAAAATCAATAAGAACAGATTGATTGCAGTACCCAGTGCTTCATCAGATTTGAACCAGCCAGCCAACCCTGACAAATCGGTTGTCGAGTGGTAAGACGTCTACACTAGTAAGCAGGAGGTTGTGGGTTCAATCCTGCACAGGCTTGTACATTTTTTTCACACAAGTATTCAGACATAAGTAAATATATGTAGGTGAAGGGCAAGTAGCCAGCAAAAGACTTCAGAAATATTAGACTGATACTCTGACTGATGAGCTCAACAATCAAACAATACATTTTCTAAGTATGAAATTGGAGGTTTCAACAGTTCATCATCAATTTGCTGATGTCCGAAAAGGAATAAACCTCTACACATTTATGACAAAATATTCATACTAACTGTACTTGGCAAATGGCAAGACATCAAGTCATACTTTTTTTTGCATTTTTAGAGAGTTCTAAACATGGAACTTAAAGGCCATATGAGTTACATCAACATTTCAAACTCAAATTGGGGAAATGCCTGAAATTTCTGGTTCTATAAATTGTAATATATAAACGGAATGTTACAGAGCAATAGACCATTATCATGTTGCAGCAATCTTGATTTTTCCCATTCAAGTCAACGTAACCAAAGCGAGGCTGGAAGGAAAAATAGTCTGGTTCCTTTTTGCACAAAACATTATCATCCAGTAGTGTAATTGGATACAGGGAACATGACTAAAATGGTGGTAGCATGATCAAGATCTATAGAAAGAAATCTAGAGAAGTGTTCTACTAGAAGTAGGGTTTTGTCTCTAAAAAAAGGTTTCACTTCAGGTCTTCCAAAAAGGAAACGCGCCATCACATACCCATCATCACTCTTGCCAAGCAGGTACGAATAACAGGCGGGCCGTTTTTCTCAAGGGTGCAAAGACAGTTTTTAAAATGGAGAGCAGTGTCCAGAGGCTTCATCAAACTGGCTAACCAGAACCAGCCTCTGAAGCCGAGCGGCCCTGTCTCCCCAGTGGGCTTTCAAGCCTGTTTATTCTAGAGTTCGTTTACAGGTATGAATGTTCTGGTCGATGATTGATCGATACTTAGAGTTAATTTTCTACCCATGGCTTTGATTTTGCAGGCTATGGACTGCAACCTGTGGACTAATTTGTCAGGAAGGGTCCGAACCTGGGCTTGCCCAGGGTGGGGGAGGGGGTATTCAGTCAACCTAGTTTTCGGTCTTGATTTGTTTTTTGACTGACTGAGAAGCTTGCATTCAACTTAGTTTTCTGTCATGATTTGTGAGGCGTTCTGGCAAAACGATACAGAACTGGGTAGAGGTCGAGATGAGGGTTTGTGGGTACATTGTATTAGGAAAGAGAATATAATTCTCCTAACAGTATTGTATGTTGCAATTCAATTGGACATTCCGTTGATGTGTTGTGGCCGTTTAAAGTTTGCATTTATCAACATGTCAAAAGAAGTAAAATACTGAGAAAAAGGCCTTTAAAGTTTTGAGTTTTGAATCCATTAATAGGAAAGATGTCAATTCTTTTTCCTTAAAAACACCTTTATTAAGTGATTTTTATACTAATTCTTTAAAATATGTGTAGTAGACACATCAAAGATTACAAATATCCATAAATCTGAAAATAAAAAAAACACAATCGAACCCATACGGCTTGTGGCCAGTTCCGTCTTATTAAGCCAGAACACCTCATATTTGTCATTTGTTTTTTTACAAGTAGCACAGCAGGTTGGAATGAGCACAGATGTTGATTAAACACATATGGAATTTGCCTGTCAATTTTGCTTGAACTTTGAAGATGAGACACTGACATCCAAAGAAAGTCGGTTTTGTGCTGACTAGAGATAAGTGTCAAATTAGCATTGGAGTGGAGGGCCTAATTACTCCTTGTGAAGATTTGAAAGAAAAAGATGGCAATGTTTTACAGAAAGTTGGCTGAAACTTAGAGCATGAATAATGTACTGCATGCATGAACAATAGATGGGAATTGTCACCACTCACAAGGGCTCCATTGGGGGAGACACACTGTGTGCGTGCATGCACTGCAGCTGATTTCATGAAACTTTACGCAGTGGCGTAACTCCACTTGCGCCACAATTTATTGTGTAAGTTGCGCAACATTTCACGCAGCGCAACATTTCAATTATGATGATTTCACGAAAGTGTTATAGTGCTCGACTTGCACAACAAATTATGGCATAACTTGCACAAAAATGTTTAGATGGCGTAAGTTGTGGCACAAGTTTTGAAACTATTTGACTAGCAAATCGTTATCGTTGTCTTTATAAAACTTATCAAAGTTGATGCAAGACACTCACAGCTTTGTGTTTGAGGTAAATGAATCTTTTTCTACTCATGACAGAAATTTTAGAGTTGCCGCATGATTCAGAAGAAAGTCGGACACAACTTTAAAATGGTGGGCAGGGGTTTATTAAACGACTATTTTGTTTCCCTCTTTCTCTGTGAACATTCTCTTCGTAACCGTTGGATGGGGGGGGGGGGGCCTTGTGCAAGGATTCCATTGTCTTCACTTTAACTTTCCTTTCTAACCGAAGAGTATACAGGAGATCTGGGTGTGGTCCAAACAAAATCACATCCAGTAATCCCAGCCTCGCCCATTGTGGTGAAAACCACCTGCATTTGAAGTGAGTCAATATCCCTTGAAAATAATTCAATTCCAACAATGGACCAATCACGGATCACTTCTCTGACAGTTGAGGAATTGGAGGTCGCCATGCTGTCTGTTGCGAAGAAGTTACTACTTTATCATTTCTTTTACGAAATAGTTTTCAGTTGGAGCAGCAGTTACCGTACAATCCAGATTTTGCCATTAGATAACACTTTCTTTTAATGTACAATGCTATGCATCCACAGCCTTTATTAAATTTTTTTGTTCACAATTTGCTCACAATTCTTGAAAAACAAATAATACAAAATGGTATCTATTTTGAAAGATCTTAACCTGACCAATGTGGTCGAACATTAAAACTTTCAACTTGTTTTGCACAGAAACGTCTGAAAACAATGGGTGTCAGTGGGAATGGCGCACGCATCTTAGTATAGCACTATACGCGGAGTGCGGTAAGGACCATGGCTGTGCTACATGGTTATATGTAGCACGGCTTGTTGCCAGGCATCGACCAATCAGGATCGAGGATTCAAGTTTACTTGAAGATAACGCATGATACCCGTAGGGTTCCTTGCATAAATTATTGATTTAGAGACACAAGCCTTCAGCTTAAGTAAGTAAATGGGCAATGGGTATGTGACCACATGCACTCAGGTCGCAAGCGGGTCCAAGAGGGTGTGTACTTTTAACGCTTAAAAGTTAAAGGACAATTTTGCTTGATGTCAAGATTTACCGAAAGTGACGTGCAAGGAGACCCACTGTGGTTGACAAAACTCAAATGCATCAGTCAACCCACGTCCCCAACATGCTTCTGCTGTGTACTTTTCGAGTTGTGCATTCTCTTTGAAAAGGAAGGGTGGTCTGTGCACTTGTAACCACCTTTACCTTTTCACCATAGCAGCGAGACTCTTTATCTCTTAAAGTGACCACCAATTCTTAAATTAAGGATCCAATTTGGCACTCCTCCACTATGTACTGATCTGTCTCTTGCACTGATCTGATCTCCTCAGGCCAGTCCCAAAGGGCAGGAAGACATTGTTTTTCTCCTGCCCTCCTCCATACTGTCCAGATAGAGAGTTGTTCTCCAGCAGCTTGCAGCATATTTTTCTTTTCTTGTTAAATGTCCTGGGTCCTGTTTTCACTCATGTTTTGGACTGCTATGTAAGTAAACATGGGTGGCTGATGAGGTACGATGTTGTGGGTTGGGCCTTCCTGAGGACTTAAGTCTAACACATGTGGGGCTTGCATGGCAGGGTGTAAAGTGCCTCACCTCCACATTATTTAGGGGGTTTAATTTTGCACAGGTTAGCAAGGTAGGCCTATGGTCTTGGGGTTTGAACTCGGTCCAACACAGATTTTGGATTGTGTGAAAGGGCCTTTGGTGAGATTTGGAGTCGCTGTTCCTTCTGGGTCATGTGATTTGGTTCATCGGCTCTTTCATGGAAGTTGTGGGAATATGGACATGAACGCACATTTCTAAAAGGGTGTGCAATTACGGGTAGTACAGGAATTTGGTACCCAATTGAAAAGAAAACATGGGTACCTGGGTACCTGTTAAAGAAATCCAACCCCAAAATTCAAATCTCGGCATTTACTGTTTAGATTGTTCATAAAGGTCCTGACGATAATGCTACCACATTTCTACATCGATACAGCAAGATAAAAGTGTACACAGTAAGCTTATAGCTTTACGGTGTACACTGCAACTTTTGCAAGCGTCCTAAACATGAGTTATGTTTTGTTT
Organism: Patiria pectinifera; assembly: GCA_029964075.1. NCBI lineage: Eukaryota > Metazoa > Echinodermata > Asteroidea > Valvatida > Asterinidae > Patiria > Patiria pectinifera. The sequence continues at coordinate 764,766 of CM057142.1, forward strand.
TCCCATGAAGCCTGGTTTTCATTTATAAAATCCTCCACAAATGACATTCAAAAGCTTTCTTTTTCAATGTCTGAGAAGTCACTAAGTAATTTGTAAAGTTCAGGCATGCAACTTTTCCTCGGATCAGCTGATTTCCTCTTTTTGTACTTCCCAAGTGTGCCATTGAAAATAGAAAAACACTGTATAAAGTCTTGGGAAAATGTTAATTTCCTCTTTTTTTGTGACTTCCCAGTTGCATGTCTGAAAGTTAGTTGTGGGTATAATCTGGAACCGATTCCTGATGTTAAGGGTTGGTTTATACTTGGTAACATGGTTCCGATGCACAGCCGTAATTTTGCAACATCATTTGTCCAAGATAATCATCATAAAAGGTTCACCATTTATTCCTGAGTGTAATTTGAGGGCTCTGAGAAACAGAGCTGTGGGACTAATTTGGTCGATCAAATGCTTCTCTTTATTTTTGGCCTGTAGCTTGTTGGAAATGATTTTGTTCCCAAGGAGCCTAGATACTGGCCTTCATGGGCGTCCATCGGTGGGGGACGAGTGGACTTTTTTCCTCCCATCCCCCCTCCCTCCTTTTTAATGTGGGGGGGGGGGATAGACATTTGTCTCCCCCCCCCCCCCACACACACACGCACTTTTTTCAATGACTCCAAACTCGAAAATGATGTTTAAAAAACTGATCTTTTGCTAAAAAAAAAGGTTAAAGTGGTCAGAAATTGCCTCAGATTGCACCACAGAATGTCTAGAATCCAAAAACATTCCGGGCCCTTAAGTGGGCAACCAGTTTATATGTTAATATCTGTCCCGAGTAGCTCCTTGAAGTTGTCCCCAGTTTAGCATCAGCTTCTTTTCTGCAGGTAAATCGGTCTGCCATAGTACTTTCCTAGGTGTGCCTAGTTAGGCCCTCGTGTTTGGACAACCTTTGGCTACCTGTGTGATTCAGTGGCTGTGGTTTACACATGGCCCTTAATCCCAGCCAAGAGCGCGGACTTGCCGAAAGAGACGATCTCTGTTTGTCTAGTGGCATCAAAGTAGGGCAGAGGTGATCAGGGGGCTATGCCTGGGAGAATGTGTTGACCTTACAGCACGTGTAGACCAACTTGTGCTCGGGTCATTGTCAAAGTTACTGAATCGTAACCATCAACTGCAATGGCACCCTTGGTATTGAATATGAATGCCAAAAACTCGGTCAGTGACCATCAGTTGTTGCTCAACAAAGCTTTGCAAGAATTTCAAATAACCTCACCTGAAGCTGTCTCAACACATCCAGGTTTTAGCCCCACCTTGTTGAAATGTACTTCCAACTATACAGGGTGGATAAAAAAACCGAAACCGAGATATTATTGCTAATTGGAACAGAAGTAGGGCACGTGTGACTCAAAGGGAGATATCCTCTGTTACACCCGATCATGTCCTTACATTCACCATTGACTGAGCAGTGACCAATGTTATGAAAGGGTATATTTAGAGAATTGCGGCACTTTTCATGGTGAAATCTCTTTTTTCCCCCACCTGCCTTGATTGGCAACCATAGCCTTTCACTCTGTGACAAATTACACCACAAAAACCACAAAAGTGGTGCAATTCTCTAAATAGACCCTTTCATAAAATTGGTCACTGCTCAGTCAACCGTGAATGTAATGACATGACCAGGGTGTCATTTTAAAGAGGAGATTCAACCCTAACAGAAGATATCTCCCTTTGATTCACATGTGCCCTACTTCTGTTCCAATCAGCAATAATATCACCGTCTCGTTTTTTTTTATCCACCCTGTATTTCTAGAATTTGCCAATGTTTTTTTTTTCATTTGAGGGATTTTAATTCATGTGAATGACTAAAGCACTTTGTTACAAGAGCATGGCGTATGGACCAATTTCACAAGGTGTCTTGGACCATCTTTACTTTTGTGTTTTTGTTTTAAATGTCCATCACAGGGGAGAGATATGTCAGGATCTTTCCAGATTTCAAAAACAAATCTGCGACCCTCAAACTCTTTCATTTCCCAAAAATGTCACCCCAGCAGTAGGGTCTGTCGTCTGTCTACAATTGCAAATGATCCTATTAAATGTCAAGTGAGCAGCTAGAGTTTCTGAATTGTACTGATCTGTGAGATCTTTCCAGGCATTTTCAGAGACTAAGACCAGAAGCGGGATACTTTAACTGCACTGAGTTAACAGTCATCTGCACCCAGTAATATGAAATCCAGAGGTCTCGAAATCAAATCCCACTCTCGATCCATCAATTTCTTAGTTCAAGCTCTTATTCATTTCTTTTCAACGTGAATGTAGTCACATCCATTATAGACTGATGCCATCGCATTCAAGCCAAACTAAATTCTTAGATTGAAGATTAGAATTACAGACCTACCAAGTGTGACACCTCCGACGTGTGTCACATTCCTCAGAGTCAAATCACACGCTCACACGCCGGACAATCACATGGTGTATTTGGACCTGCCTCACCCTAAATTGTTCTAAAAACATATTTTGGGAGTTGTTTTCGTGTTTGGGTTTTGACTTGAACTAGTCTTAAACATCCCATGTTTAGAGATCATCGTGCAAACTTCATTCTGGGATTACGCGCCATTTCTTGGAAAAACCAGCCTCCCCCCCCTCCCACGCGGTGTATTTGGACCTGCCTCACCCTAAATTGTTCTAAAAACATATTTTGGGAGTTGTTTTTGTGTTTGGGTTATAGTTTTGGCAACTTTGGTTCTGCGCAGAGATCATTTAGTGTCGCGCAGCGTGGTTCTGCATGAATGACTATGGCCAAGTTCGGGCAAGGACCATTAGTCGACTAGTGGTTGATTTGTGACGTACCTGACGCCTGCGCACTGATAGCAACGTGCGAACATCTCCGGTCAACGCTAGTCAAAATGTCATCGCAAAACTTCTGGATCCTGGCTCTCTGGTAGCGTAAGGAATGCGCGCGGCTACTGGTTACCAGCGAAGCAACCAAGCCCAGTAGGCTGGTTCCAAATAGTCGACTAGCGTAGTCAACCACCGTCGACTAGACAGAGTTCGGGCAAACGTAATTGGTCAACTATAGTCCTTGCGCGAACTTGGCCATTGGTGGTTCAAAAAAACATGTTTCTGGTAATGGTCGCAAAAAAAACCCCAATGCCATCGACCAAATGAGACACCCTCATCCCCAGGACCATGAGCCAAGTTTAGATTCTGATGGCCTGGTAACGCGGTTATTTTCGTGCGCTTGTTAACGCACTGTCACACTCCCAGCTTGGTGTGATCTGGGCTTCTCTGGAACTACGTTCAATGATTGAAACAGTTAGAAGCAACAGTTAGAAAAGATTGACAGTTGCAGTCTTTGTAAATGACTCTAGTGCAGTCAATGGACAAATAATAATACATGAAGTTCACCCATTTGAAACCAAAGTCTGTACACATTTACATGAGAGTTGCTCAACGTTTTGGTATGGTTTGGAATGTCAGTATAAAATGGGTGTGAGTTAGACTCTTTGGGGTTTATTTGGTGGTTTTGACTTGAACTAGTCTGAACATTCCCATGTTTAGAGATCATCGTGCAAACTTCATTCTGGGATCAGGCAGCCATTTCTTGGAAAAACCAGCCCTCCCCCCTCCCAGGCGGTGTATTTGGACCTGTTTGTTATTTCTACACACAGCCAGTTTACTCAATGTCATCGGTCATGAACCCATGTGGTTTCAAAGAGCTACCGGTAGTAAACGTTTTCTCAAAAACATGAAGGCCATGTTTTGTGACTTTGGGCTCTGTGCGCATATGTTTACCAAAACCAAAAACTGGATCCAAATGTACTTCTCTTTTCGATTTGAATACTGCCAAAAATTCGCTTGCACTTTTTCCTAGTTTCTCTTGTGAAATGTCTGCATCCCGGCAAGTTTGCAGGATGTTCCACAGCATAATACACATAGCACTGGTTGCTACATTGAATGTAATTGAAAAGTATTCCGTATTCTGTGGTATATATAATTTTCGAGAGTGCATTGTTAAAAGTAAATTTTTGTCGATTACATGTGGCAGGCTCTTGGCCAATCAAGAGGAAGAATCTTTGGGTTAGGTTTTATGAACAAATGGGGGGGGGGGAGGCACAGCCTAAAAAAATATCTCTCTAATCCTCCTATCTGAACAGTCACAGACTGTCAAAAAATCAGTCCTCTTCTCCTGCCATGCCTTTTACAAAGGCTAGTCACCAACAGTCAGATCATATTTCATGCAAGCACTGAGACTAGTCAAATTCAGTCAACCAACAAAAACTGGGAAGGTTGTTCATAGGATCATTGTGTGTGTGTGTATATTGCCATTTGAAGCCACAAAAGTGCTCCAAATCTCTATGTATGTGCTGTATGTGCCAAATGCTGTACCCTTGTCTTGAAAATGATGCAGATAAGCTTCAGCGGTATAAATTGGGTCACATTCCCTTTTAAAACTTGGCGTGATAGACCGCTATAGGCTAATGAGATTACAGTACCTGTGACACAAGATGCAGAGATACTACTGAAGATGAGATATCCATTATCCCAGTCAATCCTGAGATTTCCCAATAAACCTTCTATTATTCAGTCTCAGTAACATCCTTTAATCCCTCGCGGATGTATTCATTCTTGGAAGGAGCGCAGTCAAACCCATCAAAACAGGTGGGTATATGCACATGGGCCTGGGTATTAACCCCAAAATGTTAACTGGGCGCCTTAGTGGGTCTCTGACATTAACTGATGGCCTTGATAGAGTCATTTCTCATATAAAGGGCGCAGGGTAGCAACAGATTCCAACAGGTGGTTAAGCCATCTTCCGATATATCTCTGATAGTATTTCTGATTATACACAATTCTCGTCAATTATCTTAGGCACATTTGTGTTAATCCGTGACCACATACTAATCAACCGCAGACGACAGGTGGGATAATCCCATTGGATTGGATCGTTAATCTTGTAAGCGTCATGGAAGACTGCCAAGTGCGAATTCCAACTTCCTCTTCATGGGTTTATGTTGGGATTTGGATGGAGCATTCAGCATTATAGGCATCTGTTCCCGGGTGCTCATGGGGTTAGCCGCTGTCAAGGGTGCAGTCATTAGAACATCACAGGAAACTTGTGGCTTGTGTTGCACTGTAAACTTCCGAGTATGTTCCATGTGATGTGGGACCTGTTGCGCATTGCTCAATTCTCGAAGAAAATGTGTTGGACCTTGGAGAGTTTTTCCTCTCCGTGCAATGACAACATATCAGTTGGTGTTCTTGATCAGCCTGATTAACCCTAAACAAGATCCAGCATTATGAGAGGTGAACAAAAGATCCTTTCTGTTGAAGTCAGCAGGCAGCACACTTCATTAGAACTTCATTTGATGGAATTTTGTGTAGTAGAGATGTAGATTCAATATTGAGTTTTGTTTTCACTGATGTAATTTCATAAGGACTGTATCACTGCTGTACAAGGGCTTGGGATAAGTTTTTTTTTTAACAAAATTACTCAGGTGGGACTCAAACCTACTACCTACTTAACCAGTTAATGCCGGAGGACGCGTAAACACGATCTGGCAATGTATATTCGCAGGGGCGGGTGACGGGTTAAGTTGTTAAGCTTTTCTCGAGTCTCCAGCGGTGGACGTGTACACACCTCAGTGGCTCCCTGTGATTTTGTACACACTGTGTTTTGAACTTGAACTTGGCCGCTGTACGCAGCCTGTCATAGCAAATATTGCTCTGTGGCGGGGCCTCGGAGTGTTGCATTATATGAAGTTACGATGAGAAGTACATGTATCGTACAAAATATTGTACAGGTGACTCTTGAAGAGTCAGCTACTTGGGGTGTTTGACTTAACTTTAAAATTATTGCTGATCTTGATGTGGTTGGGTTTGTAAGCGTTCCGTTGTAGTGAAGCCTTGATGTGCTTGAGTTCTTGCTGGAGGTTGTCTTGGTCGCAGACGTCAAAGGCTCTGTACTAGGGTCCAGTTGACCGATGACTTGAAGCTAGGGTGATGGAACGACCGTTGGTGGAGATACCGGTCGGTGTGGGTCAGTTTCCTGTAGACGCTGTGTCCCAGGGTGCCATCTGGATTTCTGAAGTTCTTGACGTCCATGAATGGTATGGTGCCATCTTGTTCGTGTTCCATGGTGAAGCTGATTATGGTGTGTAAAATTGCTGGTTGAGGTACTGGAGGTACTGTCCGGGCCATGGGCCACACTATGAAGGTGTCATCAACGTAACGTAACCACAGACTTGGCCGAAGATCCGCTGTGAGGAGGGACGAAGACTCGAACTCCTCCATTAAGATGTCGGCTAGGACCAGGGATAAAGGAGATCCCATGGTGGTCCCAGCCAGTTTTTTCGCTTCAAAGAGGAGAATCAAGCCAATAACGAAACGGATTCACAAGCACCCATGAACCAGCAATCAGTGTTACTGGGGTTTGTGAACATGAACCAGTAATCATGGTTGGAGAAGAATAACTCATTTGACATTTCTAGATGCCATTCATTCATTTTCAGGCCTTTGTGTTATAACTGAGGATAATAATGTTTTTTATTTTGTGCTTTTTATTATGATCAATGCCCTTGAAAAAAATAAAAAATTCAATTTCAGCTGCATTTAGACAACTTCCCAAAGGCATGGTATTTTTTGCTTTGTTTTACATGTAAATTGTGACCCAACATATTCATTTTCATTCACTCAGTTTTGTAAATTTTCAAATAAACCACAACGGGAAACTGACTAGGGGAACTACCAACACAAGGCTTGATAGCTCAGTTGGTAGAGCACTGGAATGGCAATCCGGAGGTCGGAGGTTCAAACCCCGCTACAGTATCTTTGTTCAACTTTGAATTTTTTTTTGTAAGTTTACTAATTTCATTTTGTGGAGCCATAAGAAGGTTGTGGTCGAGAGAGATGTGCTGTTACTCCGCCATGAAAGGAATCATACAGCAGTGTCTGCTTTTGCAAGAGTCATCCACTTACCGGTACATTTTGTTGCTCATGTTACATTTTTTTGTTGCGTTTTTGTTTAATTTCAGTTAGTCACCGCTTCCTTAGATGGAAAGATTCGATTATACAGTGAGAGATGACAATGTACCCAAGCCCCAGGACCAACCAAGTAAGAGTTATACAATTTGCAGCAGAGCGTGTAAGTTGACTTCAAACACCTGTGAGATTTTACAAGAATACTGGTACAGCACATCTGGGCACCGTGTATACATGTAGGATCTACAACGTTTAAAACATCCTATTTTTTGTATCATTTGTGTCCTGACTAGGCCCATCCAATCAATGGCAATAAATGGGTATTTCGAAAGAAAAGGAAGCATTAAAATTTACATCAGATTGAAAATATGGCAAATAATTGGTGACTATTATATAAATTAAAATTGTTGACCTCAACTTCCATTCCCGAGTCTGTGACTAGACTAATCAGTGTTTGGTACCAAGACGTTCACATAAAAAGTGAATGTGGACTTTGTGAGACTTACACGCTCTGTTGCTAACTTACAGATTTTTTATATAGATGCTTTGCATTTAACAGCCATCTTCGAGGTGTTTTTTTGTTATTTTAATTCATTTCATTGATGAGGTCTTCTCATCCCTGTTGAACAAAAGCACGCCCCTCAAAGATGGCCGCTATGCAGATGATCTCTATTTCTTGTCCTCCCAGAATTAATTCTTTAATAATAACGCAGCACAGTGCATGTGATCAATGTGATGTACTTTGGGCCAATCCCATGGGGAAAAGCCAAACAAAAAGAAAAAAAAAAAGGAAGGGGAAAAAAAAAAGAGAAAAAAGAAAAGAAAAAGAGGCGCGAAGTCATAGTGGTGTAAATTTAATGGGTTGGGGGGGGGGGCAAAATGTCCCTGCCCCCCTCTAAAACTGATACATCGAGAATGTGTTGAGAAATACAGGAATTTTTTGGCAAATTTTTTTTTTGCCCCCTCTAGAAACAATCCTGGCGACGCCCATGGCCAAACCTGATACATGGGCAGCAGTGATACATAAGCTGGGGGGGGGGGGTGTTATGGGAAGGGGATGTTATGGGTTTTTTTGGGGGGGTATGGTATTTACTACTTTTAATCACATTAGTATCAGGAATCATACGGATGATGAATCACCCAACCTCTTCCATAATTTCCTTTTCTGAGTAGACTAGAAAATTGTGCCGGTCATTTTTCCTGAACGCCTTTCTTCAATACAAGACTTTTACACTTAGTTTCCCCTATGAATTTTGAGTGTGTTCCTTTCCTTTCCAGCGCGCTGATTATTATTTATATCCTTTGCTAGTTTTCCTGGTGTTTGTGTTCCTCTTTCTTTTCAGTTTCAAACTTTAGAGACCCTTATTGGCGTCGCATTTTCATTGCCCTTGGTGCACTCCCGTATATTTGTAAGAGACCACTGTCTTCACAAAGAATTTCAAACGATTCCAATGCATGTGAGACACTCAAAATAAAACAGTCTTTTTCTGATTTTGTCAAAGCAGAAAATAGCCTCAACAAATCACAGGCAAGCAACTTTATCTTGGATCCGCTGATTTCCTCGTTTTTTTTACTTCTCACGGATGCCATTACAAATTGAAAAACACTGTACAAAGTCTTGTTTGGTTTGGAGTTCCTCGTTTTTTCTAAATTCCCAGTTGCATGCCTGAAATCAGTATTTTTCAAAATTTTGTCAATATGAAATAGCATAAACAGAAGTTTGTTTTTAATGTTGTCAATGAAATATGCCTTGACAGAAATCAGTACTTTCTACTTTTGTTTCAATGTGAAACAGCCTTATGCTTAGGTTGATCTTGGAATGACACACAACAGTTAGACTTTTCAGGACCAGGGTGCACCTGAGCTATGACCAAATCGGTTGGTTCTACAAATTTGTTTTAACGGCATCAGTCAGCACTAAAGAAAATCGATAGTCGCCAAAGTAGTACATTTCAACTTCTGCGCCGCGATGGAACGTGTTCCTGACAATCAATCACACTTGACCTCTGATAAGTTACGACCGTGCGAACATCCATATTTGGATCATCTAATTTTATTGTTAATTATTGTCGCATCGTGAGTGGTAGGAGCATGGTTGCGATTATTTCTGTGTCGAGATGCCACTTGTTCCCCGATAATCACACGATTTCTCAGTTTTGTGACCTAAACTTGACTTTTGTGCCAAATGCCAATGGTTTGGTGACGGCGCCAGTATATCGTAGGTTGACCTTACGGCAGCTTTGGCCTTTGTTTATTTCAAATATCCTGGACAGTTGCAAAAACATAAACAGCGATGACTTAACAATTATTAGGCGTCATCAATCACTGCTCGTCAGAGCTAGCTTTGAGCTGTCAAACGGGAAACGTATTGACCAATAGGAAATGCAATACGTTGCCATGACAATCAAAAGTCTCTCCTTGATTGTTGATGTATGGGGGATTAACTTGACAGTGATTTCTTGTGGTCCATTCAGCAAGATTGATGAATTGTAGTTTCTTTTCAACAGTGCGAAACTGTCACTAAGGACAATATATTACACTATATTGACTGTCATCAAAGGCATTAGTGCGTATCTATGCACCCGGGGGACTGTGAATGACCACAAGGTCCGAGCGTAGGCTGATGAAAATGGGTCCTCTTGTTGGCACCGACCAGTGTCCAAATAAGGCTAGAAGCATACTTTCATAAGCTCCCAACCTATAAGTGAATCGCCAGAGACAATAACGAAAATACCTTTATTTCCAAAAGTCACGAAAAATATTCCAAACTCACTTGAGAACACTTTACACCGCTGGTTCTTTTAGAATCCAAATATTTTCAAAGAAGAAATGTACATTTGTAATTCCATGATATACTCATTCCACCATGCAACCTTCAAATCACACTTAACGAAAACTCTTTTTTTTTGTTTAAAGGAGGGGGGGGGGGTTGTCTGATAAAAAGTTAATCCCCACTAAAAGAAGCCCTGAAGCCCATCAGCATTAAAAAAGATTTTAAAAACTTTTTTTACTCCAATTCCATCCGAATATCTCAGGAATTCTAGCTTATAAGTCAAACCTTTTAATTTGTTTTTAAACCCTCAAGTGCGTTGGCCACAAAGATCTTACAAAAAAAACATTTAAGGGATTACTACTCGTAATATGTAGTCAATGCACTAGATTTGGGGCCTATTGACTGGCCTGACAAAATGTATATGTTATATGTACATGTCTTTGGTTTCTGGTATGGAGCTTGCCCCAAAAGTGGTGCGGCGATGTGGGGTTTTTTTTTTTCTTCTTCAAATGTTGGCTGATGACTGCAAATAATGCCCGACTAAATTTTGCAAGGGGCCTGTTATATTTTAACTGAGAGTCAAATTTACAAAGTCACTTTACTGTTGACCTGTTTCACGCACACCAGTGAATGTTGACATATTGTCCAGATATTGGAAAAGTATCATTCATCATCGTCATCTGCTCTTCTTGTAACCACACCCAGTTTACCACTGTTCAGTTAAACTTGGACCCAAGCGTAACATGTAGTTTTCTCTGTGGACTCCATTGAACTGTACCACCATAAAAACAGGAAAATCTCATTTATCAACATGCTTGCTTTTGAAAGACCGTATTGTTTCCAGGCCAACAAAATTGTGCCTAACACACAGGTCGAAGTTCGGCATCAATAATTTGCGGCACTGATGTTTTCTTTTCAAACTGGAGTATTCATTTCATATTCTTGTACATGTAGAACAACAGTGGCTGTCTCAGGTTTTCTTTGAGAAAAAGGCTGTGAAATGCAGTGACCTCGAAAAAAACACTAAGCCATTTTGTTTGTCATGGCGCAGTATCTGTTTCAATTGCACTAAACTGTCTGAGCTTTGTCAAATATATGCCATTGTTAACTTGGTTAGTTCTCTTTTAACCAGGGATTGTGAATTTGAAAACTAACTAGACCTAATCATACAATGTGACTGGCAAGTTGGTCCATTGAATGTGATCGTTTAAAGTTTACAAAAAATATTTGAAAGCATGGCACTGAAGACTTTTTCACTATTCATTTTTTGCACTGGAGACTTGTCTGCCTATCCTGTTTCTGTAGACTCCTATAGGATTTTTGTTCTAACTTTCAGTTGTGTAAAGAATTCAATATCAGTTTGTGGGTTTTTTTCTGCTGCATCAGTGTTTCTCTACACACATTACTCGGTAAAGCCTGGTGCACACGAGAGCTATCTGCTTTGCCAAAAGTCATTCGTGGCCAATGGCGTAAACAGATAGCTGTGTGCGGTCAGTTTTACCAAAGATTTTGGTCATTCGTGATGTGCCAAATGATTCTAGTCACTCGTGCCCAAAGTCTTACCATGTGCAGTGAACGAAAGCTATCTGCTTTCGGCTTGCATGTTGAACGCATGCGTGCTTCTGTCATATGACGTAAAAAGGCAAAATGGCTGCGCCCAGTGATTTCTCTGAATCCGAAATGTCCACAAGGGAGGAGGAAGAGCTTTTGCTATTGATCTTGTTGCTGCGTCGCCGATGGCGATGTTTTAATGCAGCTTGCCGTAAAACATGGACTAAAAAATGGATCATGAGGAGGCAGGGGTACGGAGCGTATTCCAACTTAGTTCAAGAGCTCTCCGTCGACGACCCCGAGAAATTTTGCCAATACCATCGGCTTGATAAATCAACAAGTTTGTCGTCCAAGATTGCAGTGGCCACTAATTCACTGGGCGCAGCCATTTTGCCTTTTTACGTCATATGACAGAAGCACGCATGCGTTCAACATGCAAGCCGAAAGCAGATAGCTTTCGTTCACTGCACATGGTAAGACTTTGGGCACGAGTGACTAGAATTATCAAACACGTTAGATATTTGGTGCAGCGTCACGAATGACCAAAATCTTTGGTAAAACTGATCGTACACGGGAACTATCTGCATGCTTACGCCATTGGCCGCGAATGACTTTTGGCGAAGCAGATAGCTCTCGTGTGCGCCAGTTTTTTAAAATTAGGCAATGTTCCCCAGAGAACTCATTTGATCCTGATTCTGTAGTTTTGCACTTGAAGTGTTAACTTGACCACCTCTTTGGAAGCTGATGAAATATTGGATCTGTGTTGCAGAAATTTCCTGTTGTATAATATTTCCCCCGGGACATGGGTGTGAAGTGATTTCTCTTGTTGCCAACAAGGAGAAAGAATGTGTCCAAATTCCATCTCTGTCTGTATTTGTTGGAATGTCCACATGGTGAAGCAACTATCTTTTCTGTCATCGGTTTTACCTGTTTTTATCCCGATTTGAAATGTTTATTTGTTCTGAATATTCAGGAATTATCAGTTTACTAAATATCACTGGATGCTGTGAAAGCTATGCTTATTCAGCAATTTTTAAATTTTTTTGGTCTTTGTGACAGATTTTTGAGACACTTTATATCAAGTTCTCTTAAATCCTAAGCAAAATTATTTTCTAGAGTTCACTGTTCTGATGGTGGTTTCCAGAATTTAAGGTGCTGAATTCCGGCAAAAGCTGTTAGTTAGACTAAGATAACATGTAGGAATGCGACCAAGTTGTTCTTAGTGACAATGCATCAACAGCCTGCGGAATATTTCTTGCAGGGAAACAGAAAATTATTAACTGACACTTTTCAGATCAGATGTATTTTGACAAAATAAAATAAAACAAAACTGGCCCACTCTTTGGTCTTGTTTTGACTCTAAAAAAATGAAAATGAAAGGGGCAGTCTTATTTTCTAACCTGAGGCTTGCTTTATGCAGCTGTAATGTGAAATAACAAGGCAAGGTATGGAGCTGGTACTGTCTGTAAAATGTTCGTTGTTAATGTATGCCGCTGTGGCTTTGGGCCTTTTTGGTGTTGCCCATTTCTGGTCGGGCTTGGTGTAGCCCATTATTATTACATAACAATTACAATTGACAATTCAACCAGTTTGCCCTATCACTGGTATCCGGAATTAAACACTCCTCTGTGGCTGTGGCATAAACACAATGATTTGTTTCCCATGTCCTTCAATTCAAGTCTGGGTATAAAACAAAACTGGCCCACTCTTTGGTCTTGTTTTGACTCTAAACAAAGGAAAATGAAAGGGGTAGTCTTATTTTCTAACCTGAGGCTTGCTTTATGCAGCTGCAATGTGAAATAACAAGGCAAGGTATGGAGTTGGTACTTGTTCTGCGTGTCACAAAACACCTGTGGAACAGGAAAGACAATTTCTGAGTGCAATTGGAATTCATAATCTCACTGGAATCAGCTGAAAATACATACATAAGTCCGCGGCAAATATTCCAATATCTGAACAGTGTTATCAACTTCAATCTGCAGTTCTTACATGACATCCACATTATGTGCCTATATAGACCTTATGCATTAGGGCGGAGTCAGGGGGCAGTGAATTGTATTGCATGGAAAGGCATGAGTAAATCGTTTGTGCATTCATTGTTACTACATGTAGATTACCATAACAAAGAACAGCCTCAGAGAAAGCTGCAATGCGTAAAGTCTACTGGCATCCAGTGTTGTAGTACTCGGTACTCGTACTCGAGTACTACTCGAGTACTTTTTTTGGAGTACTCGTACTCGTGCTCGTACTCGAATGTCAAAGTACTCGTACTCGAAATGACAGTACTCGTACGAGGGCAGCAAAGTACTCATACTCGACATGTCAAAATTGTACTCGATCATCAAAGTACTCGTACTCGAATAGCAGTACTCAAAAAAAAAAAAGGTATAGCTTGACTTATCACAGGCCTTATTTTATTATCGAAATTTTCAGTTGGAAATGGTTGATTGGCTTGCAGAGAAATCAGAGATTCCTGCTTTTTCTCTGCGCACGTCCTGACAAACACATTAACAGCTAGCCGTGAGTGAGTCTGTATATCGGTCTGACTGGGCCTGGGCCAATTACGCACAATGAACCATTTGCGGTATGGCCGTATTCTGAAATGAAGTACCGGTACTCGTACTCGTTCTTGTACTTGGAATACAAGTACTCGTACTCATACTCGGAAGTACAAGTACTCGTACTCAGAGACCTGTTCTTGTTCTCAGAGGTACTCGTACTCAGTAACCTAAGTACTCGGCAGTACTCGGTACTCGGAAAAAGTACTCGACTACAACACTGCTGTCATCCTTAGTTGCTGATACATGTACCGGTACGTGTAATTATCATTTGAAAGTAGACTTAAGTGGGCCATCATGCACATTATTCATACCTCACAGTCAATTTGTCCATGTACACAACCCTACCTCCTTTTACCCTTTTACATGGCTACAAACCACCCTCTTCCAGAGTGGAACTGATTCCTTGTTGCTCAATTCTTTTGCCAAGAGTTTCTCTCTATACCACTTTCTTTTTAATCTCTCTATTTTTGTTTGTTTCTTTGGTTGTTGGTGTGTTTGTTTGTTTGTTTGTTCGTTTGTCAGTTTCAGATTTTTGTTCCCATTTTCCTTTCTGAGCAATTCAGATTCTTGTCACATCTCAAACGTGTTTCCTGCTACTGAGGTAACCCTAAAACACCACACTCCACCAGCCTTTCCTTTCCTTCTCTTGTGGACTTATAAAATAGCAAATTATTTCAAACAAATACTGAAGAGTATTCAGTTCTGTTTTAGCCTCTGAAGAAGAACTTGCTAAGTTCGCAACGTCAGGCCACATTAATTTTTAGATTTATATATTTCAGGTCCATCCAGTCAGTAAGCAGTTTGCAGCAGTCTTACTTTTTTTCATGTTTTTTTCAAATACTGAAGAGATCAAAATTTGAAACCTAAATCACATTACTTGTCTCTTTACAGGCAATATTTTGAGAGGACATATCTGATGGAAATGTGGAACTGTCGGTTTCTTTGCGTCTTGAATTTGTCCACGGTGCTTGCTGCAACATGCGTAGTCGATTGTTACTTGTGGAAAGAGTCTGTGTGTGGAGTCAACAAATGGGCTGAATATATTTTTTGGGGAAGACCTGGCAAAATAATGATCATCCGCCATTTTGTGCTTTCAAATGATGATACATGGACTGCACCATAGTTTGGGACATGAATGTTAAGGCACACACGTGGATCTCAAAATGCATTTCAAAGTTAAAAAAAGCTAGGTACTTTTATTACCTCACTGAATTATACTTTCTTACTTTGATTTTTAATAAGTTAAAATATAGGCCTAGAAGTCAGTTTTTAAGATTGACAAAATTCAAAAATTCAAAGCAAGTACTAGTATCATTGCGGATTCTGAAACCAGCTGAGTAACACTTACGTGCTTAAGTTCCCGTGCACTAGATTGGTACTTGAGGACCAGGTTAGTTCTTGAGTACCACTGGAATTCGTTTGTATCTCTTGACTTCCTGAGTACCATCTGTTTTTCCGAGTACCACCTGAGCTCCTGAGTATCACTAGAGTTTCATCTTATACCGTTCAAACTTCTGAGTATCACCCAAGTGCCCGAGTACCAAATGAGTTTCTTAGCACCATCTGAGTACCAACCCAACTCCTGAGCTTCACCCAGATATTTGAGTGGCACCTGAGTTCCTGAGTACCATAGAAGTTCTAGAGTATCAACTGATTTCCTTCGCACCTTCTGCGCTCCTGAGTAGCAACCCAACTCTTGCGCATCACCCAAATTTCTGAGTACCACCTTAGTTCCTGAGCACCAACCAAGTTCCTGATGAGTACCCACCAAGCTCCTGACTATCACTTGAGTTCCTCAATACCACTCAAGTTCCTAGTTCCACCAGGATTCCTGAGTACAGTCTGAGTTCCAGAGAGCCACCAGAGTTCCTAAGCACCATCCGACTACCTGAGAACCCACCAAGTTCCTCATCAGCACCTGTATTCTTGAGTACCATCAAAGTGTCTGAGTATTGTGTACCTCAGAGTTCCTGAGTACCACTTAAATTCCTGAGTTCCACCCAAGTTCCTGAGTACCATCACCCGTGATCCTGAGTAACACCTGAGTTTCTGAGTACCACCTGAGTTCCTGAGTCCTTTTTTAGTTTCGTAGCTCCGCTTTAAGTTCCTGACTGCCACATGTAGTTCAGCCGTGAACCACTCAAGTTCCAATAGTATACCCTGCTAGAGTTACATGTATTTTTTTCTTTATATCACCTTGAGAAAGCACCACCTGAATATGTTAGTTAATACTGTTTCGCAAAAACAAAATGTTTGGTAAGACCATAATTATGTTTTGATAAAAATGTGTAAAAGAATATTGATATTTTATCTGTATAGTTTTGTTTGTTTGAATATACATGCATTTTCACTGTTGATGATAATAAAAATCAAAATTAACTTAGCAAACGGTGTTTTTTGTTGTTTGTTGAATGAACCCTGAATAGATTGTGAAAGATCAGGACCCCTATTTTTTGGCAAATGTTGACCATTAATATTGCCCAGCAAATGTCTAAGCCAGCTTTAATGAAGACATAATTTTCAAAAGTCAGACTACTCACCCATGCTTTTTTCCCCCTGTTATTTGAGGTAACTTGTATTTTATTTTTTTATCCGTGCCTGCAAATTTCTCTGCATTACCAGCTGTTTGAAATGGGCCATGGGACTGCACCAATCAGATTTCCCAGCAACTGATGACTTTTCCAAGGTGTCCGTTACAGATGTCCTGTTGTTGTAACAATCTTTCATAGCTGTTTCAATAATTGTGAAGAGTACCAGTCAATGTTTAGCATGACTAGCTTACCCATATCTAGCGCCCTCAAGCATCAAAACGAGTCCAGCCCCAGGAATTGTTATACTGATTCACCGGAGAACAATCGGAAATTTAATTTGTCTCAGCTTAAGAATGCGGTAACCCACTTGACTTTGTCATTCCTTTGGGGAGTTCTCCCCCCCCCCCAACCGAATCCCCGTACCCCGGCTCTCCTTGGCAATTGGAACAACCAGCACGGACATGTGATGAAATTGACTCATGAAGGCTTCCAAAGCTTGATAGACCAGGATTGAGATAAACCCTGTTATCTCAGTTGCAAAGAAACGACATTTCTTTAAAGGTATAACATACAACATTTGCAAACATCAAAAAACAAAACTACCAAATTATTATGAAATGCCTTACTTTACTGTAAGTGAATAACAGTCGCAAGCATCCTGTGAAATTATGGCACCTGGTGTGCTGTCATTTTCAAGAAAATTTGAATCAATTTCCAACGATGGTTGGCCGCCTATCGTTGGGAAAAACTGGCTTTTTTTTCAAATACTGCCCCCAATTTACCAAATTTAGTGAGACTGCATTTTTTTTTGCAATTGTTTACATATCTGTGAAGGGGTGCAAGCCAGCTAGTCTGGTTCCCTGACCTGACAATTCCCCCGACGTCTATAAATTGCTGCGTTTTATCTGAAGTAGAGTCAGGGAACCAGACTACAGAAAAAAACACATTTTTTTCCCCCAGCATCCATTAACACAAAACTTTAAAAAGGTCAGTGTAGCAATATTTGCTATAGAATATTCACCCCTATATCCATCCACTTCTGAAAACCACCTGCGATGAATGACAAGCGTTAACATTTTATTGATAACACCTACCGTACATATTAAAGTAACTGCCCATTAAAAGAGAAAAAGGGTCATATTTTAAAGTTGAGAAATGATGTTTAGAGCAAAATCCTGCTAGAAAGAAAATGTAGAGCCCTTTTTTCTCTTCTTTTTTTAAAGCAGTAATTTTCGAAATTTGCTCTGCTTCCCCTGAGCTTCCATGTTTTGGTTGTTGGTATTAATATTTATTACATGCAAATGAAGCTATGACAACACGATTTTCGTAAAAATTTTTTTAAAAATGCTTAATTGTGGCCACATAGATCAGGGGGTGGGGGGGGGTGTTCAAAAATTCCTCATTTGATATTGACATCGCCAAGCATTTCTATGACTTTTGTGAACCAAGCATTTAGTTTCTCAGAGTGTCAAACTTGTTCATTACCTAAGTTTTTATTTGCCGTATCTGTAAGAAACTCAGTGGCTGAGAAACAGCAACATTTTTGTCAAGGAATTAAGGTCAGTGTCGTCCAAATGCGAGACTAAAATTGGATTAAATTGCTTCCTCTAAACTAGGAAGTTAGTAGACATGGAAAAACACAGCTGTACATGTTTTTGTTGACCAGATTGTATCTAATTTATAGTGGGATTGGCCAGGGTATAATTATAAGTAGTTGTCTCTTGGGTACATGACTAATACTTCCATGATATAGACACTGTGACTAGACTGGTGACCTTTCCTCATGAGTTCAGGCAGCACCTTCAGTGTTTCTAGTAAAATGGTATTGGTTGCTATGTTCCTCAACTATTCTGCCTTCTCTGTCAGTGTCATCCTATTGTTGGAATGCAGTGCCGGTTTTTGGGAGCACACGTGGATATTTAAATGAATTTACATTGTGTCAGAGGTCACAAAGACATGTGCGTGTTGGAGTTCTCAGACTGTAGATATGAGAGTTAGACACATTGAGGGGGATTTGAAATGACATACATGTATGGATGAAAAATAGTAAAGTCTCTAGTTTTTTTTCAAGTACAGTTATCTGTAAGAAAGAACGTATTGTTACCTCCGCCAAGGAGGTTATGTTTTCATCAGCATTGGTTGGTTGTTTGGTTGCTTGGTTTGTCTGTTAACAGGATAACTCAAAAAGTTATGGATGGATTTCCATGAAATTTTTGTATTGGTGGTCCTTGGTACAAGTACAAATTGATTAGATTTTGGAAGTGATCCGGATCTGGGTCTGGATGCAGGAATTTTTTTTAAAGGATTCTTTACCATGTTGTATGGCGTGTGTGGGTAACGCAGCGTGTAGTCTATGAGCGCATTGCTCACACACCATTGAAACTAGCAGGTCAATGGACTCGACCATTTGATACTATGGGGGAGTGGAGAAATTTTGTGCAATAAAATGTGGAGGTCCAGTGGATATATGCGAGTATTTCTATTGGGTGTACTGACAATGTGGCGGGGAATTATGATTAATTGTTCAGCCTTGGCGGAGCTTTGCGCTCACTGAGTGCTTTCTAGTTAAATATTTGGCTGTGAGTCATATTACTGCTACTCACTGGCAAAAAGGAATGTGGACATGTTCATGAAAAGTGCAAGCTTTACCTGTTATGCATGAGAATTAACATGAAGTGTTTTTTTGAAACAAAACAAAAAAAGGGAAGAAAAAGAAGCATTTTTGCAGTGTTGTGATTGAATCAGTTAAGGAGAATATACGAGAAAGTGTGAATTCGTAAATTAAGAATCCACACTTGCGAGTGTATTCTTCGACTTAAACCATTGCGTCAAAAGAAGTATTGGCATTAACAGTGAGTGGAGATGAAAAGACTTGGGAAAAATGTTGCAACCTGACGCCACTTCCGCGATTGTGTACAAAGTATATGGAGAGTCAAGACAATTTTCTAAGTATTTCCTAACAAAATTGGAAATATTTCTCAGTCCCAGATTTATGTCTGATCGTCATTTTTTGCAGTGAATGACCTTCATTGAGATGACATATGAAGAAAAAAGTGGCGTCAGGTTGCAACTTTTTTCCCGGCTCCTTCCGTCGACATAATAGTTCAGATGATGATTTCTTTCCTACTCGAAGTAGGTTTTGCAGTGACGGCGGAGAATCTGAAGGAAGGAAAGTTTTGACGCATTTGGTCTTGTTAATGCTCATTATGGAGAACAATTGTCCAACGTATTCAAAGTGTGGATTCGTAATTCCGAATCCACACTTTACTAAAGATTCTTCGTTCCGAATCCACACTTTGTGACCAGCGGAACAGATTCGTATTTCCGAATCCACACTTTTAACAATAGTGTGACGTCAAAACATTGGTTTAACTTAGTCACAGATCCGGTCACAATTATAAGGGATGCACAGATGAATAATGACAAAAGAAAGCGTTTGTCCCAGTTTGTTAGATTGGTCGGTCACTTGAATTGAGATTGAATGACTTGGGGTTACCGAGTTTCAACTCCGCACTTTGTACTAAAGCATTCAGAAGCAAGCTTCTTTGAAATTGCTATAACCAATGTCTTATCTGGAGTGCTAGCTGTGAATGTTACTATATCGGTTTGCCCTCCTGCAGGGGAAGGCAACTCGGTAAATTGCATCCAGGGTTGCCTGTTTGCCTGGTATGCAGACGTAAATGGCAAGCTATTTTGGAGGGAGTTTACTATTTTGAATGTCATAATTCGAGATTGCCAAGTAGTGGTGATGATATTGCACGAGAAAGCTTTAAAAAAAAGTTGGGGGTCTGTATAAAATATATCCAGCTGTGTGGAACAAAGCCTTGGACCTCTTTGTATAATTTATAATGCTCCACTAAGAACTGAAACATCTTCAGAACATTTGCTGCAGATACAAGGTGTCGACTGTCAACTACTTTGCTACCAAGCATTAAAGGGCTCTTGCAATTTTTTTAATTTTTTTTTATAAAAGCCTTAAAAATGCACCATTTAATCCCATTTACATGATTTTCAATTTTCGTTTTGCATTTTCAAAGGTATTTGGTGCCTTTTTGGTTTATATGCTAATGCAAATTCCCATATTCATGAGCAAATGTGTGATGTCATTTCAGGCAGAAACCTCAATGTTACAGCTATTTCAGAACAAAAAAATGCCAGAATTTTTGGATATTTTGCTGCTGTAAAGTTTCTTTTCTTTGATGATTTGTTGCTATGTCACTGACATGGCAGTAAGCTAATGAGCAAACTTTTCTCATTTTTGGGCTCACTATTGGAACAGAAAAAAACCCTAAACTGAATCATGTTATCCTGAAGCGACATCACAGCAACAGCACCCTCAGTTGTCGGGAAAAGCGTGGGAAAGAATAAATGTTAAAAGAAGTGCACTTTTCAATTAAATTAACCAAAAAGGGATGTCAGTTAGTTTTCATACATTTAAAAGGAGTAAAAAGTTGCACAAAATGTGTTTCGAAGAAGAATTCATCTCATGCAAAATATATATAATAATGCAAAATGTTTGTTGCAAACTTTAATGCCAAGTTTTAAATGATTAAAACAAACGAACCTAAAAACCAAGTTCAATCAAGCAAGATTCAAATATGTAGTGCAATTATATAATTTTTGGAAGTAATCGATAGTCACATGGTACATATGGGTCTTGTGGTTTCTGACTAACACCCAGTAAAAAAAAAAGCATAGACAGACCACCAACATAGAGCTGGATAGCTCAGTTGTTTAAGCACTGGTACAGTGTGCCATTGGTTGCAGGTTCAAATCCCGCTCATGTCAATTATTAATTTCAAAACTTTGCAAAGCAGCTTCCATAATAGAAATTCCCAGCCAAATACTGTTGTTCAATAGAACGGATCATGTGCATCTCCAAATGAGATGTTTTCATTCAAAACTAAACTACTCGATTTTTTCGTCGAGTCCTTATAATCGAGTATACTTTAAAAAAAAAAAAGGTAAAGGTAAAGGGGGTGTACATGTGTTAACAGGAACGGAGTGCCCATCTCTCTTTCATTAGCGATTGGGCCAGACTCGTATGCTGCTGTGGGGGGATCGCCACACCTCCTCCACAGCGAGTCTGTTACCTTCCCAGCATTGAACAATGCCGGTACCCATTTAACACCTGGGTTGAGAGGGGTAATTGAGGTAAAGCGCCTTACTCAAGGGCACAACATGCATGTCCACGATGGGGCTGGAACCCACAACCTCACGATCATGAATCCTGTGCTCCACCACTAGACCACATGTGTCCCCTTGGGTGATGGAGTAGGTAGTACCGTGAATTCAAGTCCGAGTATTTTTGATATTTGAGTACCAGTGTGAGTATGATTACTGAGAACTACAACTCGAGAATGAGAGTACGAGAACTACAACTCTAAGGTAAGGTGTCTTTCCCAATCCCTTTTCCCAGCTGAAGCCCCTGGCCTGAACTTGCCCAGCCGTCTGTCAGCAATCTGTTGCAAAAGTGGTCTTATATCCCTTGCCAAGTGGCCATAGTTTATTGATGCAACCTCATTCACACTTTGGACAAGAGGTGGCAATCGTTTCCATCCCTGCAACACAGTTGCTTGTAGAATCTGAACTATTTTGCACTATCGCAGACTTGTATTATTGACATACTGTTCTATTTATGGTCGGTCTGATAATGGTGTTAACAGATGGGGAATTTGTAGCTAAATCGTGCATATTTTCCAGTCATTTACAATGAGTCATTCTATAATGTATGGTCCAAATTGTGAACTTTTTCCTGTCCCTGTTACCTTGGTACTTTGAAATTTGCCATTCTACGAAAGACTTCAAATAGTTTTTAAATTTGTGGGTAGGTAGTTTAGTTTGCTATTCATAATCACTCTTGGAGGATGATTGCTGTATGGGACCGGGATCCACTAATGGTGGACCTATGTTGATTTCAACACAGGTACGTAGGCAAGACAATTCGTTGGGTTCCCAGCAAAATATGAGCATTCTGACGCAAAAAAAATCACTTCATATAATACCCACACATATTATGAATCCAATGTTTTCCTACACGAATTATAAATTGTACAAATTTCAAATTTGTCTCACATGAATCATAATTTTTAACAACTTAATTTCCAATGTAAATCTTTAAATTTCATTAAAAAAGAGACAGTTTTTTGCATATGCCCTTTTGCTGGAAAGATTTTGGTGATTACGTGTTAGCGTGTAATTGGGTGAAGCGCATATGCCCTTCTGCCAGGCACACGAATTGTGTTAAAAGGCCGTGAGTGTGGGCAGCAGTGGAGCCCAAGTTTAAATCTCCCACTCTCTGTTTTTTTTCCACCATGGAAGGTGTACTTTTGCATTGAGTCAATAGGTTATAATCGCTTAAATTAATCCCCAATCCAAATATCAAGATCACTCGGTGTTGTAGGAATTTTGCCAAACAAACTTGCCTCAACCTTTACGTGAACAGTTGTTGATCATTTCAAATTAGCATAACCCTTGGAAATCCTGCGTTGGCATTTTTATTTTTTTTGGATGTCCATGCCGGTGGGCCATATTTAATCCCCACTCAAATAGCCCAAACTGGCACGATTGAATGTATAGACAGTAATCAGTATTGAATATTGCCGCATTCCGGACACAGATTCGGGAAGAGTTTTCCCTGGGAGATAACACTAATTTGCACAGCTGCGTGTGTCTGTGTGAATCACCACGTGCAAAGAGATGAATCGCTGACGATAAAGTGTCGGATTCTATTCTCTTGTCAACTCTTGGCTCAAGCTTTGTCCTTAATTGCGACAACTTTGAGATACGGATGTAGAGCTAAGACAGTGGGTACTGTTATTGAAAATAACGAAATTGGGGCCAAGTGTTGATTTGATGACAGCTTTTCTCCCATGAGTGCGTTGTAGTCTGATTTGTTAGAATTTCGGCCTAAAAGCTGTTTCTGATCCCTGATGACAGTTGGCATTCCTGGGACAGTCTGAAGCCTCGCAGGCCAATTTTTTTTCCAAACATCTTGACTGTAAGCTGAGAACGGCTTTGAAAATGTTACAGCCCCAAGCAATGTGAAGTCTGTCTATATTCTGACTTGTAATTATACGGAAGTTGACTTCTTTAGATTTTTAGAAGTCCAACAATGGAAAACATAGAATGAGGGATTGAAAAAAAGGGGTGGCTCTTAAAGGTACATTGGAGCATTTGCCTTTTGTGCACGTTGTTTCGATTGAAGCAACAAATTTCTCTAAATTTGAAGAAGGGTGCATACCAGCTAACTTGTTCAAGTTTCTCATCTGGTGCTATACATTTTGTGAAAGCAGAAAATCTATGCACTAATTCGTTACTAGCTCCTCGAGATCAAAAGCTGCCACTTCCTAATTTGAATTGCACCCTTTCATGAAAAACCTCTAAATTAGCCAGTAGGACGTGATTCTAGACTGACCAGCCCATCGTTGGCATAATGAAATATGATGCACGGGTCAAACTCAATTTAAATATCTGTGTCGAAGAAGTAGGTGCACAGCAGCCAAGCGGCTTTCAGAATCACTGTGGGCATTGCCTCAGTGTCCTCATGTACACGTGTAATATGAGGTAAGTCTTAAGTCAAGCACTCTTAGTACCATAGTTTTGCTTGAATCCTTGGGCGTCACTGGAGGTTTGGCGATCCCCCGCAGCAGCATTTCATGGACTCGAGTCTGGCCCAATCGCTTCGGAAGAGAGATGGGCACTCATGGACTTGAGTCTGGCCCAATCGCTTCGGAAGAGAGATGGGCACTCCGTTCCTGTGAACACAGGTTCGTCCCCTTGGGCGTCACAAGAACAACTTGAATGGTGTGTGTCATCACCACAAAAACACTTCTTCTTCTTTATTCATTCATGTTCACGATGACTTGATGAGTTAGGCCCAACTGTCCCTGTCGAGCATAGTGATGGAAAGAGATGGACCACTCAGACCAGTTTCTAGTTCGATGGATGTTTTCAGGGTCATGTTGGGACGACCTTTTCGTTGAGGGGCTTCAAGATTCCAGAGGAGGACTTGACTAGCTGGCTCATTATGTCAAGTGTGTATTGCCTGCAATGACCTATCGTGGTAGAATCGCGGCAACACAACTTGTGAAATATTGTCCAATTGTATGATATACAAATGGACGTGGAATGCGCAAAATCTGAGACAAACAAAACACAACATACAAAAGTTCCATAGGGTTGTCTAAGGGGCGTGGCTAACTCGCAAACGGCAATAGGTCAATCAGGGACCCCCTATTGTCCATCTTTTGTTTGTACCCTTTTTTGTAACTTTTTAGGAAGACCTCCCATATGTTTTGTACACGATCGCCAAATTGGGGACCTTCGGGAATTGGGGACCTTGTTGTCCTCTATTGTTCAACGTCCCCTATTGAATGCACACACAAAAAAATCAGATAGACCCTGTGTGTTAGGAGCATAGCCAGGTGTTGTTCATATGCCTGCAGAAAAATTCAGCCTATAATAAGTTATAGAGTTGAACTTTACATCACTATGGAGAAGTTCGTATTTTCCCCAAACTGTATGTCCGTGGTCTGTTCACCTCATATTTTTCCACAGCGGGAATCAATTATCCCAGGTAGAAATATAATCCTGATCTCGAAACTTTAAACTACATCCCCTCCCTCAAAGTATTTTTAAAATTATGTCGTGCTTGTCCAGTCTTCAATCCCAAAGAGGGACTTCCACTGGGTTTGCACTGACTGACTTTTAAAGTATGACCCAGTTCAGCCTGTGCGTATAATAAGTTCACATCACCCAGAAATTAGATTCGCAGTTGAAAGCGACTTGGGGGTGACCTGCTTTTGAGACCTGGCTGGCCCAATTTCATGGCCCTCCTTCTATGCTATATATACAGCAATATGGAAGGCCCTTTTTTGTTTTACTCTTTCAAGATGAGAGTTAGGATACCCTTTTCAATTTCTTATTGATCATGATGCTCTGTGCTTTTCAAGGGCATTTACGAAAACACGGCCTCGACCGTTTCTGGCTTCAGCTTTTCCCTGATAGCCGAAGATTCATAAGCATCCTGGTCACATTCAAACCGAATGAAAATTCACCAGCAGTTGACTCTGCAGGGCAGGACTTTGTGTCTCACAAGCAGAAAATGGACCAGTGTAAACTATAATGAGAAAGAAATGAGATGGAGCGTGAAGCTGGAAAAAGGACAGATATTTTGTCTCCCCCCCGACGAAATTCCTCTTCCTAAAATAACACATAATATTGCCAATCTCTGCTCATGGCTTCAAATTCTCAACCACCTCTTTAAAAAAAATAATCTTGGATTCAGCCGGCCTTCTTTGACAATGTGGGTATGCCACTGTGCGAAGTGTGCACAAACCTAAACAATGTTAAATGTATAGCATTGGGTTAGTCATCCAGTGAACAAATTGGCTGTGATGTCACACAGAGTTTTGGAAGTCCCCCAGCTCATTGAGCTCAGGCACTTGACACCTCCCCGGTACCTTGTCTAATATGTTTGCAGTGACTCAGAGCTGCTGTGTTTGAATCAAAGAGAGGGAGGGGGTTGAAGCCCCCCCCCCCAAGAAGTTTTGTCCACAAGTTCAGCATCCAAAACCTCAATGCTTCCTGGTAGAAGTGCTAAGAAAGGTCATAGCCAGGACATCAAGGCTGCCTTGTTCGTGATAGTGTCAAGTCTCAGGAGGCACGGATGCTGTGATGCTCTTATCTTTCTTAGGCAGACCGTGAGATCTGGAGTTGCCTGTCATTTTGCTTGCAAAATTTCCCAAGGCATGGTTTGGTTGCCTGAAGTATGGTGAGGTTGGACTTTTGCTGTCCAATGTTTTCCATGTTTATTTCAGTCACATCCTGTGGGTACATTGAATGATCGTCCGAACCTTGCAGTTTTTACAGTGACCTTTTACAGCCAACGTATAGACAATATTTTAAATATGTAAAGCTTGTTTATTCTTTTACAGTGACTTGAGATTATGTACAACATTTGCTCTGGCTGTAATTTTCAGAAATGGATGGATTTGGGTGTTAAGTATACAAGTATAACATGGTTTGAGTGTGGATAGTCGATATTCGCTCCCCGAGGTATTGGAAGTTGACAAACTAGTTCCCGAGGCGAAGCTGAGGGAACTAGTTCGTCAACTTCCAATACCAAGGGGAGCTAATATTGACTATCTATCCGAAATAAACCATGTTTCATATTTGTTTTAACATACCTTAAACATGTTCAATTGATGAATTGAGCTCGGGAAACCACTGATTAACATTTACGTGTGCTGCTATCTTTTCATGTGTAGCTAGGGCAATGTTCGTCTGTGCGTACTTCACCTGTGCAATAGTTCCACAATTGCTTCGTGAAGCGCATGCATCGTAACCCGTGCGTAGTCTACTACACATGCGTATTTACCGTGTGCTTGAATACTCACGTGCGTGCTTGGTAAACAGCAAAAATAGCAGCTGGCACGTGATGGTGAATGGACCAGTGAGAATTTGGCTCTCGATCATGAATATGGATGAGGTATAGTAATATTTTATAGTAAATATTATTACACTGACCTGCTTCAAGTTGTGTGTTTATAGGTGCTGGAAAAACCAAGACAAAAATGCTGTTCTTGTGGTCTGGTTCCCTTGAACCTGCTTCAGAGGAAACGGAGCAATTTGTTGGCGTCGGGCAATTTTCAGGTCAGGGGACCAGACTAGCTGGCTTGCACCCATTCACGAATGTGTATACCGATAACCAAAAAAAATGTGGACTAACTATAAATGTTGTGAATTGGGGGCAGTATTTGAAAAAAGTAAGTTTTTTTCCAATGATGATTGGCCAACCATCGTTGAAAATTGAAACAAAAATTTAACTTTTTTCCTTGAAAAATGACAGCACACCAGGTGTGATGATATCTCAGGATGCTAGAAACTATTATGCACTTACAGTCAAGTAAGGTACATTGTATTTCATAATAATTTTGGTATTTTTTTTTTTTGTGATGTTTGCAAATGTTTATTAACTTTAGGTCTATGTAAAACACAATTATAGTTTAAACTAAATTTTGGCCTTTAATGATCTGAAGAAAAAAATCCTTGTAGAAGAAAAACATCTAGTTTATTCAACCTATTTGTTTCCAACCTTGCATTTCCAAAAACTTATTTTTTTAAGGACTATACATGCATTCAGAGCAAACTTTTAAAAGAAATCCTTTGTGGACTTAATAAACTAATAGCAGTATACAAACCATTTTAACCATTAAAATCTTGAAAAAGTGTGTTTTTTCCTGGTGTTTAAAAAAAAAATGGCCCTTGTTTCTCATTTGATAACACCAAACATTCAGTAAAAGAGTTTTGGCTATTTCCATTGTATTTTTGTTGTTGTAAATATCTACATGTACAAAGTTTATATCTTCATGTTTCATTTCTAAAGACTTTTGAAAAGTATTCCAAGTGTCAAATTATGAGTTGAATAATTTTTAGAATATAGGTTGGCACACCCTTATTTGGATAGGTTTTTGATGGTTAAGAGGGTCATTTACGGACTGGGGTGGGGTGGGGGTTCCCTCGTACCCCCCGCCCTGCAATCAGGACGCTGGGAAGGCCTGACGAATTAACGCTCTGATTGGATAGATTTTGCGTGACCTGTGACCTGCAAGTCATCACGACCACGACCCTGCAAGGTTTGAAACGGCTGTTAAGACTGAGTCATTCATCATTCTTTTATTCGTATTCATAAATGGCCTCTTTTGGTTGAAAAGCATAATAATGTAGGAAAATCTGTAAAACTTATCTGTTTTGTAAATTTTAAACTCCTGTCAGCTGCTCAGGCTCCGTTGGAATTCACGAATGGTCGAAATGCGTATCATTCGATGCTCAAAATGTGTCCACATGGTCCGCAATGAAACAGAAATCACATCCGGTATGGTGTGTATGCATTTCTATGGCAAACTTTTCGGATAGCATTTGCGCGCATTGGCTAACTGCGGTCTTAAACAGCTGCTGCCAGATGCTTTGTACATAGGTCATGATAAATTACCCAGAATGCCATCCCCACTTCCTTCACAGGATTCTGTGAAGTTTATCAGCCCTTCTCAGCGCCCTGTTTGTAGGGCAGGGGGTACGAGCGAAGGGTGAGGGTTTCAATAGGGGCCATGCCCCCCCCCCCCCAACAAGTGTAAATTTTAAAAAGTTTTTGAGAGGAGTATGAGTAATCCTCTTGTCTTTCAGTCACACATTGTATGCAGTTTGAATGTGGTGCTTGGTGTGTTTGTACCAACGCATGTGCTTCAGTCCGAAGTTCCTTCACTTGCCTCTCAGATTGATCATGGCAGGCAGTTTTTGTCTACAACCCAATAGATTGCCGGTAGCTCAGAGGGTCTTCTTTGTTATTTTAACATAGGAACAATGGATGTAGGAAAGGTTCATTCATGCCTGTCCAGTGCTGCCTCACCTTAACACAAAAGGTCTATTAAGGTTTGATGCGCAGTCGATGGAGATCATGATAATAGGGCAACGCCTCTGCAATCATCCGTTGAAAGTGGGGGGATGGCCCCGTCCCTTCATCCCTTGCCCCTGGGTTTGTCGCTGGTGTATTGAAACCTGTACTGTCCAACACTTTGTCAAACCATCCTTCTTTCATATGGTTCTCCCACTGTTTGTCGGTCATCAACCAGTTGGCTGGTACTCCACTGGCCCGGTCCCACTTGAGAAGCTCATCGGTGTATTGAAGCCCAACAGCGGCACAGAGACACTGAAGCATCTGTGAAGGATTGGCGATCAGATCATCGGCATCCAGCACTAATGCTTTCTTGCCTAGGTTTTTGGTCACATGCTGGTACATTTCGGCTAGATGTGCCGACTGATTCAGCCCCAGATAGAACTCTCTCCTCTTTTTGAAGTCAAACTTCTGTATGCGCTCTTCCATTGACCGTAGAGACTTTGCAGGGTCTCGGATCAGGAAGACATGCTGGTAACCGTCTGGTATCATGCCCAGACTCCTCATGTTATATGACACCTCTTTGCCGAGCACCAAGGATTTGCCGGGCCATGGTTCCTCATACAGGTCTCTCACATATCTGAATGACATTTTGGGCTCAAGGAGTGGCTCTGTCTCGGGGAGTAGGCGCTCAGGACCCAAATAGGCAGCAACCCCAAAGAGTTCCATCAGGCACTGAGACCCTGCATACTGAGATAGGGAGCGTGCCAACACGGTTGACAGTGAACGTGTGGTACACCAAATGAGGATCCGTACTTGCTCTGTACCAGACATGATTCATTGGAGCCTGCACTCTCTTTTGTTGCCAATCAATATGTGAACTCTAGTGTGTACATTTTGCCAAAGAAACTGGCTTAAATGGGCTATATACTCATGTGCGCATGCACCATGCACACTTGAATCTTTATCAGCACAATTGGGTCAAGTGGAAGGCCATGGGTGTACCATTTCATAGAAAGGGGTGTTCTACCGCGTAACAATGAAACGTTCGGTTTATACATACGACTGCATATAAGCCTATAATAACAAATTGTGGAAAGTTGTGTAGTGTATATTTTCAAATATATTTGTCAAGAATAAATGGTTTATTCTTTGCTATTGTATGGCTGGCAAAATACTGCGATCCCATGGCTGATCGTAAATTTGACAACTAAACTTCATATGTATTCTTAATTCTTTGAACTTTCTGTTTTACCAGAGATAAATTTGGAGTCGAGACCGAACATGTGACAATGTAAAGAGAGAAATTCAATCTTCTATTTCTGGAATTGTACACAGCTGTATGCGAGCGATGAACTTCATATCCTCTAATTGCTGTAGTTGTACATTGATTTGAGTGCTGTGCATGGGCATGTTGTTGATCAAAGGTTAAGTAAAAAGCCAGATATCAGTATAGATTCCTATTAGGCCAAAAAAAATGATAGTTCTGCTTCCGGTTTCCCTACCTACCCTATTCTGACAGCCCCTACCCTAATTTTTTTATTGGAAAAATGAGGAAAAAACACCCAAAACCATCAATTTCTACATTTTACCCTTGACTACACGCAGACGCCTCCGATCGTACACACAAAAAATTGGCCCCCCAAAAAATTCCCTACCTACCTACCCTATTTTTGAATGCCATGTAATCGGAAGCAGAACTATTTTTTTTTTGGCCTAATGCATGCTTGGTCCTACATGTATGTACCTAAAATCTGGAAACGGTGTGGGCCAAAACTCAATTGTCATAAACACTGGTTTTAATAAAAGCACATGTGACCATCATACAAAGAGATCAGAAGATGTCACAGCTACTTTTGAGTTGAACCTTGTACAATAATGGGAAAAAGTATTAGTTCAACATTTTAACCCACACAATGCCTATATTCATCTGAATGTCAAACTTTGTAATATCCGAATGAAGAACGGAATACTCGGGTGAAAATTCCAGTTGAAGCCAGTTCAACTGGTTTCAACAGTGTTGTGTAATACAACAGCCGGGCGCGAATCGCGTTACATAATACTAGAGCGCATGACCACAGCCTTTATGTTGCTGTGTCTATAGGGTGTTTATTTTATCCATGTCTATGACGCAACAATGGTGAATGACCGAAGACCTGATATAGAAAGCGCTCGCTGATTGGTCAAAATCTAGAGGTCAAGATGCGGTTGTCTTGCATAATTAATTAGCGAATCTGCTCAAATGTTTAGACCATGGCTTTCGCCATGGTTTATTACATAGACTGATACCAGAACTCCCTAGAAGAGTTTTCTGTCCTACTGACCCCATTGACCTGCGTCTCAACTCTGAAGTATTGCTCTATGACTGGACATATTTTCGGATCCCGCACCTTTGAAAATAAAAATTACCAAAGAAAACATTCAATGTGTGTTGAGTCAACAACAGCCCAGGGGGACTTAATAAGAGCATCAGACAATGAATTAAGCCAAAAAGAAAGAAAAAAAATGATTTCTTGTGCAGATTTGGGACAAATTTGCGTGGTTGTGACTGGACAAAGCTGATAGATCATGTCTTTTTTTTGATTGGCCCTATTTGTGTTGTGTTTACCTGTGGAACCAATGCCCGCTGTGAGCAGCAGCTGTGGTACCAACGGCCACAATTGAGCCGAATTTGTTCTGACACCGAATGGCTTGAGTTCCATTACAAAAATTCCAATATTATCCCACCTTTTAAAAATTGTTTTAACTGAGTAGTTTTGGTGTGGGATGGTGTTGTGTGTCTACAGTGTGCTTGGACATAATTTAATTTTCCCCCAAAAAAGAGATATACCTTTGATTCATTTTACACTTTGATGCTGCAGTTTATTGACTCGAATGATGCCCACTTTACAAACAAATATGTACTTGATGTCACTGTGCTTTGGTAGAACTTAGGCAATTAAGTCTTTAGTCTTAGAGTCAAAAGCATGGGTAAAACACCCTGGTGAAGTAATTTTTTGTGAGAATTTTTTTTTGTCACGTCTTACTCCTCCGGGAGGAGGTGTGCTCATAGTAGACACTCGGCATGGTCAGTGACTAATTTGTTAGAAGAACTTATCTCTACAAAACAGGCATGATCAGCGTACAAATGGGCCAGGCCTGTCCCACATTTCCCCTGTTTCCTGCCGAGGAAACTTGTGACCTGGCTGCAGAGGAGGAAACAATTAATAAAAATCTCCTCTCAGTATTCACCTGCATCTGCCAGGGCCTCGTCCCTAATCAATTAGTCTGTGTATGTGTCAGGTGTACATCTTGGGGGAGGAAATGCAATAATACCCTTGGAATGTTGGCCTGTGAAGCCTGCCGCAAGGCAAGTGCAGATGAAGTCGACTGTCAAAAGTGACCCCCAGTGACATGTCAAATGAAAGGCGGCCAGACATCCTTTTGCTGCCAATGTTGAGGTAGTTTTGCCACAGCTTTGCAGGTTTTATAGTGCTGATTTTACAAGAAAATTTGGTTTTCTGGGATAGAATTTTTTACTAGAGCTGTGTTTTACTTTAATGCAAGGATCATTTGGTCAGAATTGGCTTCTTGAGTTCAGTGGTGGTTGTAGTTTGTTTTTTTGGTTTTGGTGTGTTATGGTTTCACCTCGTTTGTAGTTTAATCTCAGGTTTCAATAGGTCAGTAACATCCAGTCAGTGCTGGTTTCATTATGTTATCTGGTCAGTCCTTGTTTCAGCAGGGTTTAATCAGGCTGCTGCTGGTTTCATCAGTTGCGGCTGGTTTCATCTGGTCAGTGCTATAGTTTCATCTGGTTGGTGCTGGTTTCAAATAGTTTAGTGCTGGTTTATCAGGTTATGTGCTAGTTTCATCAGGTCGATGCTGGTAGCTTAAGGTGAGAGCTGGTTTAATCAGGTCGCTGCTGGTTTCATCTGGTCAGTGCTAGTTTCATCTGCTTGGTGCGTGTTAAAGATAGTTAGTACTGGTTTTATCAGGTTATAGTGCTGGTTTCATCCGGTCAGTGCTGGTTTCATCAGGTCAGTGCTGGTTTCATCTGGTCAGTGCTGGTTTCATCAGTTCAGTGCTAGTTTCATCAGGTCAGTGCTGGTTTCATCTGGTCAGTGCTAGTTTATCAGTTCAGTGCTAGTTTCATCAGGTCAGTGCTGGTTTCATCTGGTCAGTGCTGGTTTCATCATGTCAGTGCTGGTTTCATCAGGTCAGTGCTGGTTTCATCAGGTCAGTGCTGATTTCATCTGGTCAGTGCTGGTTTCATCAGTTTAGTGCTGGTTTCATCTGATCAGTGCTGGTTTCATCAGGTCAGTGCTGGTTCCATCAGTTCAGTGCTGATTTCATCTGGTCAGTGCTGGTTTTATCTGGTCAGTGCTAGTTTCATCAGGTCAGTGCTGGTTTCATCTGGTCAGTGCTGGTTTCATCTGGTCAGTGCTAGTTTATCAGTTCAGTGCTAGTTTCATCAGGTCAGTGCTGGTTTCATCAGGTCAGTGCTGGTTTCATTTGGTAGGTGCTAGTTTCATCTGGTCAGTGATCAGGTCAGTGCTTGCTTTATCTAATCAGTGCTGGTTTCATATGCATGGCATCAGGTTTGTGCTGTTTCATCAGTGCTGGTTTCATCTGTTATAATGTGTTATTTCATCAGGTCAGCGGTAGTTTTATCTAGTCAGTGCTGGTTTAATCAAATTTGTGTTGGATAATTTGGATTAATAAGTATGGTACTGGCTTCATCAGGTCATATATGGGTCGATGTGGCCGGCAGCCATGGCGCCTTTACATGCCAGCGGCTCGACCACGTTGTAGCCGCGTCCTTCGCAATTCAGCATACCAGCTGCCAGTAAGGATGATTAGCCTCCCAAATTATTATTATTATTATTTATATTTATGGCAACAAAACACAAATGCAAATCACAGTGTTCATCATGATACTGCTACAGAAGTGTTTTTCGGAGTTACAGGTTGTTTTTTTTTGCATAACATATCAAGACACAATAATCCATGAATTGTTAGTTACATAAATATAGTTTGTAAACTAACTACACATTAATGATAATTGTCAGAGAAAGCCTATTTTGTTCTGTGATTTTAAGACTTATAGTTAAAATCTCATGACTGTTTACTGACTTATACAGGCATGCAACTTTTCCTAACATCAGCTTGTTTCCTCTTTTATTACTCCTCTTCTATGCCATTAGAAAATAGCGAAAAAAACGCTGCACTTTCCTGCCGCCCTTTCTCTGTACTACCTGCTTGCCAATTGCCCCGGAGCATGCTTTCCATGGGTTTCAATTCTATTTCAAGTTTTCGCATCAAACTCTGCCAATCCAATGCAAGGAAACATTCCAAAGTTTAACAGACGTGACAGTGTAACGTAAGAAAGGGAAGTCTAAAATAGCAGGTACATTATCGTCTTACCTTCGCACGTGTCGGTCGGACGTGGCGTGCAAGCCCCAACAACAACACCGAACAAGAAGGGAAAGGCTCAATTATGAGATCCCGCAGTTTTCATTCAACGCTCGATCCAGTGCTTATTGATACGGATCTTTTGGACGAAAAGTTAATCAGCCGTAGGGGTAATATGTGTACTTTGGCTGTGCATGGATGATAATGTCAGGAACTGCAAGGGTGGTGGGTCTTCATAACCATGGCAGGCTGCCAATTTCTGAAAGATTGTTATAATTACTTCATGAGATAACCCCCCCCTTCTCTTCCCATTCCCCCATAAAATCTATGTTTTTCCTGCCAAACTGATGAGCACTCTCTTTAGTCAAATGTTCAGACTTTATTAGAGTCCTCAAACCTCTAGTTCCAGACCAAATCCAAGTCTGAGTGTTGATTCCGAGTCTGAGTCCGGGTGCCGAGTAATGTTGGGTCGAGTCCAAATCTGAGTCTCAAGTCACGAATGTCTAGTCCGAAATCCGAGT
Organism: Patiria pectinifera; assembly: GCA_029964075.1. Lineage (NCBI taxonomy): Eukaryota > Metazoa > Echinodermata > Asteroidea > Valvatida > Asterinidae > Patiria > Patiria pectinifera. The sequence goes on from CM057142.1 coordinate 799,442, forward strand.
TAGGAGTCAGGTAAAAGAATTCAAGAAAAATCTCGACTCAAACAATGTTTCATCAGGGCACACTAAAATTATAAGGACACAATCTTGTCTTGTAAAAAGGCTTCTGGTCTAACAGATTGTTGAGCTACATGTACATATGTACATATGTACATCATTTTTTTTTATTAGACCAAATTGAATAGAAGACTTTTAAGTTTTCATCTTTAATAATTCTTCATCTTAAATTTTTCGTATTAGTTTTCAGAATTTTGTGGGTGATGGAATATTTAGTTGTTATTTTTGAAGACAATGTAAACAACTCCTTACTGAAACATTTCAGTTAGAGGGGACAGCAGAGCCCTCAATCCTTCCCAGTGTTCTCTGAAGATCAAAATTTCTATATCCATCAACACTAACCACCTAATTCGCTCTTTTCACACTTCCCTCATGGGCATGCAGAGCCTCGATCTGGAAACTTAAAACAATAAATATAGCCGGTTCAGTGATTCCCATGTCGGGGTTTAGATCACTAAACCGGCTATTTTTATTGTGTAAAGTTGCCAGATCGAGGCTGTGCGTGCCCAATGGCGGAGCGTGAAAAGAGCGAATTCATGGCATTTCAAATACTTACATTGTGGGCACCCAATTAAAGGTAGAGTAGATCATTTGCAGCTATCCAGAAAGTAACTGACGAAATTATTGTTGAAAAGCAAAGAGGGGATGGCAAGAAACTCCCTGTGAAATTATTCTTTCTGGCATGCTGTCATTTTGAAGAAAACAATAAAAGGTCATTTCCAAAGATGCATCAAGTGACGCTTTTTTTGGAAATTCTCATTAGAGGTTGGATTGTAATTGGGCAAATCCCTAAATGGGTGCGAGTAAGCGTTGACACGCGCGCACGCGGTTGCTATTATTTGTCAGTTCAGTGTATGCCTCACGTACAGCTGCAATCGGCTGAATGAGAACATTGTCCCGGATACTGAGTTCAGGCGCAATTCAAAACAGGACTCAGCAACTTTTGAATTGAAAATTGAGATCCTGGAATATTGTTTTCTTGAAATCTAAACATTCACAGAGCTAAAAGTTTATCAGGTTAATTGTTAAGCACTGGTCTTTAGATTTTGAGCACTTTTGTTGCTTCAAACGAAAAAAACATTTGCAAATGACAAATGATCCACCCTATACCTTTAATTTTCTTCTGTGTTGATACATTGAAACTATGGTGTCCAAACACATACAGAAGAGAGGGTAATTTGCTAATTATGTACTGTTCTGTATTAAGTTGTTTACATACATAGAGCATAATTTGTGTTGGCAAGTCCTTGGATAAAAGGGTGGACTCATAAATGTCACATTAACATGATAGTCGAGGGACTAGATCGAACAGTGTATTCACTCAAATGATGTAATGAACAAGATGAGGATATTACGGAAAATATTGTACAATTTTCCCGTTTGCCTTGATAATCTACCTGGGTCATTCTATAAATTTTGTGGTCTACATTTTTAACCATGCAGTTCACGTCGGATGACTTGTATACACGTTTTGCGGTATTCAGAACGGATGACATATAAACACGCAACGAGCGAGGCCGGAAATATCTGTCAGCGGCCGCAAATATCAGGGTGTGCTACCCGCAGAAGACGGCCTGAACCCGTCTGACATCGAAGTTCATGAAAAACAATCCCGCGCCGGTCCGGTCAATGGCAAAATAATAAGGGAATAACAGTGTGAGAAGCGGGTCTTCACTGCGTGATAATGACCGGGTGTGGGGGTGACCGCTGTTAATGGACCTCGACTTCGTCTCGGTCCATTAACAGCGCCCCCAGTGTGGGTCACCCCCACACCCGGTCATTATCACGCAGTGAAGACTGGATCCTCACACTGTTATTCCCATTAATATATACCTTTATAACGAAATAAACAGTTAAAATGCTCCAATTTTGTGACTTTCTTTCGGCGATATTTCCAGACTTTTTTGTGTTTATGGGCCATATTTTAGCTTAACAGCTATAACGACGTAAACTCAACAGAAACTGCTGCCGTAGCGAAACAAATTACAACAATGTTTTCATATCTTTACCTGATGGAGAAAGCTGAAATCTCGTTTACACATTCCTTGTGTCCGGAATTACAGAGATGCTTGGTTTAGGAAAGGTAAATATGTCGGTGGGTGAAGTGTTCAAAGAAAATAAATCGTAGATCTATGCTTTCGTCGTAATAAATACTGCACTGCTGTACGATGTCGTTTCAAAACTTCCTTACGCGCGCGCACGCACGCATCCCTAGGAACTGTGTTGCGTACGCGCGCGTCAGTCTCACGCGATGGAGGTTGAGCGCATGTGCAGTGCTCAATTGTTAAAAGCTACCGCAGGACTGTTACTATATTTTAACCAATCATTGGCTTGCATGGGGCTGAACGGGGCTGGATCAATGCTGGTTCAGGGGCCATTTATTCGCTTGATCTTTGAAGCCGGTCCATTATCACCGTTAATGACCGGCCACGTGATCGAGTCTCGACCAATCAAAAACCATCAACTCTCCAAGGTATTTATTAATACTGGTTAATATCCCTGTTACATCTGACATTTGCGATTTTATAATTCTGATGCACTGATGAATGCATTTGTCCTTCAAGAGTGATTATGAATAGTGTGAACAACCTACCCAACCAATAAACAAAATCATTTGAAGTCATTCTTAATGATTCTTGAATGGTATATTACAAAGTACCAAAGTAACAGGGACAGGAAAAGTGTCACACTCTGGACTGGAAATGTATAAATTGACCCATCTACATGGAATGTAACCAAGGATGTTCATACTAAAGGGGGCGGGGGGGGGGGGGTGTCACACCCCCCCAACAAATGTTGTTTTTTCAGCAAAATTGTATTTCTTCTCTGAAAAGAATTGTTGGCCAAAAAATGCCCTCATAAATATTGCCCTCATAAATATTGTGGAACCCCTCGTGTGTTTAGTGATGTCCGACAAACACAACACCCCCCCCCCCCCACCCTCCATCTAATTGCAGATATATTTTCTGGTAATGTTCAATCCCAAAATAGTTTGTTGAGGGAACATTCTCTATTAAAACCTGTCTGGCGGTGTCCGTGAAGGTAATGGACTTTTTTCCCAGGGGAAGGGGGAAATTTGAAATTTAGGGAGTACCGGTAAGCCTTCAAACATGCAAACTCACGATTGATTTAAAAGCTTGCCAAGGTGTAAAGGTGTAAACCTGAATGTAGCCAACCACAGATTAGACATACCTTAACCAGAACCATCCAAGTTCCTTCAGAAGTTTGCCCGAATGTTTTGGAGGATATTTTGCAGGATTAGGGAAGGTAGACTCACATGGGGCCTGATGCCCTTTGAAGCACATTAGGGATCAGATTTGCCAGGATTTTTTTTTTCTGATTTCAGGATTTTTTTGTCAGGATTTGTACCAATTTCAGGATTTTTTAAGGATCCATTTGGAAATCTAAAATTCCTGAGTTTTTGTTTTCATACCAAAAAGGTGTTTTTACCTATAAACAAAAAATGAACAAAAGAAATGGGCATTGTAAGGGGTGTATTTAGGCAAATACAAACATAAACCCTACGCTGCTAAGGGTCCTCATCACTCCTCAAACCTTGCGCTGATTATGTCGTTGATTTTCTCCCAATTTCACCCCTTGTGCACGCACAGAGAAGGTGCCATGTGGTGCCTTCACCTTTAACTCTGGAAAGAAGGGTTGAAATTGTCACAGCAAAACTTTGTATACAACTAGATTTAAGTACAGATCATCTACATCTCGTAGTTCGTTTCTGATAAGGTCCAAGGAGCTTCAGGACCCAACAAGCTGACACCTTGGACATTTGGACACCATGGCGGATTTTTTTCCATTTTTTTTCCTCCATTATCAAGGTTTAATTCTCAGGAACCGATGACTGTCAAGGTTTAATTATCTGTAACAGAAAAACAAGACAAGATAACTTCAAACTTTCTGTGTAATCATTCAACAAGTTGAACTGCACTCAATATTATTCAAAACTGTATGGCCCATCTCCTTCTACCTTAGGCCACAAACTTATCAATCAGCCCTTGTATCAGTGACTCAAATGAATCAGCAAGAATATGACTCAAATCAACTCAAATATTGCTGTGCACATTGTGCCTCAACTGGACTCGACTTGAGTACACGTAACTGCCTTAGAATGACTCTACTTGACTTCAACGACTCACTTCATCACAGCAGTGGGCTACTGAGTGACTTACCCAAAATGCCACTGAACCAGAACTTGGACGACATTCCTGCGAACACACAGGCCTGCTCTCTGTTTTTAATCATGACAAATCCCCGGCGGGGTTGATGAAGCATTTTCTGGCTGAGGGGGTTGCAGGTTTTCTATCCGTGCTTCAGTGTGCCCCCCGTGGCCCCAACTTCCTGATCGAAACGATTTTAAAATGCTACATCCATGTTTCTTACTTTGCTCAAAATTTACTGTTTCCTGACCATGCCTTGGTCACACATTTTGGACTCGAGGGAGATCTCCTTCGTATGTTTTTGCCTTTATTTTTGTCCTCGCAGCTGAGGAGGGAAGGGGGATGGGAGTAGAATGTTCCACCCATTCCCCCCCCCCCCCCGAGCCAAATATAGAGAGAGTTGCGACAACTTCAGACTGTTGAACCATAATGGCCGTTCATTATGTGTACAGTGCAGCGTGCGACTATTGTGTACGATGTGCACTGATGCATAATCCACCATTTTGGTTCCAAACAGTGCGATCCTTATGTCACACATCTCTCTATATACGGCTCTGCCCCCCTCCCCTTTTTTTTCCAACGATGGTCGACCGACCATCATCAGAAATTGATACAAAAATTCCACTTTTCTTAAAAAATGACAGCACACCAGGTGCCAGGATTTCACAGGATGCTTATTTCGTAATAATTTGGCAGTTATGTTTCTTGATGTTGTATACATTGTATTACCTTTAAGATAGAGTCCTGCCTAAATCTCCCTTTCAAACCTTCGAGGGGGTACTCACGCATGAAGTCCATTACACTCATGATCGGCAGAACCCCATGTTTAAGATTTTTGCCCCAAATCTTTACCACCCTATGCCTCTCATCTTTGCCTGCAGATCGAGGGCTGAGGGTCCGAGCCAGACTCAAGCGTCTTAAGACCCAGTGTTGACAGATCCAATCTGTGATGTCCTTTCCTTTCACCACCAAGTATTCCTCATAGCTGTTAGCCTTGGCCATGAGTGTTTCCATTAATCGAAAGTAATTCAAACTGATTGGCACTGGCATGAATTACCACAGGCATTCCAACGACATCCTTTTTGTTTTTAATCTAATTGCACTATCAGGGTAACCTTGACCAAAAGATTGATGTGTGGTGGTGGTGTTGGTCTTTATTTCCAAGTTTGTATGGTGAATTTGTTAAGTGGGGTATGTTTTTTTCTGGTGTTTGCAGACTCTCCTTATAATAAGTCTCTAATTTCCTTTAATTATAGGTAGCCTAAGGTTTTCAAAGTTTGGTGACATACACAGGGTTCGCCCTTAACTTTTATTTTTTTCACTAGCCAGCCGGACATGTGAACCAGACTCTTAGCTAGCTCGCGGGACTTTTCATTAGTCCGCGGTTAAGTTCGGGCAAGGACCGTTAGTCGACTAGTGGTTGATTTGTGACGTACCTTACGCCTGCGCACTGATAGCAACGTGTGAACGTCTCTAGTCAAACGCTGGTCAAAATGTCATCGCAAAACTTCTGGATCCTGGCTCTCTGCTAGCGTTATGAATGCGCGCGGCTATTGGTTACCAGCGATGCAACCAGACCCAGTAGGTTGGTTCCAAATAGTCGACTAGCGTAGTCAACCACCGTCGACTAGACAGAGTTCGGGCAAGCGTTATTCGAACTATGGTTAACCATTGGTCAACAATAGTCCTTGCGCGAAATTGGCCAAAAATAGCATTTTTAGAGTTTTTTTTTTTACACCAGAATGTCATAAACAACAATGTTCATATATTTTTGCATAACTTTATCCTGAGGCAATCTTCTCAGTGTTTTCAACGAACATATCTAATGAAAGTGAATTAAAACAGACACAAATTGATTACTGTTGTTAATAAATTAAAAAATTATTTGTTAATAAATTAAATCAACTTAAAGAAATTAATTAGATAATTATTTTTCAATTTTTTAATTATTTTTTTAAGGTGATTAGAATAGATCAAATCACATTTTCGACCCAAATCATTTTCAGTCCCATTTTCATTTGTGACACAAACAAAAGTTATCAAAACTGGACCCTCAAAAAGATTTAAAAATTGGGGGAAAAATATGGAAGTCGTGAAAAGAAACTTACTGTCCGTGGGGGATGGTACCGAGTGGTATCAGCGCGCATGGACTGCCATGAAAACCGGCGCAGCCACGCATTATCGGCTCAAGTACCAGCGTACTATCGGTTAAGACCAGCGTTCGAGTCCTGCTACAATCCCGGCCAAAATGGTTGGGACACTTGGAAATAACCTTAACCTCCAACGGTCACCCGCTCGCCCCGCTCCCCCGGTCAATGTTGATCTCTCCAGCTTATGGAGCACACACCGCGCAATGAGAGACAACATTGAGAGGGGGCCAGGGGGTTGGGGGCCCAGCAAGATTTGGCCAGGATTGTAACTAGCTCCACCCATAATAGTTGTCATTGGAACACAACTTAACTCTGCCACTGGAGCTCTTTCTGGAGCCAGCCAGGGCCAATTCTCCACAGAATCCCAGTTGAGTTCATTAATTGGAAAAGAGCTAGCTGAGGATCAAACATTCACGTGTTCAGAGCCACACAAACAAACATCTGATATATCCTAGCATGAAAATTGTATGCAACCCCACGCGCCAGCCAATCAGAGTCAATTTTAGAAACTGTGACATCATTTCAATCAGAAATGTGGACTGAGCTGTTGATTGGACAATTTGGCTGCCATGGTTTTTTAAAACGACGGGTTACGGAAGATAGAAGGCGCCCGCTGAATGGTCACAATCTAGAGGTCAGACGCAGCCTTGTTTTACATAATTAATCGCTGAATCTGCGCGAATATCGTAGACGCAGGCGGCTTTTTCCAAAGGCTAGCTCTGAAGCTGCCCTCCGTCTGCACATACCCGTAGAGCTGACTCAGTCTTAAGCATGCCTTATTGGCTTACAGAGCATGTGTTATAATAATCAGAAGAAAAGGACCTGTACTATTTGGACTGATGACATTTTCTATAAAAGATTGCCCACCAACCAATCTCCAATCAGTACTATAATTAATTACAAAGTTTTGTTTATTTAAAAGTAAGCGTGAAGATGAGTCATTGCTGTAGCTAATATCTGCCTTAGGTCTTTCTGGGCTTCGAGTACTTTTTTGTTTCAAATTAGATTAATTTGATCCGAGATGTGACGAGGTTCCTCCAACTGTTGAGGATCCAACAGGATTTCCTGCATTAATTCAATTGAACGTGTCGCAACCATTGAGTTCACATCGGTGGATGAGGGTTAACTCTGTTAATCTCTTGAAGCTGGTGGCCATTAAGAGAAACCAAATCTGCTTGTTGATAACTTGGATTTCTGCATATGGAATTTACAGATCTCCTGTTTATCTGTAATTGTAGGGTGGAGGGGAAAACAACATTAATCACTCCGGGACAACATTTAATTGGATCGTCGGGGCACTTGGGACTTGAACCAGCCTCCAAAGGAGCATCAGGGATAGGACAGGAAACTATCTCTCCTCACCAGAACAGTAAGTCTAATTGTTCTGATTAACCACTTCGCGTCGGATGACGTGTTAACACGATCTGGCTGTTTCTATACACAGGCACGGCTGACAGCTCAAAATGTCAAGCTTGCCTTGACTCCTCTCCGGATGATGTCTAAACACGCTAATCCCCCATTTGTTTTGTACACACACACACATAAAGTCCGTGTGTTGTACTTGAACTTGGCCACTGTGCACGGCCTGTTGAGGTACAATTAACGTTCCGTGGGCGCAACCTGAAGTGAGTGACTCTTGCGAATCAGTATTTGTGGTGTTTGGCTGTATATCAAAAGTTGGCTGTTATATCTTGCCTTTTTTGAAAAATCGATCCCGGCAAAAATAATCCCGACACGAACTGGTTAATATTCAGTTAAACATTTCAAATTGAGTATCTCTAAACAATCTGTTCGGCATTAGAAGAGTGCATTAATCACCTATCCCAAGTTGGCTTTCCAAATTTTTCTTTCAGTGGAACTTGAAGGAAGTTTCTCGGCCAACCGCATTTTAAAAACTCAGTTTTGGATCTGCCACTGCCCAATATTTTTGAGATCCCTAGACATACTACAGAGGGTCAAAAGGAAATGCCATCCATCGGATGTAGCTGTGATAAAACAGATTAGATTTTGATAATGTGTGAAATGTGACAGGTCTTAGCCAAAGCAGCTCTGTTATCCTACAACCCACATTCGTATCTCTTGAACCGGATTAGGTGTGGCTAGTAGACACTGGCCCAGGGTCCAGCTTGGGTCATCACTGTCAGTAGCCCGCCAGCCTGTTTATTAGCATCCGGTTTGTAATGCAATGCTATTACCAGTGGCCACCCGCCCTTTCAAGATTTGGACCGTTGAATTAAGGAAACTCTCCAAAGGAATTATATTTTGGACTGCATAATTGGTCCCCCCAAAAAAATCGTCAATTATGACTACCTCCTCATCTTGATATTAAGGAAAATATGGAGGAAAGCCTGGATATCTCCACTCTAATTGGATTATACAGTGGTCCCTTTGATAATTTAACAATCCTCTGGCTGCCTTCAGGGTCAAAAACCTTTTCCTTCTCTTAAGAGCCACTGATGACAGAGTTCCCCAAAGCATCTTATCAACTTTTCCAAGACCTTTTAATTAATCTTCATAATTTGGGGTCACCGTGATTCAATCAGCTTGCCCAATAGTCTGTGAAAGTTTGCAGTGGCCTGTTCACAAAAACTTAAAATCAAACTATGCAAGATGTCCTTTTAATTAGGGAATAACTTATGAAGGGCAACAAGGGACATGGTGGGAATATCTGTTTTGCACATCCCTGTTGTGACGGACGGGGAACATGGTCCTTGTGCTCTTGAGCAAGGCACTTTACCATTGTTGCTTCACTATAGTGGGACATAAAGCCGTAGGTCCCATGTGTTGTGTAATGCACGTAAAAGAACACAGTAACACTTATCGCTAAGAGAATGGGTTTGCCCCGGTGTTTCTGGCAGTGGCTGCAATATGTGCCGCAGTACCTTGTATACCCTTTATGGGTAAACATACTCTATACTATTATTATTATTATTATTATTTGTGGTTTATTAAAACACTGCTTATAGCAGCCCACAGGCTGAATTACAAGTCAGTTTACATACAAATTTCAATAAAAATTAGATGAGGTTAAAATCACAAAGAGTAAACGGTAAAAACAAAGGGAAATTGTAAGTACAAAATATATAGTATACATATCAAAAATTGCACAGAAAAACAATACATGTAGTATGCTAAAAAAACCGGTAATTTCATTGGGCTGGTGGGAGTGAACTGAGTGCGCTATTAACAAGTCTGTTGAGATACGGGTCTCATGTTTCTCATAAACTTCATTTAAACCTGTCTTGAAAAATAGACATAATTACCAGCGCATTGAGTACCTAATTGTTGGTAGATTCGTGCGCTATATAAGATTCTGGTATTACTAAGAGGTACTTTTCTTTCATTTACACTAACAACATACACCTGTATTCCTTGAAACTGATAAATATGCTAAATGCAATTAAAATGTACGGCTCGATCTACCCGAGTAGAAGTTATGTTTGATTCTTATGGCGTGAAAGGGTTTTACCTGGTTTCACAGATTGTGGTTAGTAATAGAGGACTTTTATTGGTAGAGGCTTGTTGTCAATCTTTTTGGAATTGGTTCCTCCTTGTAACCTGTTACGGTGTCACACTTATGGAAGGGCCTGAGCAGAAGCTACGTTTGATTCTCATGACGTGAAAGGGTCACAAAAATCTCAGGGTTTACCTGGCTTCACAGATTGTGGATAGCAATAAAGGACTTTAGTTTTTTGATAGAAGCTTGTTGTCAATCTTTTTGGAATTGGTTCCTGTCACGGTGTCACACTTTAGGAATTGCTAAGCCGGGCTGTCAGTCATAAACATTTGAGACCATGTCTTCTGAATAATTGAGACAGAGCATTGCCTTCCTGGTCAGTATCTTCACCTTATACACTGTTGAAAGCAAAAAGAGAGATTTTCAAGGATATCTTTGTGGGTATTATATCCCTTCATCTTACCATTTTTCTCTCCTTGAAGGAGAACTATTTTAGTAGGTCTCCACCTCAAAATGATATCATTTCTCTCTCTGTTTCCTTCCAAACCTTCAACACATGAAAGACCTTTTGCCTAAAGTTGTAGTGAGCAAATCCATTTGAGTAAAAGTATACAGCAAAATGACATAGCTGAATTGCTCTCGTTTTTCATAATACTCTGCTATCGGAAAATTCACACTCTCCGACTGAAATTGGGGACACGATGACTTTAAGTGAAATTCATTCAATCACTCAACTGTCAAAATTGGTCCAAGCTTTACTTTCTGGAAGATATAGAGAGGCACGGTCCTCTGGATTTACATCAGAATACGGATATCAGCTATAGTGGCATTCTCTGAACTAATAATTCATATCAAGATGGTTCAAAATAAACAGTGATTGGATCCGAGCAAGCCATGCTGATCCTGGCAAGCTTGGTGGATAAGTGGTAGGAAGTCTGCACTAGTAATCAGGAGGTCGTGGATTCCATTCCCAACCAAGTAACCCATGTGATTTTTTTTTTCTCGCAAGTGTGGGTGAAGGGCAAAGCCAAATATTAAAAAAAAAATCAAGATGGTCCAGTTGCCAGAATGGTAGAAGTGGGGAGTGCTCCACATCTTTGAGATCTAACTGGAAGAGAAGTGGCATCCATTTTGTTGAAGTAAGTGCCTTTGAAGCTGGATAAACATTAGGTATCTTGTGGGGGGCAAGAGCTTGTCTTCTTTTCCCAGAAACTGGAGCACCCGCAGATTAAAGTCATGATGGAATGACCCTGGTCAGAGTCCGCGGCCACATGCTGGCTCATTCAATGTCTCCTACTCTGTAATTCTCTTGACATATCTGCCTCTAAGCCCTGGCAACCCCCTGATTGAAAGAATGTCTCATTCGGAGATTAAGCGGTCAACGCGAGAAGTTCAATTTCAAATGCTAATCTGCCCTTCATGAGTTCAGCGTACTTTTTTCCCCTGCCTTTTTCACACCTCGATCTGAGCAGGTGACAGATGATATTGGAACATGCTGGGCAGTTGAATGGCTTGTGATTTGCAGTCTTGTTCTGAACATTGGCTAGGGGTCAAATCAGGTCAACCACTGTTTTTTAGCTTGCTGTCTAACCCAAGGACTACAGTGGTGAATTTGTGTTAGGGAGCTTCTTGAATCAGGTCATGTCAATTCAGTGTGTAGTCAAGACCTTTCATAAGGATTTATTAATAAGGGAATAAATGTGTGTCCGGGAGGTATTATAACACTCTGTTTAAGACCGGTGGGAGTCTGGATGGGTAATTATCACCCATCCAGACTCCCGCCAGTCTTAAACAGAGTGTTTGATACCGACCAAACACATATTTATTCCCATTCATAAATACCTTTTCGGTCAAACAACCAAATCTTTTCGGTCCAAAAATCAAAACAAGTCAAAAAGTAGACGTTGCCAACCATTTTTTCAACAATTTTACTTCATGTTTTACGAAACACCTCTCCAACTATAATATGTAATGCCCCTCCACAACTCATTACCTTATAAGGACATTGGCGTGCGCGGCGCACGTACTGCGCAATGTCGCGCAAAACGCAGCTGGGCGGGTGTAGTGTGAATTTCGGAATTTGAAATACTGATTCACTGGTAGTATTGCGCATGCATACGTGAGGAATGTGAAGTTCAACCAATGAAACGTTAAAAGGCACCGGATTTCATGGGAGTCCAAATTTCATGTGACACTGGAAAAGTGTTTAAGACCAGCTAGCCATGTCTTTATCATCCGTTTAAGACGGGCCATGTGACGGGCTCTCGACCAATAGGAATGCGTAAACTGTCTTAGGTATTTATGAATTTTGATATTTTTTTTTTAATATTTATTTTGACAGACAAATAAATGTTATTATTTGTTGAAGGAAACTGAGTTTTGAATGTTTGAGTCGTCATTTACTGTCAAGTAATCGTTTTCCGAACCCAAATCTCACCTGGACCTTCTTGGAACTTTTAAGACATTTTAGAGATGCATTGCCCCAATAAAAATGTTTGTTTCAGATCCAACTCTAACATAAAACAACCCAACTGATTTGTGTGTTGAAAATGAAAGCATGAAGAGGTTTTGCTTCTTTAAGTTGGACCTGATGAAATATTATGTTCTAATACATGAGCAGTTTTAAGCAATTTAGTAGCATTGCTCAGAAAAAGTCTCATCTCTAGTACATCAATCACTTTGGGTGAAAAGAAAAGTTCAAAGTAGCCGTCCCGTTGCCTAGGGTATACTGCAAGTTTGAGCATGGGGAACTGCTGCACAACATTTTCTCCACTGGATTTTATACAGGACGGGAATGTATATTTGGAACCTCATGCATGATTTCCAATATTAGAAAAGGAAGTCTAATGTCTGTGACAGAGCCAATTTACCATAATGTCTCATTCATAAAAAGCTAAGACATTTTCCCATGGCTGATCTTAACAGTTGATAAAACACCCGCTGGCTGGTCTTAAACACTTTTCCAGTGTCACTTAAAACTTGGACTCCTATGAAATCCCGTCCCTTACCCTATATTAGGGTAAGGTTCACAATCTTCGGTTTAATAGGCATGGGCGATACTACCAATGAGTCCAAATTTCATAGTCCTAAATTCACACTACACTGGCACAGCTACGACATCGCGCAGTTCGCGCCATGCGTGTTTTGACTGTTCGACTGAAAAGGTACCGGTAACACACTGAGTATACAGTGTTTAAGTACGTCGGTGAAGGGCAAAACCAAATTTGATATACATCACCCTGATGATGCCAAAAAACAAAAAACAAAAAAAAATCACTTCATGAATGGTGTTTGGAGTCTCGGGTCATTATCAGCAAACCAGTACCAGACTCCAAACCAGTCTTAAACATAGTGTTTATAACCAGCCAAGCACGTGTGATTCAGAGAAATGATCCAAAACTCCTAGTCAGTGTAAACTTCTATACCATTACTAGATGGTGGATGTATAAGATTGGAAAAATACAACTTTCAGATTTATTAACTGAGCTCTGTCACAGACATTTCATAATGCTGGAATTACCCATAATGTGAAGGGGTAGAATGTGTCTCTTAGTTATTAAGATGAATATGCATGGTGCTTTAGTTCCCTGCATACTATGAACAACTAATGTAAAATCAATGACTACTAGTTCTTTTGACTTCAGATGTAGTATTTAAGAATGTATTTGAGTTGTGAGTTGTTGAGTAAGCGTCGACTAAAGGAAATGCAGTGTATTTGTTTTCGAACATTCCAGAAGTATATCTCCAATTCCTGTGGATGATTGAGTCTTCACTTGTCCAGAATTTTATACCAGTAAGCTTTGAATGCTAGCCCTGTGCATTCGTATCCTCAGTATCATGGCACACAAAAATGCTATAATGTATTGACATAAATGTAGGTCATCTTTTGTCACAAGCAGTCCCCTTTTGGGGGGGGGGAAATAAATTTGGTCAGTCTTTTTTCTTTCTCGGTTCCAGGGACGTTGGTTTTGGCTTTCATGTTTGTGTAACCTTCCTGGGGCGGGACCACCTGTTTCGCACGCTCAGTTCTCAGTTTGGCATTTATTGGTGGAATTCCGTGCGCTCGTTGCATCCAGGAGTTCCGCGGTCTGTTGGGAAGCCAAACCGACAAAATCTTTCCTCCCAGCGTGAGTACCCGTCGAGTTTGGCATTGACGTTGGTAGGCGGGAGGACAAGCCCACAGGACCCCCCAAAAAAACCTGAAGAGTTATTGTACCTCCAATTATCTACCAATTACTTGCCAATTTTCAACCCTGGGGCACTGAGAGAAAAATGTTTCAGTCTTTTCGTGATGTCTGTGAACTTGGAGGAGTTGGAGGCTGGACCCATTAGTCTGCTGACCTTGTAGCTCAACCGGAGGCCAAGTATTGACTGTTGACTATTTGTACATGCTGAGGATGCTCGCTGTGCCGTATGTATCAGTGTCTTTAAGTAGCATCTCGAGGCCCAAGTCCAAGTTTTCCCCCTTTTTTTAGTTGAGTGGTAGCCTTGATTATTCCATAACCTTGATTGACATTGATTCACTAATAGAGATGTGGACTTGTCGTTATTGATTTTCTTCTTTGTCATTGATGAAGTACTCAGCAGTAGAAAGGCAAAATGTTACAGTTATTAACAGATAATTGAGCATCATTACAGTCTCGAATCCATCCTCAGAGAGAGCGCCATCAATTCTTGAGAGCGTTTCAAAACCTTTACTTTGACTTTTTGTATATCAATGCAAACAACTCATGGCAGCTGCAGGTTGGATGCAATATGGGTCATTCTATAAATTTGGGGTCCACTGTTTTTCCTTGTCCTGTTATATCTGAAGTGTACAATTTTCATAAATTCTGGATGCACCCCCAAAAGCGATCTTTTTCCAAGAGTGATCATGTGAAACACACTACCTATCCAACACTTGAGAGTAGTTTGAACTCATTCTTAATGATCCTTGAATGGCAAATTACAAAAGTTCAGAGGGAGTTGGGACAGGAAAAATGTCACACTTAGGAACCTGAATTGATGAAATGACCCAGATATGAAAGAGTCGATGTAGTAGGAGTGTCAGATTGTGGAGCAAGGAAGCAGACTGAAGACCTGATCTCACACATGTGTTTGTGGACAGGCAATAAGTGTTGTAGCTCAATCCATCACAAGATCTTTCAGAATCGCAGTCACAAGTCCTCCCGTAAGTCCAGTCACAAGAAACAGGATGAAAAATAACAAAGGAATGCTTTTATTACAGTTTGAGTAGCTAGTGACTTGACTTTATACTGGAGGACTTGTGATGGACTTGTGATGGACTTGTGATGGACTTGTGAAGGACTTGTGAAGGACTTGTGATGGACTTGTGATGGACTTGTGATGGACTTGTGATGGACTTGTGATGGACTTGTGATGGACTTGTGATGGACTTGTGATGGACATGTGAGGACTTGTGATGGACTTGTGATGGACTTGTGATGAACTTGTGATGGACTTGTGATGGACTTGTGATGGATTTGTGATGGACTTTGATGGACTTGTGATGGACTTGTGATGGACTGTGATGGACTTGTGAGGACTTGTGGGGACTTCTGATGGCCTTGACTACATCCGTGCAGGCAATTGCCCCAAAGCTTCTGAAATTGTATTAGTCCCTTAGACAACCCCGCTGGACAAGAGTGCCTTTCTTGTTTTCTGATTGGCCCTGCTCGCAAGTACATGTGGATATTTTCAATTAAACTAAGTTGACTCCTCTATCATACGCCATAAAGCCAACAATGTGCTGGCCGGTCTTAGACTGTACATCCAAGCAAGACATATGGAGATTCTGTTTAGACTAGGGGTCAGTCTGGCCTGCCTTGGTATCCTGAAAAATGTGATGCTAGTCCTGTTTTGAATTAGCGTCAATTTCTGACAAATATGATATTCTAGCACCGCAAAATTAATTTTGCCCGAAGCTGAATAAATGTGATGCAAAACAGGAAAGTAGATCATACATGATATATCCAGTCATCATAACCCCTTGGGCATTTTGGTAAAGACATTTCTTGAAGCAATTAAGATTCTGCTTCGTATGTAAACGTGGTCATGGTCTCTGTTTCTTTGCACTTTAAAATCGCCTCTTTAGTCATTTTTTTTTTTTTTTTACAATTTCCTGGATGTTTATTTCTACAGGAAACGTGGATTTCAGAATAATTTGTGAAATACCGGTATGAGCAGGGATTTTATATCTATGAGCGGATTTGTTGACAGATGCCCAGCTTTGTGGTTGTTAAGTGATGTTGATTATAAGTGTTCAAACATTCCAGTCGGTGAAAAAGATCATGATCTGAGCAACTTTCTCTAATCAAAACATCAAGCTAACAAGCTTTGGTTCTGCCATTGAGCTACTACGGATGGTTCTACTGAGAACCACATTTCTCTCTTTCTTTTCTTAAAGACAGTCACTTCACATTGTGTATCTGGCAAGCTTTCTCTCTAACTTATTTTTTCAGTTTCTAGTGTGTATCAGGGGAGGGGGTAGGGTTGATGGGGGGGGGGGGAATGGGGGGCTGATGCCCCCTACCTTTGATGCCCCCTACAGGTCACATGGGAACATTGTGAGTCATTGTTGTCGATAAATGATGAGACCCTAAGGTCATTACTCTACTTGCACTTTCGTAGCTTTAAAGGTGCATTTTTTTTTTAAGAATAACAGTTGAATTCAACCACTTTTTTTTCCTCTTGGACGGAGAAATCATAGATCAAGTTCAAAATGTAGTGATTTTATCAGCTTAGGTGCTTACATTGTGTATGGCCATCTTGCTGTGAAAATTGTGTTTAGTTTTTGCCTGTGATTCTTCAGATATCAACAATTCATTTATTGAAATGAATAGTTGATGATGCAAACCAGTAAATTTCCTTCTGCCAGTTGTCAAAGAAGTGGTTAACAGCTAGATACTTTTTTCTTTTTGTCATAGGGTAGGTTCATACATGTACTTCATGTGAAGAACTTCTTGCCGATTTCAGCATTTTTAGGTTCGTAATTGTGACATCTGGCGTTATCCTCACAAATTCGCCTTTTGCTTTCAACTCGGTGTGAAGTATGATCTGGACATAGTACCTGGGAAATTCAACCCTGAACTTATAGCTAAAAATATCTAGGGTCAGCACTTTTAAACCTGGAAGATGTTAACACCCTTGTACGTCCGTAGCCTTGATATTCAATCTTCAGCTGTTGTAATGTAACACAAAGCAAATGTACCCTGTTTGGACTGCTAACCTGGGGATGGCCTTTGACCTTTCATTTGGAAGAAGGCCAGCTAGCAGCTTCCGATTCAAGTGGCAGTCTTTAATCCTGCAGGCCCTTGCCACCTTCACACTTTAATACAGATCAATGTTGTAGTGGTGTCCATCGCAGGTCCCTAGAAGTCCATCACAAGCCCTCCAGTCCTGAGTCAATTCACAAGCTATAGGCCTAGGTCTCGTTCAAATGACGTCATTTCCTACAGACCATCCACGTGCACCAGCATTTTGAGCGTCAACTTGCATAACGCGCATCGGCTGTGTCATATTTCGAACACATTTCGAGCAAAAAGCGCGCGTGTTTGGAACATTTTCAACACTGCGCCGTGCGTGCCTGATTGCGTAAAATATGCAGTTGCAGTTCTCCTATACAGAGATGGCCGTCATTGAGCGAGTCCTATTCAAATGAAAGCATTTCTTTGTTATTGTTCATTCCCTGTTTCTTGTGAAAGGACTTGTGAAAGGACTTGTGATCTACTTTTGACCGGACTTGTGATAGACTTCCGATAGACTCGACTACTTATTCAGGAAATCATTGAGGTTTCACCCGGTAACAAACCATGTGAAAGGGCACCATTCACAAGGATTTTCCTTAAAAAAATGGACGGTTAAAGGGAATGTACAACATTTACTCTTGCTGCAATTTTCAGTAGTAAATGTGATTGGGGGATTAGAATGTTATAGCAAATATTGTTAAACTCACTTGCTTCACGTTTTGGGCTTGAAGATGCTAGAAAACCAAGAAAAACATCATGTTCTTGGAGTCTGGTTCCCTGACCCCACTTAAAAAAAAACGGAGCAGTTTGTCAACTTGCAAGGTCAGAGAATTAGTCCGGCAGGCTTTTACCCCTTCACAGGTGTGTAATCGATTGCAAAGAAAATGCAGAAAAACTAATTATGAAAAATTAAGAGCAGTTTTTGAAAAAAGCCAGTTTTCTCCAACGCTGGTCGGCCGATCAGCGTTGGAAAAATACCATTTTTCTTGAAAATGTCAGCACACCAGGAGCCACAACTTTACAGGATGCCTTAGACTGCCATTCCCTAATAATCCAGCAAGGTATTTCGTGATAATTTGTATCATTTTGTTTTTTGATGTTTGCAAATGTTGTATCTTCTCTTTAACCCAGGGTAAAAGTTTGTGCAAACAATCCTTAACGTGAGAATCTTATGAATTCCACTTCTCTCCTGAAATTTCTTCATTTTGTTTAAAGAGCCCTTACATGTATAAACTCCAGATGCTTGTGAGTTGAATTCCTTTGCCGGTGTCATATGAAATTTGGACCTCTATGCAATCTAATCTCTTTTACCTTCTGTGGATTCTAAGCCCCACACTTGACCTGTTACTGTCCTCATTGTTTTCACTTGAGCACGCACAATACAACCTATGAGTTCACATTTCGTATGGTCCAAATTTTACGCTATACTGGCGCACAAAGGAAGGAAGAAAATAGCTCCCATAATTAACAACCTCCTATTAAGATTATTTGTAAAAGTGATAATTTTATCATTATGTGCAAATTTTACAAGCCAAAAAAAGGAGGAGGCAAAGTCCAAAAAGTCCTGAAAAGAATATCCTTCACAGATAAGTTTGCGGTGTTAATTGGTGTTCCCCATATCTGCATCTTTCTCTGTAGTTATATGCAGTGATATCCAAAGGATGTATGACCCAAAAAAGACTTTACTTTAAGTACTATTAATGCAAGGACTGAGGATGCATCAAGTGAAGGAAGGTCCTAAGTTTGGAGCTCTAAGATTGGCTTCTTGTGGGGTTGCAAACTTGATCTGTGGTCGGCCAAACACAGGAAAGTCACAGCAAAGCCCTCAAGAGATCTGGCCTCTAAATTCCCTCCCACTTTCACGCCTACCTCTTGTTACCGCATCTTGCTAGTGATCCTCCTGGCATATTTCTGCTTAGCTCAGCTCAGCAGCAGTTTGCCGAACTTTTTTTTCTTCTTGCTGGCTTGGCGGAAAGGGATCATTAAGGTGCTGGATGTAAGAAAGAGATAGGCTTATGATCAGAAGTGCAGAGTGGAGAAGCGTTGCGTGTCAGTCCAAATCCTCTGGGCTTAGGCGCTGCCGCAAACCCACACTGGATAACTGGGGGCATTCCACTCGTCAGAGATTTACTCCAGTCACTCAAGGGGCTTGGGTTGAGATTAGGATCTTACTTTTATGATGTCTTTAAATCATCTTCTTGCATGGCTTTGCTCAATGAGGTCAAATGATAATCGTTTTTAGAATTAATTGTTTATAATGTAATTGTCTTTTGGAATTTGGCCCCCGGGCCACGATCTGAGACAAGTAAAAGAAATGAATGAATGAATGAATGAATGAATGATAGGTTCAGTAATTCTGTTTTCAGATTATGACTTTGGAATTCTTTACTATTGTTAACAGGATTGTGTTTTCAAACTTGTGATGGACGTGTAATTTTCATGTGGACATTGTGACATATTTTTGTTGAAATGTAAATTTTTTTCTTGTTATTAGTTCCAACTTGTATGCCTTAATTCAATGTTGGTAGTCTTTGTCACGGGATTTGAGGACGACTGCACTTCAGAGTGCATCAGAATGATAAAATCATGTCATTTATGGAATGACCCATATTTCAAAATGTTGTCCAAAGCATATCCACAAAAAAAGATCCGTTCAATTTGTTTTAACCCCCTCTAAAAGTTTTGTCATGAAAAACACTGCCAGCCCAGTGATTGGAAACACTTTACCCAAACTGTCAGTCGAAGACAACCACAGACTACATGACCTTGAAAAAGGAAAAGTGGTTAAAACCCTAAGATGTGGAAGTGGCTTGTTTCAAAGTCTTGATCTCAATCGTCTATGACCAAAATCAACCACACCTGATTCCGATGGAATGATTTCTTCCTGCTCTAGGTTGGTTGGTTGGGACATGTTCACCAAATAAGGATTAACACCCTTCCCTGGTTGAGAGGTACTTCCTTTTACGAGTCCACAGTCTGCACCTTTCCTGTGGTGATGATGATGATTTCTTTCCAAAGCAGACACCACAAAAGTCTGATCGTCAGTTTCTTTCTGACCAGGTCTAAACATCACGTTTTGGTTATAAAAACATCTGTTAATATTGTCATAGACCAACTGAAACTGCCGATGGTTTCCTGTCTTGTTTCTTTGTGGGTAAATGCAAGAATCGGTTTTGTGAATGACACCATGCAATAACTAATCCCTTCTGTAAAGTGTTCGTATATCAGAACTGGAGTGTTTTTCCTAACTTTCAAACCATCTACATCTATCCGTCCTCAAGGGATTGCTCTATTCTCCCAAGGACTGACACTATATCTGCTTTCCTAAATGTCTGAGAAACATGTTCCCCTTCCACTTCCGGCAGTGGCTTAGCAAGAAATTTTTCATGGAGGGGAGGGGGGGTGGGGGTTACCAATTTTTTTGCTGCGAGATTTCAATTTTGTCTTCATTTCTAGCGTGAAGCTGTGGGAGAGTGTATTCCAAAACAATGGCTTTGTCTCAGTCTCCGGCTCCAGCTCCATTGCCAAGCTGTATACCTGAAGCCAGATATGGAGACGACGCCGGGATTTGAGAAATGGCACAAGACTGATGGTTAAAGCCACGTCCGCAGACTGTGTGCAGAGAGTGCGTCCATCACATTGATCAGATACGTGGCTAACATTCCCTTCTTTCTCCCCTCCTTTATCCCCTCCCCTTTTTTTGGCAAGGGAGATTTTAACCCCACCCCCTTGTGGCTTTGCCACTGGCTGCCAGGCTCTTTTAAAAACTTCTTCGCGGAAGACAGTGCTAATCGTAACTTGGTAAGATGTTAATGGTAAACCTCATTCAGAATTTAGTGAAGTCATACTTGGCTTTGTTGGTTTGTAATAATATTTGCTCCCCAATGGTTGCACAACTTAATCTCCAAATTCCTTCATGGAAGTTCTCAGTCTACATTTACGCAATCCTCACCTGATGTGTTTGGTTACTTTACTCACCCTCCTTCCCCATTAGGTGAGAGAGATTTGTTTGCTGTCACAGATCCCTTCCGTTTACAGGTTTGCGAGGAGGGGTGCATTCCCGAGAGACTCTGACAGCGCCTCTGTCCTGCATTGTTGTTGTCTAGGGGCAGACCTGAAGACCGATCACTGTACTTGTTGTGATTCAAGTCCTTCCTTCGTGTCAACCATTTGAGCAGAGAAACCCGATCAAACTGCCTAGAAAGATAAATCACGAATGTGTTACGTGATGCGACAGACAGATGCATGCAAGCACACATGACCTGCAAGTTGCGACCTACTTTCTACCTTCAACCTAAAAGGGTTGTGCTTTCAAAGCTAATATAGAACCTTGTACCTGTAGCAAGAATACTTGAAAACTGTAATTAGTATTAAAAACATAACAAACGTAGAGGAAGGGTGTTTCTCAGTTTGCACATCTCATACGGCCGTGCACACTGCCCCTAAGATAGCCAAATTCACTTTAAAACTGCTACATCCTTGTTGGCAATTTGATTCATAACAAATTTAAATATGTCTTGGACGCAAGCTGACACTAGTTATTAGTGGGAGGTTACGGGCTTGAGACAACAACAACAACAACAACCCCCTCCCCTATCTTCAATTAGGCTTTTGGGGTGTTTTTTTGGGGGGAGGGGGTGGGATAAGGGGAGCTCTGAGTGTTTTCTTTTATAGCATTACCACACTCATCGGAATGTACTTGGCTACAATCCAATGAGTTTCATACTCGTGCTCACTGTAATCATAGTGTACTGTACAGGGTGGATAAAAAAAACCCCACAAAACCGAGATATTATTGCTAATTAAAACAGAAGTAGGGCACATGTGAATCAAAGGGAGATATCTTCTGTTAGGATGGAATCTCCTCTTTCAAATGACACCCTGACCATGTCATTACATTTACGGTTGACTGAGCATTGACCAATTTTATGAAAGGGTCTATTTAGAGAGTTGCGCCACTTTTCAATTTTGGTTTATGTGGTGTCATTTGTCACAGAGTAAAACTAAAAGGCTATGGTTGCCAATCAAGGCAGGTGGGGGAAAAAAAGAAGAGATTTGTCCATGAAATGTGGTGCAACTCTCGAAATAGACCTTTCATAAGTTTATTATTTCAAGTACACTTACTTCAAGGAAAAACTGTTAGGGTAAACTGTTAAATCAGTTAAGTTCAACTTCAAATAATGATTGTGTATCTCACGATTGATTTACTCACCTTCCTTCCCCATTAGGTGAGAGAGATTTGTTTGCTAGCAAAGATCACCTCCGTTTACAGGTTTGTTAGGAGGGGTCTGCTCCTTAGAGAGCCTCCTTTCCTGTGTTGTTGTCTGTGAAGCAGACCCTGGAGACTGTTCACTGTAGCCATTACGATGCACATCCTTCCTTCGTGACAACCATTTGAGCAGAGATACCTGGCCGAGCTGTCTGAAATAGATAAATCTAGAATGTGTGAAGCGAGGCGTTCAGACAGATGCTCGTAGGCACACGTAACCTCCCAACTTGCGACCTACTTTCTTACTTTCAGTCCTGTAGGGGAGTGCATTTACAGGTTATTTTTCAGAACCTTGTACCCGTAGCCCTAAGGTAGCAGGAATTTCGATTAAAAACATAAACACTGAAGTGAGGTATTATTCATCACCCTTGTCCCTTGCAGCAGCACACACCGTACCTGAGCTAGCCAAGAAGCGTAAAACTACTGTATGCTGTCCATCAGAACCTGTTTATTTGGCCATTGACTTGAAACGAAGTTTAGAATTCCTTGTGGCAAAAGCATTGTTAAGAACATCTTATTGACAAACATATACAAAGACCCAACGTTGCTTTGGGGCCCTCAGCAACTCTCAACCTCTGCTGATGGTTTCGTGGATTTTCCACTGTCCCCCAATCTCAACCCTAAAATATGGTGCTTTATACCAAAGGTCTCAAAGTGTTTCACAATTGTTAGCCCTGTTCTTCAGGTCGTAAGACATTTTTGGCAGCAGCTTGAGATCAGGTCTCAACCTTCACAGGTACCCATTCATGCTCCTGGGTGGAGAGGGGCTATTGTAGTTAAGTGTCTTGCCCAAGAACACAAGCACCTTGTTCCCTGTCAGGGTTCGAACCCGCGCACCACGGCACATGAGTCAAACACGGTAACAATTGGAAATACACTACCACTTTCACCTTTACCTAGACACTTTTGTGCTTATAACAATTATGGCAGTGGAAGGGCAAACCCATCACATTATGATTCTGACATAAAATTCCATCAAAAATCCCCTTCTGTGTTAGATTCAAAGCTAACTTTGACACTAGTAAGCTGGAGGTTATGGATTTGAGAATTTCGAATTGTTGAATATTTTTGTTAAGCACGAAAGTGTGGTATTTTTTTTTATTACACACAAAAGTCAAACACATATTAGAATGTGCTCCGGTACAAGCAACATCATGAACATCATAGTACTGTGTCACCAAAACTGAATCAAATGTAATTATAACTGAAACAAAACTGAAATCAAATCTAATAATAAGAATGTTGTAATGATGTGCTGAAATGCTACTCTACAATCTTCAGCCGTGGGTCCCTCCCCCACCCCTCTCAGCTCCCCCATCATCATCATCATCATCATGGCGACTCTGAAGGTCGGACTCCAGTGATAGCTCTCCAAACCACTCTCAATCCTACAGGTATTGATGTCTTGCCCACTTAAGCCGGTATCCTCTTCTAGGAGTGTGATGTTATCCTTAGGTGGCTGTCCTCTTGATCTCTTTCTATGTAGAACCTTGAAGGCAGCTTCATCCGTTCTCCTTTTGTCCTGCAAATCTCAGCCTTCTTGTTCTCAGCCTCTCAGAACTAAGCCCTAGTTTCCCATACAAGTCCTTATTGGTGGTATGTGCTTACCATGGAACATTGAGTGCTTTCCCTAGTAGGCTGGTGTAGCAACCATCTAGGGCCTTTTTCATCTCTGATGTTAGTGTCCAAGTTACTGCACCATATGTTAGAACTGGTTCCACGGTGACAGTAAACAGCTTGATCTTTAGATCTCACGGCAATTTACTCTTCCAGATTTTGACCATTCCATTACAGGCCTTCCATGCCTGTACCTTTCTGACCCCTCCCCCTACCCCCAATAAAAAAAAATAGTATTGATAATCTGGAAGTGCACATGCATGTATCTTGAGAGTGGCAAAGAGAGAGATAATTATCAAACATGCAACTTTTTATCGGATCAGCTGATTTCCTTGTTTTTCACTTTACACTTAGGCCTATATGCCATTCAAAATTATGGAAAAAACAACAACAAAATGCAGTGTAAGGACTTGTAAAGCTTGAAATTTCCTGTTTTGGGTTTGTAACTTCCCAGTTGTATGCCTGTAATTATAGGCAGCTGAACACGCAGTGCAGCGCATGTGGCGAAGAGTAAACAATTTGGGCGTGTTCAGACAAAAATGATTTGTGCATACTTTGTGCTATAGGCCCGGCCTACACGCACAAAAGTTGCAAAATGATCACAGTCTGCCAAAACTCAGCTCTCTTTACGTGTCACTCACAAAGTGCCATTTAGAAATTGTTGACTGCTGTGATGTGGGATATGACGTTTTTAACACCTGAGGGGTGCATGGAGTACCGAAGTGAATACGTCACGCACACAAAAAATGTGTAAAAGACATTAGTGCGTGATTCAGCCCGAGAACCAACACACGCGCGTACTCCATTCGTTTGCACTACACTTTCTGGTTCTAAATGACTTCAGTACTCCATAGCACGGGAGGCGAATGCGCCCCGAGGGGGTTAAAAACGGCATATCCCACATCACAGCAGTCAACAATTGTTTTGTTATATCGTGCCAATAACTCAAAAATATAGTTGTAACTTACTGTGTGGGACATAAATTAAATCACTGCGATGTAATTACTTTTGATAACTGAAGGTTTTGATGTCCTGCCGGACATGAGACTGAGCATAATGACATTGCAGTTCTCATTGTGCAAAACTAGCGCGACATCAGGTTTCACGATTGTGCGCAATGCGCACAATGAACGCAGTGCGATATCACCCTCAGTGTGTGACATGCATTTTTATTGTCCAGACACGTGGCTGACCTAGACCAATGAAATTACAGTATCCAAGCACACGATATAACAATTACAGTTTGGGCACAGCGATGCATGCACACTGTCAAACCGCGGTCAGTTGATCCATCTGAGTAGGAAATATTTGCTTCTTCGTACGCTATTGTTGTAAAAGACAGACTCTTGAGAAGTTCACCGGAGAGGAAGCATAAAATTAGTCTGTCTCCTCTCATATTGTTCTTTCATCTTTTTAGATAAAAATATGTTGTTTTTTCCTTTAAGATTCACTGAACTTTCAAATTGAAGTTGCATGTTGCCTGTAGAGTGCTATTTGCATTCCGGGGTGTGGGATTTGTATGTAAACATCACAGGGCTCCCACAGTCCTCAGGAAAATCCTGGAGAAACCCTGGAATTTAAAGTTATTGTTGAAAGCCATGGAGAATTAATGGATTTTTGTTACTTTATAAGGAATCATGGAATGTGGATATTCAACCAATATGTGATGATGTGTAATATTTGGCAGTTTGCATTCCAATTTTAATGCTATACAGCCTGTCTCCAAAAAAATGGTACAATCGAAAACGATTTTGTTTTTCAATATTAAATCTCAACATAAGTAAGTCGTTTTGAGCATCACATTAAAGAAAAAGACCAGGCTTTCCAATACTTTTTGTTTCATCTCATTTGCTTTTGTCAATCCAGAGATAACTCCAGTTTACTGCGGAACACAAAAATCGAGTTTGTTTCTTTTGCCAAGTTGCAATCTTTTGTGAGCTTCAAGACAGCATGGCACAGTATTCGAAACAACTCTGCCCATGCATAAAAGTGGCACAAAATCGATTTTGGTGTATCGCACTAAATTGATTATATCTCTGAATTGACAAAAGCAAATAAGATCAAACAAACACTATTGGAAAGCCCAGTCTTTGTTCTTTAATATTATGCCAAGTAAGAATGACTTATTTTGAAATTTCATATTTAACCAATTTTTTTTTTTGATTGTACCATTTTTTTTTGAGACAGGCTGTACTTCCTCTTTGCATGCATGATCAATTCATGTTGCATGTTCAATCCATTATCGTGATGCTGTTGTA
This sequence comes from Patiria pectinifera, assembly GCA_029964075.1. Classification (NCBI taxonomy): domain Eukaryota; kingdom Metazoa; phylum Echinodermata; class Asteroidea; order Valvatida; family Asterinidae; genus Patiria; species Patiria pectinifera. The sequence continues at coordinate 825,663 of CM057142.1, forward strand.
TAGTTTATGCGCTACAGGGTGAGTAAAAAAAACCGGAACCCATACCCAAAAAAATATATTTCATATTTAACAAAATATGTAGCACCAAAAATAATAATGACTTGAAAGCCAATTTCATATTCTACTTTTAGATGAAAAAAATACTGAAATTGCTCAATCCGTTCAAAGAATATCACCATTTAAACGCAATGACCCTAAAACCTGTCTCGTCCAAAAAAAAAGCAATTTATTGTGTGTTTTGACTGTTTGGAACAAGAAAGAAAATGGCACAGAATACTTGTTTCAACAACTGTAGTACACTATCTTTATAACAACCCTGGTTAGGCAAACAATATGATTTATAAAATCCACTTTTTTCAAAGACGGGCGTTCATAAGGACTTTGTTGAATATTTTTAACTTTTAAACTGAGGTTTTATCGCTGGTGATGTTTGAAGACAATTGTGACGACGATTCTTGAAATCACATTTTTGGACGAGACAGGTTTTGGAGTCATTGTGGTTAAATGGTGATATACTCTGAACGGATTGAGCAATTTCAGTATTTTTTTTCCTCTAAAAGTAGCTTATTAAATAGGCTTTCCATTCACTATTATTTTTGGTGCTACATATTTTTTTTAAATATGAAATATATTTTTTGGGGTTTGGGTTCCGCTTTTTTTCACTCGTCCTGTAGAGTGCTGAAAGGGAATCGCTTTCTTGGCATCAGTGTGACGTTTTCTGTACTCATCACGAGGTACCGGTGTAGCGTGAATATCCAACTACATGAAATGTGGACTCATTGGTAGTACTGCGCACGCGTGAGTACGAAACTACGCTATTTTTAGGATCGTTTCGGGAGAGTGACCTGTCACGTGCGAGGGATTAACCAGGGGTCCGATTTTCATATGAGTCGGATTTTCATGTGACACCGGTACAGCCCAGGTGCACAGACGGTGCCGTATAACCGTCTTCACATGTTACCCGGCCTCGCTGCTACCCAGCCGCCGTGGTACTTGTTGTTCCTGTTGTGGTTAATGTGGTGATGAATAATATCAACACAAATATGGAATGAAATGGAGGTGCAAAAAGACAAGTCATAAATTAGTCAAGATGTAAGTCCCTCTCAGTAACAAATCGAAACAGCTGGTTCAAAATGACTAGGGGTGCTTATCGGAACCGGGCACAAGAGTACCTGACAGCTGATGTCAGGAACCGGTTCCAGATTATGGGATCAGGTACCATGGCATAATTAATTTACAAATTACTCAGTAACTTTTGAGACAATGGAAAACGAAGGTTTTGAATGGTATAGTAGGCGAGGAATTTCAAAATGAAAACCAGGCTATAAGGATAACCAAACAGATTTCACGTTTATGTGCATTTTAAGTTGCAAAAGTTGCAGTTTAGACTGTAAAGCTGTATAAAGCCCTTCGGACAACTTCCGGGATTAAAATTTTGGGATTGGGTTCCTATTACGTGTACCGGGGTACCCGTGATTTTACTTTGATATGGGACCCGGTTCCCGTACAATACGTGTAAATGCACACCTCTAAAAATGACTTGAACCAGCACAATTAGCAATGATGTCCAGGGTTCTATTCTGGAGTCTAAATGCCAGATTGTTTTGACAGTGCTCCTTACAGTATACATGAAGTAAATGGCAACTGTTTTTGCTAGCTATGTGTTTTGCAGATAATGCCTAGGGGAATTTGTTTATGAAACATTTCCAGGAAAATTTGCTCTGACATAAGAAAATAAATCCCGGAATATGAGCCAAGTCATAAGCCTTCACAATTTCCTTTAATTTGTGTCTTAATCATGTTCTCACCTTGACATACCGGTACCCTGCACGAGCTAATCGTGCTGTGCGACTAGTTGACTAGTCGTCATGGGGACCACTTTTCATAGTCGCGACCCCCTTATAGATAGTCCAATAATCTTGGCACTGCTACTAGTCGTGCTACCGTGATTCGTCACGCCTGATGAGGGACAACTTGTTGGGCCATGACTAGTCATGTGCTGCAACTTCGTGTTGTGCCAATTTCTGCAATAGGCCCCAACTTTTCGAGAGACGTGTCGCAAACCATGTTTTAACATGCAGATCGATGCCAGACAGTGTAGTCCAAGCACATGTGTACATTGTTACATGCATTGTACACTAATACCAGGGTTGTGACAAAATAAAGTTAGCTTCTGTTACAGAGTTTACTGTTCGAAATGTCGAGTTAAAACAACTGGTTCTTCTCAGAACCACACAACTGACTAAGAGATATCATTCACATGGTGTAAAACCGCAAACCTTCCATTCTTTAGGTTTTGTCAGTTGTCAATGTATTTTATACACTCAACATGCAAACTATGAAATGGAAGTCTATTTTGATCGTGAAAAATGCAATGTAGGAACATGTATTTCTTGAGAATTAACCATGGCAAATAGTCGCGACTCAACAGTCATGTAGTATATTTAATGTTAATGTTGGTGTGGTAAACTAAAAACTAAGCTGTGAGTCTTGTTCCTATTTTCCCGAGGCGCGCGAAATAAAAGAATGAATCAGAAACGGAGAGCATTCAATATTTGTTTTATATATACTTTTTCCACCACAGATTCTGTGGGTTAATTTCTAAAATCTTAATCTAATTCTGATTATCTAAACTCAAACTTCAATGAAAATACTTCACTAAAAATATTTCTCTCTCTCTTTTCTTCTTCACGAAATGTTTGAAACCCAACTCTGCATGCGCGCTCTCTCCTCGCGAACAATACGCTGTATGAGCAAACACACCAGCATGCATTTACACACAAATACCGCGCCGTGGAAATAGTACTTTGGTTTAGTAATTGGTTGCTAATGGTTGTTGCTTTGGATATAGATATAGTTTTGTTTGGTTTGAGAAAGAAAAAAAAAAAAAAAAGTATCATGTGACTCGCTCTCGGCCAATCAAGACACAGAATCTGTGGGTTAGGTGTTATAATCTTGACTACATGTATTTATTATACAGGACTGCCCTGCCAGTAAATTTTACTAGTCACACAGCATTGGAGCTAATACAGTTTTGCTATGTATTGAAATAAAGGATCATGGTGGAGCACATTTTTCAAATCACTGAAAAGAAACCCCATCTTTTACCATTGTGTTGTTATGAAAGTTCCTGATATGACATCAAACAAGAAACATCCTCATCAAAAAGCCAGGGCAGTGGATCCTCACATAATTATATATATAAAAAGACACTTTGTCAAGCATGCATTAAATTGATAAAAGCAGATCGTGGCAGGATGGTTAACTTAACATTTCTGCTATTATTCCTGTCTGATTTGAATTGTTCTTTGTAATTTTGATGATTTTCCACTCCCAGTATTCGTTGAAGTTGAACTATGTATAAATGAAGATTATCACAAGAATGTTCAGAAAATAATAGCAATTTCTATCTTTTTTCTCTATAGACCCCCCCCCCTCCATGCAAGTTTTCTCACTACAGAACTGAAACTGTTCTTATAACTATACATTGTTAACACAAAGTCAAAATGTGTTCTTTTGATGTGTTGTAATATCTTTGCCAGCTAAAAGAAATATAAGCAATATGAAACAAACCTACAAATACAAGGAAAGAAGGTAGTGCTCTTCGGATAATTTACAAGAATTGGGGTTTTTTTTTAGTACTTTTCCACAGGGAATGACCCATCCTTCATACCATAAATGGATGCACTGTTGACTTTGACTTTTGAACCCAAGTTGCGATGAGACATGTGGTCCAAAAGTTAAATCAGGTACCTTCTGGAAAACTTCTACAAACTATGATTACCAATCTTTGGCAGATGTTCTGTGGAGACCTCAGTTTACAGTATTCAGTTTGATTTTCCCAAAAACTATGTGTGAGTCGGTGCCCACAAACTTCGTACCAGTCACCAACAGGCAGTTCCTTCCCCCAAAATATGACATTGTTTTGCGATTATAACATTTCCCAGATATGTGCAGGATGTTCAAGAACACCCTATGTATAGGTTGAATTGGCTCCCTGGTGGTTTGGGTGTAGGAGCCCTTAAGCAGTAAATTCATCATCATCATTTTTTTTTTCATTTTAAGGAAGCCTGAAGCAATTGTCCAAGGTTGCTTACAGCCTTGGGGAGCAAGCCATGATTACAGGTATTCTAAGAAGCCGTACCTGGCCCTTGACTTCGTGGTGAGGGGTTTTGACTTGATGAATTTGTTTTGCTGATCTCTGAACTGGTCCAGTCTGATTTAAGAAGCATGTGAAGGAATTCAAAGAACTGAAAAGGATCAAGGAAGCCCTTTGTAGTTTTCATTAAATGTTACCAAATTAAACCCGCCAATTCATTGCGGGAATTTGTGGATGTTATTCCTGAAATGAAAAGCCTAAATTATCAAATTCTTTGTAATATATTACAACTACGAACACATGTGGAACTTTTTCCTGTACAACATGGGCACTGAAAATCAGCCATAAGAACCAATGCTGTCTCCACTGGTGACTGACCGACCTTTCGGTTATTCTGATTGAAGAGACGATCAGAGCATTCGATCAGAGATCAGAGCTCTCTCCTGAAGACGATCAAAGCATACTGATCGGAATGTCGAGTTTCACAACCAACCGGTTCTTTTCAAAACCACACTTGGAGTTTATTCCACATGGTGTTACCGCAAACCTCACCAGCTTTTCTCTTTGGTTTATTTTAAATTTCTACCAATGCCATTTAAAACTGAGCTTTGACAATTTTGAAGGTCTCCTGTTGGTTGCAATAACATTTGTTGTCAATGCAATGAAATTGAAGCATTGCACATAGTGTAAATACAGAAAAGGGACAAATTTAACTTCAGATAGGAGTTAGGGACACAGCTAAATTCCTCTCATTGCCAATTCTACCCACTTTGCCATACGGGTTCAGGCCGTCATCTGCGGGTAGCACACCCTGACGTTCCGGCCTCGCTCACTGCGAGCGGGTCACTGACAGATATTTCCAGCTTCGCTTGTGACATGTTTATCCGTCATCCGTTTCGAATACCGCAAAACCTTTGTGTGTATACATGTACATGTCATCCGACATGAACTGGTTAGCTCTTGATGAGATTTAAAATGTCCTGATTTTCTAAATGCAAGCTTCTTGTAAACTTTGCCGTCCAATTTTTCTAAGAATGTTAAATAGAAATAGTTTATCAAGAAGATCAATGCAAGATAAAAATCCTTTACATATGGTTTAATTTTGAATATACCACACGTATATGTTTCCACTTTATCAAGCATGTTTATAAAGCCGATTTCCAAATCTACTACATTACATGTAAGTCAGTAGGTTTCGTATTTAGAGAAGTAGTGTCACATGAGCCAAAAATATTTTTTGAGAGGGACTAACATGTTGCATCTTGGATCTCAGGAAATTCTCCAAAAGCGCCCTCTATCAGTCAGTCAGGTGGGCAATCAGCGATCTAAAGCCTCTTCCGTTCTGCACTGCTCTCACACATCCCTCATACGTCTTGCCGCTCCACTCCAAGATGTCTGTTGTCCACTTGCGTCTGGGGCGTCCTCTCTTCCGCTTTCCTTCCACCATTCCCTCTATGAGCTGCCTCTGATGATTATTGGCTCGAATCATGTGACCAAAATATTGAAGCTTTCTTTGTTTTATGTCATTCACTAGCGTTATTTTCATGTTTACTATGTCTAGAACCTCTTCATTCGTGACTTTATCTCTGCAGGACATTTTTCTGTAGAACCACATTTCTAGCACTTCCAGTCTTTTTATGGATTCTTGATGTATAGTCCAGGTTTCTACTGCATACATCTCAACATAGACGTAGTCTTAGTTTGAGGTAACTGATGATAACCCTCTATCATCATTGCCCAAATCAGTGAGAAGTGTTCAAGAAGCAGGTTATATGAATGGACTCCGTGCACAAGTACCAGTCCTCACTGGTTACCATGTTAGAGTTTGGGGAGACAACAGAGGGGAAAATTTCAACGTACTGCTCATGTGAAGATGCCATGGGTTTATGCACACATTCAGAAGAAAATACCGTAAGTCATGCTTACTTTGCGCCATATGCACGTAAACTAGTACAGACATGTATACATACGTGTACATGTACATCCAGAGGACCGACAAACAAAGAGAACAACAGATCCTTTCAGTCCTCGGGAGTTGGGTCTTTTGTTCAAAACGTTCCTCTGTAGCATAGGTTTATGTGCTTAGTCTATGGGAGTGTGTTATATTACAGGGACAAAGGAAAACACAAAGCATTGTCCTCGGGAGTATAGTAGAACAAGAGTGCATGCTTAGTCAAGGGGAGAGTGTTATATTATAGGAAAAAAGGGAAAGACAATGCCTTGTCCTCAGACATAATGGTAAACTATGACTGTGTGCGCACACAATGTGACCACACAGTGTGACCCTCCCACTCAGGTTCTTAAGTTGTCACAAAAAATGCCATGTGCTGACCATAATTCAATATTGGAAGTCCTCCGTGTTACAGTTGTAAAAGTCTTGTTCAAGCTCAGTGGAATTCCTAGAATGCCCTGCTGTGTTCTTGATTCATGTGTAAAAAATAAATGTTACTTCGGAATGTGACAGGGGCAATTTACAAAATGTATGTTGCCCATGCAGCAGTTTAATGAGGGGTCCCGGTGGGACTTATTTGTGCAAAATCAAAACGAAAAGGAGACTGCTGATGGAATGTTATTCGGCAGTCAACCGAATGTTATTACACCTGTCATCCGTTGTCAGTTTGTAGAACTTGAAAATGGGATCAACAGAAATAGTCAAATGTTTGAACTCGCCGGTTGGAAGCGACCGTGTTACCTCCTGAGTGCTATTTTACAATATCTCATTTTCATGTTGCATGCCCACGCTAATACAATCATCCGTGTTTTGCAGTTGATCCAGGATGCGATAGAGACTCACATTTCTTGTTATTTCCGAGGGTGCTCCCCTCCCCCTCCCCCTCGCCCCTCCCCCTCCCCTTCCCCATTCCCTAGGCTGTTTGCTTCAAAGAGCTACCAGCGGCCCATGAAACACTAAATTACTAAGGGCGATCAATCACTTGAATCCTTGTTGGGTGGCACCTCATCTTAGGCCATCCTGGAATTACAATGACTAAATGAGACTAGTTGAAATGGTGACAATCTATGTTCCGACAACCTAGATTGTGTTACTCCCGGTTAGGGTTAGGGTTAGGGTTAGGAATAGGAATATGTGCAGTCGGAACATAGGGGTGTCGGAACATAGAGGTGTAACCGTTGAAATTCGAAATTATAAAGATATAATATTGAATGCCTGCCTCCAGACATTATTAGCAACTTTGATGCTAGGAAGAAGGTATGTTAAAACAAAAAAGGTGAATTAATATTCAGAAATACCTGAGACAGTTTACCCATTTCCATTGGTCGAGAGTCCATCACGTGGGTGGATTTAAATGGTTCATAAAACAACTAGTTTTGAACACTTTTCTGGGTGTCACATGAAGTTGGACTCCTACGAAATGTTGTCCCTTTAACCCATTCACAATCTTCAATTAGGCATGCCTCATACTGCTAATGAGTCCATATTTTATGGAGTCCTAAATTCACTCTCCGGCACTGCCGCATTCTGCGCCACATCGCGCAGTATGTATCACCTGCACGCCAATGTCCATACTATTCACGAGAGGCACATACCATAAACATAGCTAGAGGGGTGTTTCACAAAACATGAGTTAAATTTAAAATATTTGACTAGTTTTTACTTTTGACCAAAAGGTATTTATGAATGGGAATATGGTATTAAACAGTACCTTTAAAACCGGCTTGGGGCGCCTGGTCGCGGATAATCGTTTGCACTTGGTACGCTGTATGGGGATGTTTGTCACTTAAACCATCAGTCTCAGGCAGGCCATTTCTCAATCCCCGACTTTCTCGCTGTTTCATTCTTGCTGTTTCATTCTCGCTGGCCAATTAAAATTTTAGGGAAACATTTGGTAACACCCCCCCCCCCAAATGAAATATTTCTGTCACTACACAATCATCTGCTCAACCTGTAAACTGCTGAACTTGAGTGGGGTTGCCTGAAGCGTCCCAGAAACTCCCTGTATCGCCCATATTTCCATCACCGTATATGCTTATTATCTGAGAATTGATGCGTGAATGTGGCTTGTTTAGTCTGCACTCACATTATCAGACCCAAGAGTTATGTCATGAAGGCGTTATTTATTTTCTCTTGAATGTTATGAGGCGTCCAATCGTTTTTGATGTTTTGCGCCAATGTTGACATCCAAAATTGATTACCTGTGGTATTTTCAGTAGTGTTATGTCTAAATCTTTAAGTGTGATATAGGTACATGTAGGACTCCCCACAGATTAAATGTACGAGTGTGAAGCACAGTACCGTTTATTATTAGAGATGGCAGCCGAATTATAGACGAATCCAGGCATCTGGTCAATGTATACCCAAGAGGCCCCCTTCAATGGAGGAGAACCATTGTTCACGCAATTGTACAAAGCAACTGTACCATGACGAATTATCCGAACAATAGCTAGCACAATGCTTTCGCCATTGAAGGGGGCCACCGTGATAGAATTGATAGCTTCTGAACTGGAGATGAAAAGTAATTATCAAATATACTCGCCCATTATTCAAACACTTCCTCATTTCAATTACTGTGCAAAGTACAAATGTAAAAGGAAATGAATGTCTTTTGCACATTGGCAGTTCAGTTGATAGAGGGTGCCGTGACAAGAAGTATATTCCATAAATGAAAAGTGCGTGTGCAAAAATTATTTTTTGTTGTTGTATTTTTCCTTTCTGTCCTTGACTTTGACAGCAAAAGGATCATTGGATTTTTCTGCCTTGTAAAAAAGGTATGCAGACTTGGAATCTAGACTCTGAAAAAAAGACCCAGTTTTTCCACGAAATATTTACTGTGAAAGCTATTTTGAAATCTTTTATTGTTCTGTTGGTCAGTTTTCTACCCGCCGACTGAATACCGATCATTTTGACTTCAAGTGCTGCCTATATTGGATTCAGCATTGTCTCATAGATTTGACATTTATCAAAATGAATGTGTTCAATATACGGAATGGTTTTTTTTGGCAGGTTTTTGGGTGTGACAGACAGGACGTGTAATGACCTAATCAGTCGCCGCAGGAGCAGTTTTCTCCATCACCAGGCTCACGGAAAACATGTTTTTGTGAGAAGCACCTGAGGTGAGTATCTCATGCTGGACTCATCTCCTGTTTCCTTGACAGAGACGTATTGCCTTCACTATGTGGGATTGGCCAGACGGACAAACTTGAAGAACTTTTGCAGCGACGGGGCTTCAAATAGCCGCTGATGTTGGACTGAGTCCGGTGATTATCAATCAGTCTAGTGCTTCTTAGTGACTGAACTATTGCCGGCGGTCTGTTTTTCACACTGATGATTGTATGTTCCATTGCGGTGAAATGCCCATTAATTTAAAGGGAAAATACAACATTTGCAAACATCAAAAAATAAAACTACCAAATCATTTTGAAATACCTTGCTGGACTGTTAGTGAATGACAGTGTAAAGCATCCTGTAAAATCATGGCACCTGGTATACTGTCATTTTCAAGAAAAGTGGTATTTTTGTATCAATTTCCAACACTGGTCGGCCGACCAGCATTGGAAAAAACTGGCTTTTTTTTCAAATACTGGCCCCAATCGACCATCGCACTTGTTTGCAATCGATTACACACCTATGAACGGTTACAAGCCAGCTAGACTGGTTCCCTGACCTGACAATTCCCCAATGTATGTAAACTGCTCTGTTTCTTCTTATATGGAGTCAGGGAACCAGACTACAGGAAAATGATTGTTTTGCTTGGTTTTTATAGCATTTTCGAACCCAAAACCTCAAAAAAGTCAGTGTAACTATATTTGCTATATAATATTTCCATCCCCCCAATTCCATCCATTTCTGAAAATTACAGCAAAAGCAAATGATGTATATTCCCTTTAAAGGTAATGTAATATACAATATTTGCGAAAAATGAAAAAAACAAAAACTACCAAATAAATATGAAACAACACACTTGATTGTGAGGGATAATAGTCTCAAGCATCCTGTAAAATCATGGCACCTGGTGTGCTGTCATGTTCAAGAAAAGTGGCATTTTTGTATCAATTTCCATTGATGATCGGCCGACCATCTTTGGAAAAAACAACTTTTTTTCAAATACTGCCCCCAATTTACCAAATTTAGTTAGTCCACATTTTGTTTGCAATCGGTTGCACATCCTTGAACGGTAGCAAGCCAGCTAGTCTGGTTCCCTGGCCTGACAATTCTCTGACGTCTATACATTGCTCCATTTCGTCTGAAGTAGGGTTCGAGGGAACCAGACTACCAGAACAACATTTTTTTCCTGTTTTTTTCCACCATCTATGAATCCAAAATTTTAAACAGGTCAGTGTAACCATATTTTCCATACAACACTAACCCCTGAATCCATCCATTCCTGAAAATTACAGCAAAAGCAAATGTTGTATAATTTAAAGTCCCACTTGACCAAATCAAATGTTCATTTTGATGAACTATACTCATCTTAATTTTGATTTTTGTTCGCATTAACATGTACCATTTATGAAATTATCCTGCAGGGATTTTACTTAAACCTATGTCTCTAAACCAAACCATACTAAAGGGAGATTGTTTTAGTTATAAAGCATTCAAGGAGGCTGCAACATTTGCCTCAGTAATGCAAGTTCCTGGTAGGCATATCCTTTGTCCCTGACTCCTGTTGCAGTATATAGTTACATTTTTGGGGGGGGGGGACAGAAAAGATAAACAGGGGAGGATGGGGAGAGGGAGGGGTGGGGGGGGGGGTTGAAGGTCGCCTCATTCCTGCTTAACTCCAATACAAACTTATATTCTGTGCCAAGTTGTCCTTTCAGTCAAAATCAGTCAAGTGACTGTTTACAACAGTTAAGAGCGAGCTCCCAGCCTACATAAAGCAGGATTGACTGGCTGGGACTGTTTATGTAACTCGATACAGCTATGCTTTGACTGTGATTGATAATACCTACCATTTGTCTGCTTTTGTCTGTTGACTGAATTTGACTAGTCACGGCTTGCTTTAAATGATCTGACTGTTGGTGACAAGCCTGTGTAAAAGGCAGGGAAAGAGGAATAATTTGTTGACTATCTGTGACTGTTCAGATAGCAGGAGGGTTAATAGCTTAACCTTTTATCAACCCTTAGCTCCCCTACTGATTTTGGCTCCTCCCCAGACCATCCACTGGACTGAAAAACAGTGCCTCCTAGTTTCAGATGATGTCTAGTCTTGTTAGCAATTGTCAGTTCCCAAGTTGTCATGATGTTTCCATCCCTTCTTCCACTGTTCCAAATTTCCAATGGGCTAATACATGACCAGGTAACATATTTGCCTACTAGCTGAAAGTCTGGTTGTTTCCTTCCAATCTGATGTCTGGAACCACCCCTGAATAAGTGGTTTGACAGAAGGTCCCTAACCATCATAGGTATTAGTCTATGCTTCAAAACATGACCTAGAAGTCAAAAATGATTACCCAATATAAATGCAAGGTTTCGGTGAACTACAAAAAACATTTGCTATCAGGCCCCTGCCATTGTTATATTTAAATGGTTTGTCATGTTAAGACCAGCTGAAACATACAATTTGGCTAATCGAATTAAATCAAACGAAAACATCAATCAATCAATCGATCAATCAGCGAAAAGACAAAAGAAATTGGAATGTTCCTGTGTTGAGTGTTGCAATTCCCTGTCCCCTTAGGGTCGTCTGTGCCAGATCGATGGTTTGTTGAACTGGTACATTGCACCAGTACCTGATATCGATGGGTAATGAAAGTAAGACAAACTTGCCCACATGTGCAGATTTTTTGTCGTAACCATGTGTGGGGGAATAACTGGAAAATTACGAAACTTTAGAGATGATAGGAATTTGAAAGCAGAATTCACAGAGGTGGGGTTGGGGGAGAAGGCATGGTTTAAATCCTTTCCTGGCTAGTTTTCAGTGTTAACTTTCAAATGAATTGAAGAGGGGCTTGGGTGCTCTTGTTTGTGAGTGTGGCCGAGTGGTGAGGGTTTGTGACTCATGATCAGGGGTCAGGGGTTCAAATCTAGCTGCTGGCCATATGTTGTGTCCTTGGGCAAGCCACTTCACCCCCACTTGCCTCTTTCCACCCAGGAGTATAATACCGGCATTAGCTGGGGAGTAACCTGCGATGGACTAGCATCCTGTCCAGGGCGAGTAGAAATATTCTCAGTCGATTCATGCCACTGGAACCAGAGATAAAGACAGCCTGATGGGCCACATTGGCTCATGACAGACCTAACTTTTTGTAACAGGGTGCTCTTCTTCTTTTGTTCATGCATGATTTCATAACTCCGGTCAGATTTTTGTGTTTCTGGTGATGTTGACCAAAAAACTAATGATCATTTTTTTGGGGGGGGGGGGTTAAGGAGGGGGTATATGATTTATGCCCCTAGGTTTTACACCAAACTTTGTGCAGTTGTTGGACAAATAAAGCCCACTGTTTAGAATTGTCTATTTGGGCTGGGCGCATGACTGGTCATGTGTATAGCTCATTGTGGGTAAAGATGACATTTTACAATAGTTGGCCTAGAAGTTGTACTGGGGTGAAGATTTTTCCACATGTGTAAGAAACATCATCTAGGCCCTTTGAGCTTGCCCTCAAAGTTGGCTTTTAATAACACAACTCTCCTTGCCAAAATTGATGACATAATTTGTTTGGTCCCAAAAAGTCTGTTCTTGACCTAATATTAACCGCCTCAACAGCTAAATGTGGCTTTCACTAAGAAGCGTCCAAGTACACACCAATCTGAAGCTTGCTTTGTCTACTTCCAGTAAAACAGGTGGCCTGAGCCCACTGCAAATAAAATGTCTAGACATGCTTAAATTAGTCCGCAAGGCAACAGAACAGATGAGGTAAAACATTACGCAATCAAATATTTCAAAATCCATTGTTTTCTTATACTGCCAAACCCACACAGTTGTAAACAAATTTTGGATTCAACGAAACAAAAAGTTTGTGGTACGAGACATGTTTTTGTCATGAAACAATTTCCTAGAAGTAGTTTGTGTTATTCCCTTGGGTAAGGGGGCCAATCCGGTCATGATACATCCAATATTTAAGTGCTTGGTCCCCAACGTGTTGGTCTACATAACCACAATTTGGAACAGAAGTTTTGTTTTGCTCAGTGTTGTAATTCATTTTCAAATTTTGGAGGGATGCAATTGTTATTATTTTGTTCACCCATGTTTATATCTTTCAACAGTTTTTATAGTGGGGCAGATAGGGGAAATATTTGGGGGAATTTGCATTTGATGATACAAGCATGACATTTGGCAGACAGAGTATATGTCTTAAGAAAGTTATTTGGTTATAGGGCAATCGCAGATTTATCCTTTGAAAAAAAAATAGGTAGAACAAGCAATTTTCAAATATTTCAAAAAGGCTGCCATTGCTTGTTATTCTACCTATACTTTTTTTTCACAGGACAAATCTGCGATGGCCCTATAGCCAGATATCTTTCTCATGACATACTCTGACTGTGTGCCAAATGCCATGCTTGTATCATCAAAGGCACAATCCCAACTTGCTAAAAGATCTGAACATTGTGTGGATTCCATAACAGTAGAAAGGCAAGGGGAAACCCCAAAACATGAAACTCTGTGCAACACAACCGGCTAATGTATCGCCAAATTTATACAGCATGACATTGACTCCTCTACAACGCCCACCTGTTGTTAAACGAGGTCGATTTAAGAATTAAGCTTGACAGATGTTCTCCATAGGCACCTTTTATGTTCCAAAGGACTCCTTGTCAAGTTGATTTTGGTGTTTAAGGTTGCATATTTTGCACTGATTTATTCAGACACTGATTCATGTTTCAAGGCTTATCCTAAGCTCTTTTAAAGCACCCAGCTGTTTCCTTTTTTTTCAATGTGAGTGTGATTTTTAAATAGGGAATAGTGTGCAGTTCATGTGACCCAATGGCTTGGACTATGAATCGTCTTTCCTTCAAGTAATGTAGTGTTCAACACTAGAAAGCACTCAGAGAGCGCAACCCCCGCCAAGGCCAAACAATTCCCCGCCATATTGTCAGAATACTCGCATAAATGGTGAATAATCCTTTTAAAAATCCTGGATCCAGACCCAGATCCAGATCACTTCCAAAATGTAATTGATTTGTACTTGTACCAAGGACCACCCCTAAAAAAAAGTTGTGCAAATCCATCCATAACATTTTTATCTTGTTAACAGACAGACCAATCAAACGAACCAATGTCGATAAACTCCTTGGCGGGGGTAACACACATTTTCATAAATGTACTTGTTGCCAACCTCTTCTTCATGAGGTGCAAATCAGAGAACAAGGGTCAGCTATCTGAGGTAAGGCAGTGCTCCAAAAAAACAGGACATTCAACCATTGGACCCACCTGGGTTCCCCCAGGAGAATTACAAAAAGATGTTATAGGGGAACATGGATGACATACCGCTGCCGTAAATAAGGTAACGGCGGACGGCATGACCTGATTTTTAGATAGCTGGCATAAATTAGAGGTGTGCCAAGGAACGTAAAACAAGGGAAGTCTGTGGTAGTAAGTTGGGTCTCAGTAGTCCTACATTTAGTTAGTTGCACCACACCGCAATAGTTGCTATATCTTTTATGGACTTCATCCTCGAATCAGGTTTAAGTTGGGTTCATATATAATGGATTACCGGCTATAACTAGTGATCCGTTTTGTGAAACCCATTTGTACATTCAAGTCTTTGCTGAAGCTTGACACAGCATGACTGTTACATTCAACATCAACACAAGCTGTACCATAAAACTTTCCTGCTAATATGTTATAGCAGCCCCCCCCCCCCCGAGTTCTCACTATTTTCAATCCAAGCACAATCTTGGCTTTGAACTAATGATGTAGACTATTATCAGTATGACGAGCATTATGTTCACACCAAACAATAAGAAGGCCTAATCAGACCATGTTCTATCCTTTTACAGTTTTTCTTCCAAGTATGATACGGTTTTCATGTGCTGGAAGACAAGTTCCACTTCAGGGGTTGACGACCCCTCCCAGTCTAAGGTCAGGCAACGGGCCTATACAGCCAGACGATATTTATTATTGTTCCGTGTCACATCCATGTAGAACGTGCACATTCACCTCACCAAACTGTCAGAATGTGGAAAACAACGTTGAAAAATCACACTTGCCATTTTGTGAACTTGTGCACTGCAAAGCTTTTAATGTGACAATCAGTTATAATGTGACGACTTACCAATGTTCCCAAGTTGATCTCAACAGAGGGAACTCATCACATAACTACACGTAACTGTGTTTTTGTTACCAGAGCTATGCAGTGCAATGACACAAAATTAATCAATGTTAGGTTTTGCCCTTCACCGATTTATAAACACTGTATACTCAGTATTTTTCTCACTTTCACTAGGGAGGTAACCTCCCTAGTGAAAGTGAGAAAAATATCACTCGGGAGGGACTCGAACCCACACTGAGTATACAGTGTTTATACGTCGGTGAAAGGCAAAACCTAATAATGATTTACATCACCCCGACGCAAATTTCATCTTATGAATAGACTCAAAATTAAGTGGTTCTCGTCTTTTCACTTTGTGTGCATATTTTGACATAGTTTCAGATGTTACCTCTTGAGTGAAAGTGAGAAAAAAATCACTCGGGAGGGACTTGAACCCACACTGAGAATACAGTGAAGGGCAAAACCTAATATTGATTTACATCACCCCGACACAAATTTAATCTTATGAATAGACTCAAAATTAAGTGGGTCTCCTCTTTTCACTTTGTGTGCATATTTTGACATAGTTTCAGATGTTACCTCTTGAGTGAAAGTGAGAAAAAATCACTCGGGAGGGACTCGAACCCACACTGAGTATATAGTGTTTTTATGTCGGTGAAGGGCAAAACCTAATATTGATTTACATCACCCCAACGCAAATTCCATCTTATGAATAGACACAAAATTAGGTTGGTCTCCTCTTTTCACTTTGTGTGCAGATTTTGACATAGACTCCGATTGCCATCCTCAACTTGAGTCACATTAGTGACTCACTGAGTCTTAGACTTGAGTCACAGTGAGCAGTAACTCATTAGACTCTAGTGAGATGATATGGTGAATGATTCAAGGTCCATGATTTAAGTGTCAGTCAGCTGTTGTAAGGAGTGGGGTGGTCTCATCTTATAGTGGACAGCAGGCCACAATGATGGCCAATATTAAAGGAGATGACTGGACAGGTCGCCATGATGAGCAGATGGCCAAAATAATTTGAGAGCAGATTGCGTTGGTTGCTAATAAGTTGGTAGCCTGGAAACATGTTTTTTTTAAACAGACACAAGGCGGCACTTGGGAATTGGTGTTTCAAAACTTCTGTCATGATTAACGACTGACTGAATTTCTATGAAATGTATCAACCACAAAATTGATTTGGAGAGATTGTTGAACCCTTTTTGCTCGCCACTTTTGGGATGAGTGGCATGAATATTCGATTTCTTCAAACTGGTTTTTCCCTAAATTTTCAGCTTGATGCAGTGATGGTTCATGGATAGTTCAAAGTATTTTTGCATATGTTATAGTGGTATGTCAAAGGTCAAGGATTAGCACATGTGGCACTGCACATGAAGTTGACATTCCTGTTCATGTACACGTGCGCCTACACTGAGCACTACACAACATGATGATTGAGTGCAGACATGGTGGAATTTTCACCTCATGTTATTCAGATTTAATGTTGGATGTTTTCCCAGATATACGGCAACTAAGGTATAAAATGAAGTTCATGAAGATCAGAGGTGAAAGGGCAAATCATGTTCTCTATCGAAGACTATGTGCTGTGCGTGTGTGGCTGCATGATTTATGTATTTACAAGATGGCTAGGCCTAATTCAGTCTTTTGATTGCATATCAAAAGCACATCTGGAAATTCTGTTAGTGCCTTAATGCTAAATTAAACCATCGTTACATCTGTGTACCACATGTGGTGATTGGATGTAATATCCCCCACGTACATGTATATGTCAGAACACATTTCTGGGTAATTAGCCATGCATGTTGATGCAGATCTGAGAATCCCTTTTAATCCTTTGTTTAATTTCATGCCCAGCAACTTGTGACGAGAAATCTGTAATGGTTAAACCATTTAAAAGTTCTGAGGCTGCTGTCTGTTATTTTAAAATGTATCCTTTTTATGGCCACTGTCCATCAAGCTCGCAGATTGCTACTACCCCTGATAGTTGTGTGAATAATCTTTCCAGGAACCTCAATTCTCCCAGGATAGTGATTGAAGCACTCCGAACTGTAACATTGAAGTACACATGCAGTAGAATGCCATGAGCGCTCCATAACAGTGGCGCACCCAGGATTTGGTTTTGGGGGGGGGGCCTCAATTTTTTTTTTCAAAAAATGTTGCCCAAATTTTTTGGCCGCAGAAAAAAAAATTGGAGGGTTTTTTGGGGGAGGGCGGACTATGCGCCACTCACACCACTATTACACTACTTGAAAATAGGCCACATACATCCATAAATCGTGGGACTAAAAAAAAAAAATACCAAACAAAAATAAAAAAAACTGACAACCTCTTTGGGGGGCTCAACCCCCTCCCCCGAGGCCCCCCCCCCCCCTGCGCCACTGCTCTATAAACCAACACCTGTCTTAGATTTCTCACAAACTACTATATCATCCACACATCACTGTTGTCAAGCAGTAACAATACCACTAATGGGACCAGGGTGGCATCATTAATTATGAATAAAGTATCTAGATGCATGTGAGACTTGGTAGTCTGTGAATCATTGACTGAGTTTATGTCAAAACGCCGCCTCAAAACACCACATCTCAGAAATTCTACTAAAAATAGAGAGAAAAATTACTGGAGAAACTTTGACGAAACTTGTTTTGCAGACTGGGTGGCGCGAAGTGCCGTAAATGTAGGCGTCCTCATATATATTCCACGGGACACTGCAGCCGGCACCCACATAGCGTCACGTTAATTTGACGCTGTGGACTCATTTTTGCAAGATTTCAAATGCTTAACCTTTTGGTTGTAATTAGCTTCTGTACTCATGCAGCTCCTCTCACGTTACCACAAACCATCTGGCCGAGCATGTGTGCGTGGTACGTGCTAGGCTCCTTATTATTCACTCCCTGCACTTTTGGGGGGGAATTTTATGCTTGGCAGCAGAGGCATTTGCCAAAGTGCAGTTGTGATGGACTTAATGGGAGGAGGCATTTTTCAGATGATCTCAATAATGCATCTATCACTCGTCATTCTTAATTAACAGGTCAAATAGTGCAATGACTCCATGTGAACAAGTTTAATTCATTGTCCCAAAAAAAAGGGAAAGGAAGAACTACTAACAGGACTGCGTTATTTTTACTTCTGTCGTGAAGAAACAGCTGGAGTTTTAAAGAAGTTTAAGTTTGACATTGGCATCTGTTGGTTTTCTTTTGCTGCTACTGTTCCCTGAAAATAATCCTTTTAACCAGCAATACTTGCATACCTGTAGAGAGAAGAATGTTTCCTGAGGGTGGGGTAGGGGTCCAGGGGCAAAGCAGACTCTGTTCTGGAAGGTTGCCTTGAGTTTTTCCCGGTCAGCCCAAAAGTTACGGGATTAGGAGGAGGGGTAGGGGCACTAGACACCATCTAACTATTTGAGATGCTCTTCAGAGCAGATGATATTGGACACCATCAGGCAATATGTGGCTCTCTTCGTTGTGGCATATTTATATATTTTTTTAACTCTTGGAAGGGGGGGGGCAGCATGGCACCCCCCTCCCTAAATACGACACTGCATTCCATGACACAGAAATTCGACCCAAAATTGAGTATTGAGGGCAAGGTACATGCCATTTCACAACCGTCTATTTTGATTCCAATCCCCTTGATAAATAGACCATTGTTGCCTGAGGGGCCATTCAAAATTTTCAATGAGCTTAAATTTCAAATATTTTTTTTCAAAATTGTGGTCCGGTGGGTCAGGGTAACTAATTGAAAATCGCAATTCACTTTTCATAGAAAAAGCAAAGAAAAAGCCCCCCAAAAGCTTGATCTTTTGACTTGCCTGAACTACGCCCCAGTGCATTTCTTAATTTGCAACTTCTTCCCCGTTTACAGACAGAATGACTGGAAGCCTGGAAAAGCCATTGGAGACTCCCGAGCTGGGAGAGCATTGACCTAATATATCTGGTTCATTTGAAGCATTACTTTGTTCTTCAGTGTATAGGGCATTATTGAATCGTAATTCAACATTTAAAAACAAAATTTGGGGTGGGTGGATGGGTCAAAACAATTTCGAAAAAAAATTCAAAGTTTAAAAACATTGAATATTCTGAATGGCCCCTAATTACTTGTATGTCAAAGCAAGAGGTCTTTGAAGATAGTGACAGTTTGATTTATCTGCGTACAGGCGGCTGCCTCCCAATAGTCTGCCTCCCTGGAGTCTACATAGTACAGCCATCCGCGATGATCAATTATTATTGATTCATTGAAAATATAAATTTTGTGACGGAAAGAAATTGATGCCATTGAACTTGATGATACATGTAGGTCAAAGTACAACCGTGGCATGATTATGCTGTATTTATAGCCTTTGTCGCAAACTCTTTCATCATCTTTTTTTTAGGATGGATGTGTAGTTTAATTTGGTTTCATGTGGTTTCCGCAGCAAGACTTTAGAGTATTGCCGTAAAGTGTTTGGTTCCTTAGGGGAGGTAAAATGGATATTTTGTTTTCTTCTGGAAAACAAAAGTGGTCCAATTTTTTTTTCTTGGAAGTTAGCCAGGATTTCTTTTTATCCGGTCACAGTTGGGGTTGGGGGGGGGTGGAAGGGTGGGGAGGAGGGATGGCAAGTTAAACCTCCCCTTCCCCCTGGATACAGTGGCTTAACTTGGGTTACAATTCTGAGGGTGCACCTGGGGGTGCACACGTTTCAGGAGCACCTGAAAGTAAGTGATATATACCTTTGTTCAATTCAATGTTTATGGGGGCACCCAGTGGGGCACGGACTGGGGGGAGGGCATATACAATGATTAAACTGAGAAGTGAACAAAGTTTGTACTCAAAAGAGTCATTCTTTGGGTTATATCAAAAACAGAGCGAGAAGTGTCAAACTGTTTGAAAGAATGGCACTGAGAGAAAGCGCAAAGGTAGATCTGTATTCCATCCGCCGAAGTGGCTTTATGTAAAACATAACAGTCAAACAATTTTGGCCAATTCTCCTGTAAAAAAACTGTCTATATTTCAGCACGGATGTGCGAGTGCCTATTTCAAGAAATTGTTACCCTCCTCCCAAATAAAAATCACCTTGCTACGCCTATGGCATGTACCAGATGCGCGCATCATGTATACGTGTGCATGTGGGACTTTTGTCAACGCATGTCAGATTTTTGTGCACACATTTGGGATGTTATGGATCCGTCTGTTGTCAGTGTGTTACAAGTCACAATTGAGAGGCAACAAGTAAATTCAACATTCAGCCATCTCCCAATTTGAAGCAGAAAGATGAAAATGATACATGGTGAGTCAAAAAGGAAGTGTCCAAATTAGAAAAAAAATACTCTTAAACATGTGTGGCTCGCTCTATTTCATAAAAATAAGGGATAAAGTGCATGTTATTGACTAGTAACTGTGAAATTTCACATAATTTGCATACTCTTTTCCAAAGTTATGTATATTTTATTAAAAAGATCACAAAATTCAGCTGTCCACCACTGGTCATTTACCGTTCTCCAGACTGATGAATACCCATTAAATACATTGAAATGACGTTTTCCCACCTCCATGAATGAACAAAAACTTGCAAAGAAAAACAGAGAAAAATCACCATCAATATTTCAGAGAAAAAAAAAGTAACTTGTTTCTCATATTCAAACCACAAAATCTGACAGTAAAAACAGCAGCGTATCCAGCTTTTGATGTCAGGGGGCCGAAATGTAGACGTGTTTTTTGCTCCAGACACGATGAAAAAGTGTGTGGGGGGGGGGGGGGCTCCTCAAAACTGACAATTATTATGCATACTTCATATTATACAGACATTATCACAGCGCATTTGAGCGGGTTTTCATTGGTGGTATTGATGTCAGAAGAACTCTATAAACATTGATTTATATCATTGCTGACCAAAACAAATTGCCAAAAAATCCGTGGGGCAAAGTGCCCCCCTCGGTACGCCACTGAGTAACAATAACTCAAATGAAAATCTCATTTGTATTTGAATGCCTGCGTGTAATCTGTAATTCTCACTCAGCTCAATAGCTTCAAATGGCATTCCATGGACACTATAGAAATAGTTTCTTTTAGTAAAAGATGCATAACTTCTGATAGCATGGATAAATTTCAGTAAAAAAAATCAGATGAGAAGAAAAAACTCTCTTTCAAGACATGCTTCATTGGTGTATCAAATTTGATTGCTTTTTAAGGGAATATAATCGTTAATCCAGGTCACTTTCTTTTTGACTCACTCTGTAGCTGTCTAATAGCAGCTTTTAATCACACCACGTAATCGTTACCGTGTTTGGAATCCACATGGTTTTCCAATTAACCTCTTCACAAATTTAATAACTCTTCCTTTAATTTGATTTAATATAACAAGGTAATGGTGATGATCGGAGTGGCAGTTATCCTTGAATTTCAAAAGGTTACTCCTTGTGTTTTCTTTCGAATAAACACATGTTTTTACATTCAAATGGAAAACAAATGTCACAGGAAAACAGGTTTTTCCCCCTTCAAATTGTGGTTGCGTGTTTTGTTCTGCCTGTCATATTTGAGAAGTGTCAGACTTAAATTAGAAATAAGAAGAATGCGGCAGACAGGGTGCCCAAGAAAATCACTTCTTGGTCTGTAACATTATTTCATTAAATGAGGATTGCTAGCAGTTTCACTTGAATAGAAGATATTGACTAATTGGGGATCTGTTAACATAGGGCTGGATAGCTCAGTTGGTAGAGCACTGGAACGGTAATTTGGAGGTCGCAGGTTCAAACCCTGTTCCAGTCAGCTTCTTTGTTCAACTTTCCAAAATTGAATAGAAGATCTTCAGATCTACTTATGTTCCATGTAAATTTCTCAAGATTTGAAAAGTTTCAGCAAAGTGTTTGAAACATGATGTCTGCCCCTTTTGTTTTCCCTCATTTCACACTCTTTACAATAAGTCTTTGGTACATTAGGCTGCAATGTTCTTCGTGAGAAACAAGAACTCTTGATCGAAATGTTGACCCATTTGCATTGTGGTTTGGCAGAAGTTAAGTTTGGCTGTTTATGCTCTCACTAGCTTTGTGAAGACTTGTGGTACTTCCAATTCCTGTAACGATTGTTTTTGTGTCATCCCAAGTTGAGTGTCCTTGCGTGGGCCCAGAACCCAGACATGTGGGCAGAATGTTCCTGCATTCATTTATTAATAATGAAACACCCCTTGACAAGTTCAGTGAACTGGGTGGCTAAACCCCACTAAAAGGCGCTCGTTGATCCATGCTGATCCTGTATACTGAAACTCTTTGGGTGAGATTTGTGACGCCCTGCGAAAGTGGCATATAATGATGGGTGTGTGAGGTCCCTGTGTGGGATGTGTGAGTAAGTTGGGCACCGATGCTCAATTTGGATTTTGTGATGAAAGTTGAGATGATAACTGCCATACAGAGTAACAAGTGAGACTTTTTCAGATACTCGAGATTTAGTTGATATTGTACGTGTGTCATGCAAGCAATGTGATCCAGTGCACGCATGCAGGGTTTTTGTAAAAAAATTAATCAAGTTATGTTAAGATATATAAAAGCTGTTATGCAATTTATTATTCTATAGATGTAGTGGTGTTCAGAGCTTTGTAGTACCCATGAAACGTTAGGAAGATACTGACGGGATGCCTTACAAGTGTTTGATGATATGAAAGTTTAAATGAAAAAGTGGGAGGATTGGATGGCTGTGAAGGGAGGTGGAGGCCATCTTGTTGATGGAAATGCACACTGCATATACCTGATTTTTTCACTGTGATGGCTTGCTAAAAAGCTCCTCATATGCTAAAACAGTGCAGGAATTGGTCCTGGAAAGTCCTAATTTTTGTCCTGGAAAAGTCTTGGAAAAGTCAAGGAAGTTGATTTTGAGATTTCTGTGGGAACCCTGAATATGTCTCTCGCTGCATCTTGAGAGGTGCCACCACCAACAGTTCATGCACTATAGAGTGAAATAAATGCTTCTGATCCTGTCCTAGCTTCTATCATGAAGCGGGTCCTGTAGCGTAACTCATATGTAGCAGTAGCGTATACGTAGTAGCAGTTCACTACAATTAAACACAAAGAATAACGCACCTACAGTTACATACATTTGTACATTAATAAACATCATAAAAGGATAGGAAATTGGATGTGGTATCTTGATTATCAATGTCATAAACACACTAAATTAACCAAATTTGTTTTTATCGGATATCCAGAATTTACTTATTTGGAAACATATTCATCCAAACAAAGAAAGACAAGAAAATTGAGATGAGGTCAGTTTGAGCTTGTGGAAGTTTGCCATAAACTTGATGCATAATTATCACACAATCTTTTGGCCAATAATTGCTGCAACTAACTCATCCAAATCAAGTTACTAGATTCTATGATATATCATAAAAAAATCAAGCAACAGAGAGAAAACGTACCGATTGTTAAAAGTGTCAAGACACAACTTGAAGTGAATACATGACATCTGAGTACCGGTACACTTGGCTATGTGCATACCGAGCTTGAACTCTAGGTCATGATCAGTGGCCTGGATGTATGGTCAGTACTGCATCTTAGGCCGTATTAAGTTTTATTACCCAACAAATTGTTCTTGACCAAACTTAGCCTTGTTACCAACCATAAGGTCAGGTATCCTGATGGATGCCTAGATGGTAGGATGTACATGCATTCGTAACTTCTGGGTTTGATTTCAGTAACAGTTTCCTCTGCAGCAAACATTGAGAAACTGGGCCAGAACTGGTGCAGTACTGTTTGGCGGTATTACACCGAACAAGCACTAGATCAATGCACTTTTCCCTTTTAAACCTACCCTCTTCCGCCTCTGTCATGCCAGGCAAACTGTAGCGGCATGTGATTTATCGATACATCACCCAAGCCTAATGTGTGCATCCCGCTGCTGACACCAGAATGTTGTTGACTCAGTTATATTAAGCACTAGTCAAAGCTTATTTCAGATCGACACGAGTCCGCTTTGAATCAAACGCACAGCTTTAATCAAGTGAGCATTGATTGGGTGAATTTGTAAACTGAAGTCTGCTGATTTAAAGTTTGAGTGTTAAAAACAAAACTTAGAAGAGAGGATGTAGCAGTGCATGATTAATCGATGCATCGCCCAAGCCTAATGTGTGCATCCCAGCAATCATCACTCATATCATGGCCGCTCCCATGCCCTTGTGTGGACTCGTGTCGATCTAAAATAAAGCTTTGACTAGTACTCAACATAACTGAGTCAACAACATTCTTTGGCAACTCCATATTTTGCTTTTAGTTAAAACCCATGTGTTCAGTCTTCACATTTGGCCATGAAATTGATGGGGGTTTTGGGTAGGTATTTGGGTTTGGTTTCATCAAATTTCATCAAAACCATCTGCTTCTGTTTGTCTAGAGGTATGCATGCCAACCTATTGCCTCTCTGAACATGCAGGGGACATTCAGTCAAAATGTGAAAAAAAATGTTTTAGTAAAAAAACATCATCTTAAATACGTGCCACACAAGTTGTCTAAGATGCACAAAAAAAACCAATGCTTATATTCCATTGCATTTGCTCAGCAAGTTTGTTTCTTGATTGTTGGAGCTATTGCATGTACAGCAGTAGATCTACTGCCATAGAAATGCTCTGACAAAACACATCAAACATCTGGTACTGATCAAGTAGACCAGCTTCAAAACAACTCAAAAGTCGCAATTAATCCAATATTTCAGAAACTTTGTAGTTCCTCGTGAAGGAAATAATACAATTCTTTTGTGTCTCAAAGGGTTTCACAGATCTGGTATTTCAGGGTTCACATGGTTTGTGGGGGGAGGGGGTGCGGGAATCTTGTTTTTGAGTTCTTGGCTTATTTTCATACAACAGGATAAGTGCTTCATTATAACTCATAATGCCATGCATCCCTCGTGGATTGAAACCAGAAAAATCGTTTGGGTCGCCCTTAATTTTGAAAATTTAATAATGGGCAGGACTTTTTTTGACTCTGATCCTGCGGTAATAGGCAGGAGATATGAGTGGGCTCAACAAGTGGTCAGGGTTAAGTGACGGACCCCTTTGGCATTTAGGTGGATCCTTTGCTGAGTTGCCGATATGAGGTCATTATATTGTGTAGCTATTTAGTTTGACGGATGGTATAGATTATTGGATATGAATAAGTCAACATGGAGGAAATTAGCGTGCAGGAGGAATTTTGATTTAGCCTAGGGTTATGTGTTCTATTCAAATTGTTTCCCTTTCTATTTTTTTTTTTTATTGTTGTTCATTGATTGAATTTAGTTTTGACCGATTCGTCAATTAGTTTCACTGAGGTTTTTTTTAATTTCCCCTGGGCGGGTACCAGTCTTTTCAGAATGCAAAAAAATACAAGTACAGTAAGAGGGAGGAGGGAAAATGGTCATTTCCCCAGATTTTTTTTGCTTGCCTTTTTATTACAATTGATAACTTAATTTTAAAGTTTGGATATGTGATACCAACCCCTTAGGCTTTCATATATACTTTCAGAATATTGACTTGTATTCCTCTTCTCTATGAAACCATAACTGTCGGATTGATTTTCCGGTGTCAGTTTGGTATATTTGCAACTTTTGAGTATTTTGGCAGGATTTGAGTATGCTCCTTTGTTACAACTGAAGGAATGTTATTATTTCTGGTAATGAACCTAAGGATTCCTCAAAAGCGCCCTAGGCACTGTAGCTTGCAACCCTGAAGAAACCTGTAGAGAGAAGACAATGAGAAGAAACTACAGTTTAGAGGTGGGACG
The DNA here is from genome assembly GCA_029964075.1 of Patiria pectinifera. Classification (NCBI taxonomy): domain Eukaryota; kingdom Metazoa; phylum Echinodermata; class Asteroidea; order Valvatida; family Asterinidae; genus Patiria; species Patiria pectinifera. The sequence continues at coordinate 851,655 of CM057142.1, forward strand.
AACACCCCAGAAGAATATTCTGGGGAAAACCCACGGAATCAGGTATAGGGACTGAAAACCCAATCCACATGTTGGCCCAGGCGGGACTCGAACCCGGGCCACAGCGGTGGAAGGCGAGGAAAGTACCACTACACCAACCTGTCTCCCAGTGTCTGTAACAAAAGGAAGCTTACTGTTTTTAAAAAGTCTAAGGCTGGGTTACTGAGTTGTTTAATGAGTCGAAGTCCGAGTCAACTAAAAAGTGACTCAAGGTTGACTCGAGCTGTGTCGTAGTCGAGTCCATCCTCCAGTCTCAATTCACAACTTGAAAAAAAACAGGTTTTTTTGTAATTGTTCATCCCCTGTTACTTGTGACTGGACTCATGAAATGATTTTTTTTTTTATCTCTACAAAGGGTGAAACTAGAAACTAGATGACTGTGAGAGAAAATAACTCTAATTTTAGATTGAAATGCTCTGAAAAAAAGAAAAAACAATCACTGCAGTCGAAACTGGAGTGAATACTTGATGTTTTTGGTGGAATATATTTTCACTCTATGGGCCTATTGTCAATCAGATGGAGTGAATATTTACTCAGTGGACATTTGCAAACTTACCATTCCAAATATTTCATGCACTGTCCTATTGCGTGCTTGCATAATTCATATTCCCATTCTGTTTCTTCAGCACTGTCCTTGACACAAATTTTTACCACAAGGGCACGATCGTTCAGGTGATGAAATCAACTCTGACAAGACGGATTGAATTTAGGTATTTCTCTGGCATTTATTGTTTGTTTGTGGAAGCAAAACAAACAAAAAGCTTGTAAATCGGAGGAAACCAACCCCCGTGATTTGAAAGTTGTATTCATAATTTAAAATTGGCTGCATATTGCGGATCTACAGAGACACAATATAGTCATTACACTGAATATTTTGGGGGTTTTTTTCCTGACTACACTTGGTAAGACTTTGAAGATCAATATTGATTTTTCCATTCATGGTTGAAATTTTTTTTTCATTGAACAAATGAGCCTAAGTATTGATACAAAGTTCTTTTGGGGCCACTAAGCTCAGGACGTCTGTCCTTAATAAAATAAGGATTGTGAAGCTTGATTCGAACTGACAGAACTTGTGCCATTTGTGTGTAAAGTTAAAAAGTTGTTCAAGGGCATGACGGGCCAGTGACTGATTTCATCACCCCCCCCCCCCACCCCCCCACCCCAAAAAAAGGGTCAGAAACGATGTTCTACAAAGTTCACCGTGGTTTGGCTGCCGTTAACATGCCAATTGAGTCAAAGAATTTAGATGCTCCTATATCCGAACAAAGTCGCATCTTGCTCCAGAGAATATTACCAGATGTCTTTCTTTCCCCACACTGTAAGTCAATGGAACAAGCTTCCCGAATCTATTGTAGAGGCTTGCAACCCTTCAAATTGTAAGCAGATGTTAACTAATGGGCCCACAATGTCAAAATAGTAGGCTATGCACTCCATCCACAAGTTGTGCACCCAACAATGTGCCTTAATCTTCAACAATATGAAGTTGGCGCAGAATTTGGAAGAAGAAGAAACTCTGTCCAGCTCATTTTTTAGAAGAAAATATAAAACATTTTCCCCTTCTGTCTGCGTGCTCAATAAGGGTTATAGTTTGTTTTATATAAAGTGGGCCTTGAGGACCAACCTGCTGTTTTTTGACCAACGCTGCCTCCTTTAGCTTCCACATCCTGTGGGGAAGAGTATTACAATCAATATTGCTCTTCTGAACTAAAACTCCTTTGAAATACAGCAATAAATTAATTTGAAGATTCATCTGCATTGACCCCAACTTTAATTGATGAGTAAGGACCATCTATCTAGTTTGTCCGTTGGGAGGTAGATGGTATCTTTTTAGGGTGTGGGCTGTAAATATGTGATTCATCTGGTCCGAGTTCAGTGTCAAGGGAGCATCATTGCCTCACTTTCTGTCTTTAAACTTATAATCAATTTTTGACCTTTGCAGGCACTGTCAGTTGAGTGAGCTAAAAGTGAAGTAACAGTTTGCCTCATCATCAGACCCCTTCATAAACTGGCGCAGCAAAGTTTAGGGCCAAACATTTCAAGCAGGTAAGACTTAGTGAGCGAATGGGAAGCAATGACAATCCGATAGGTTGTGTGCCGTTTCTTGATTGGTTTAAAAAGTTATAGGAAATTGCATGGATCAAGAATCAACCGTCAACTAGTGGTGTTTGATTAGCGGTGTTTCCGGTGTTACTCACTCCTCTGTTCTCACTGGATTGTGTATACATTTAAAATAGAACAAATCTTTAGAAAGTGTTTATAGAAACTAGAAATTGAGATTTTAATTTAACCCTAACTCCCTACTGTCTTTTACTAAGTACTGGATCAAGTCCGCCAAAATCCATCACTGACCACATAAACATAAACCAAACACACCCACCACTACACCACTACTTGGTTGATTTTGCGTAGACAGAGATGGTTTGTTCACAAAATCCAGGGGGATGGGGATTGATTGATGGGGAAGGTTAAGGTTAAAAAGGTATTTCTTTTATCACGATTTTGCACACCCCTTTTTCAAGAGGAGAAAGAGGTCAACATCTATGGAAAAAATACATGGGATTTTTAAAATTAAACTTAAAGGGAATATGCAACATTTGCAAACATCAAAAAACAAAATTACCAAATTATCATGAAATACCTTACTGGACTGTTAGTGAATGACAGTCTAAAGCATCCTGTAATATCATAGCACCTGGTGTGCTTTCATTTTCAAGAAATGTGGTAATTTTTGTATCAATTTCCAAACGCTGGTCAGCAGACAAGCCTGGAAATTTACCAAATTTGTCCACATTTTGTTTGCAATTGGTTCCATGTCCGTGAATGGGTTACAATTTTCCCGACGTCCATAAATTGCTTCGTTTCATCTTCAGTGGGGTCAGGGAACCAGACTACAAGAACATGATTGTTTTTCTTGGTTTTTCCAGCATCTGCGAACACAAAGCTTCAAACAAGTCAGTGTTACAATATTTGCTAAAAAATACTAACCCCCCCAAATCCATCAATTTCTGTAAATTTCAGCACAAGCAAATATTGTATATTCCCTTTAAAAAAATAGGTGTTTCTTGTATCATGATTTTGCACACCCCTTTTTCAAGAGTAGAAAGAGGCTAGCATACAGGCTATCATATGCACTCTGGAAAAAAAAATACATGGCATATTTGAAATTAAACGCAACAAGCATTAGCTGTCTAATTTATTATATTTATGGATAATTAGGCATAGTAAAAAGGCATAGTACCTTTAACCTCAGAAATTCAATAATCATAAAAGTTATGGGGACCATTGTAGTTAGAATTATTTCAAGAGAGCTTTTCTGAGAACTTTCAGCTCAAATTACAGATAACAAAATTTGAAAGAAATTTTTCGTTGAGCCATGACCCTTATCTGCATAACAAAAGAAGTGTAACAAACAAAGATCCAGGTGAAATTAAAATGTTGATTTTGCCAAGATCAAGTTCAGTATAGGAGGGGGGGGGTAGGTAAATGTTGACATGGCAACACGAATGGTGGAGTGCAGGCATGTTTCAGTATCTGGCCTTGATGCTCCAAAGTGTGTCAGGTGCCATAATGGAGTGGCAAGGAGGCATTGTTTGCAGTGTTACAATTTTACAGTGTGTATTTACTTACTGTGTATAATTGAGTGTACATAACATGTGTATATTTCACTGGACCGAAGACTGACATGATTATTTTTGTAATAAAAATACATAGTTGTACCAAATGTATATGAAAATTCCAAGTGTAATGGTGATGTTTATTTTGTAGCTTATTTTCTACTGTAATAAGTTTTTGTGTTTGTTTAGTTATTTAATGTAATCATTTGTTGTGTTTGTTTAGTTTTGTTTAGTTATTTGCTGAATTTTTGGGGAAAAAATGTTCATTGGCACTGGTTGGAGACATCAAGCTTTTTGGGGAATTATAATGAAACTATTTTCAAGTTTTTCTTGATGTTTTGGAACAAAATATGATTTTTTTTTAATGATATTATTGTATGATATCTTAGCACTGCTGTAGCAGAAGTTTTACTCCTGAATTTCCAAATCTGCACATCAACCCCTTCATTCAAAAACAATGAGAAAAGATTTGGCATATGCTTTTCAAAAAGCTGACTTTTGAAAGGGTTGATAATGAAATGGAGATTGACCGGGAAAATGTTTCCTACAGGTGCTTCTGTCTTTCTGCAATTGAACTTTGTGAAAGTGTCCTTTTTAAAATTGATTTTCAGTTATAGAAAATTCAACCTGCGACATCAAAGACACCATTGCTCTACACCAACTGAGCCATCCAATAATTTATGCTTGGTTGTATGGGCAGAACCAGACACCTGAGGGGAATTAGCTGGCTTGTAAACATTCAGATTAATTATATCAGCAGTCTGGAGGCACAGTTTTCCCAGACATTGATGGGGGAGGTGATTTGGGGCGGAGTTGAGCATAATCAGCCCCCATTCTTCATCATTAAAGGTGATATACAACTTTTTGTAAACATCAAGAAACAAAACCACCAAATTATTATGAAATACCTTAATTGACTGTAAGTGAAGAAGAGTCCCAAGCATCCTGTGAAATCAGGGCACCTGGTGTGCTGTCATTTTCATGAAAAAAAAATGTACTTTTGTATCAATTTCCAATGATGGTTGGCCGACCATCATTGGGAAAAAAAATGTTGTTTTTTTCTTTAAATACTGCCCCCAAATTACCAAATTTAGTAAGTTCACGTTTTGTTTGCAATCGGTTACATATCTGTGAATGGGTGCAAGCCAGCTCGTCTGGCTCCCTGACCTACTAATGCCCGACGTCAATAGATTGCTCTGTTTCATCCAAAGTAGGGTCCGGGAACCAGACTTCAAGAGCAGCATTACTTGGTTTTAACAGTATCTGTGCAAACAAAAGTGTAACATGGTCAGTGTAACAATATCATTGCTGTAAATACTAACCCCCATTTTTTTTTTTTTATTCTAAAAAAAAAATTACAGCAAAAGCAAATGTTGTATAACACCTTTATAAAATAGGTCGTCTCCCAATTTGTCAATACTTTTGTTCCAAGTCTGCATCTTAGCTTCTGTAGTATCCACAAAGCAAGGACCTCCAATTATAGCTCAGTTGTGTAGAAGTATTGTCTCGGGTTCAAAACCTGCTACAAGTTATTTTTTGTGTTCATCTTAGTCATAGTTTACATATACATTTTTAAAACTATATCATATTAAATTAACTCTTTTTGAAACTTGTTGCAAGTAATATCTTAGATTTTGTTCTGCTTTTATAAACGTTTTATTTGAATAAAGTGATGGCATTTTGGGTTTTCAGAAAAGGCAGATTGAAGTTTGGACTCGTTATTTTAAAAACCTGATGAAGAAAATTAGACGGAAGAGTTGCTGCAATGCCTTGTTGGGAATGATGAAATATCTATATGGGTATTCTTGTTGTTATAACCCAAGTGGCCCTGTGCTTCCGACCTTGGTATATATCTGTGAATTTCTTTGAACACTTGGGTTTTTTTTATAAGTGGGACACTAGGCAAGGGAACAATAGCCAGGATGGGTGTATGTGTTTCAACTCAGAAGGGAAGGTTATTGTTGTTCCGTCAGCATCCAAGGACTTCGTATTGATACCATTAGCACATAGATACGTCAACCGAATTAGATTTGGGAAACTCGCCACAGCCAAGAGTGTTTGACTTTCTGCCGGTATTCACTGAAATGCAGCGCTGCTCATTTCGACGTTTTTATACCTGTGACACTCACACTGATCTTGTAAATGGGATTGTTTAACTTCCTCATCGGAGACATTTTACAGGTAGGCATTGCAAATAACTAGAATCGTATTTATTTTGTCAGACGCGTGTGATTGATTTGTGGACATTTTCCCATGCATTAGTTTGGCCTTCAAAGAAAAAAAAAGAAAAGCAAAGAATACGTCTGCTTTTATTTGTATTATGGAGAAGTTTACTTTACTTTAATAGGCGACACTTGCTGTGCCCTTTTTGTGTGTGCAGTGGAGTTTTGGAGCCAGCGTCATAGGAAAATATGTGGGAAAATATAGGCTCTGGTTTTTTCTCTAGAATGCAACTGGTTTTGTCGTCTATTTTAAAGGTAGGGTACATCATTTGTCATTTGTGCATTTTTTCGTTTGAAGCAACAAAAGTGCCCAAAATCTAAAGACGGGTGCTTACAACAGCTAACCTGATGAAGTAATAGCTCTGTAGCGCTGTACATTCGGAGAAAATATTCTAGGGTCTCGATTGCAATTCAAAAGTTGCCGAGTCATGTTTTGAATTGCACCCGAAATCAGCGTCCGGGACACGTTCTCATTCAGCAGATTGCAGCGATGTCACGCGATTAACTGACGAATAACAGCAACCGCGCGCGCGCGTGTGCGTCGTTTCAACGCTTGCGCGCACCCATTCTCGAAATAAAAGCGAACTGTTAACGGAAATTTAAAAAAAAAAAGTGTCTTTAGCCGCATCGTTGGAAATGAGCTTCTTGATTGCATTGTCTTCTTCAAAATTACAGCATGCCAGAAAGAATAATTTCACAGGGAGTTAAGTGCCATTACTATCTTTAAACCTTGGTATGCTTTTCAACAATAATTTCGTCAGTTACTTTTTGGATAGCTGCAAATGATGTTCTCTACCTTTAAAATAAATTGTGCTTGCATACATTTTTTTCTCTCGACTTTCCGACTTGACAAAAGTGCTGTCATAGGCCTAATTGTTTTTAACATATAAGCTACATTCCATGATTGTAATTAAGCCAATCAAAAGTCAATCAAACGTCACGTGGCGAGTGAAAAAAACACTCGGTTTCAGTAGCTGGTTATTGTTATTGGACTTCAGACATGTTGAATCGTAATTAACTTTTCAGTGAAATGTGATTACTTTTTTTCCCACTGTTTGCATTTTGTGCGCTGTTGTACTGTAAATGGGATCTAAAGAAAGGTTTCCTCATCAGTGGATGACCCTTAATTTCCAGATGCCATTGACTTAAGCTGCTGGTTTAACCCCTCGGATATTAAACCCATATTGATTGCATAGGTAAGCTTTTGATCTTTGGGTTAAAATCCCATTATGGTTAAAGCCTGAATATCCTCCCTTGATATAAATGCATACATTCATCATGGAGTATATATATATAGCCCTGTCTTTTATTAAGGACCTTTGCTTGAGTTTGAGATGTTTGGACAGTGTTCATCCTTGAATGAGAAAAGAGTGAATCAAAAAAATAACTGAATCCTGAAAGTATTTATTTTACACCTTTTCAGCCTTCAAGAACTGCTAGTATGAATAAGTCAATTTGATCGAAGATTAAGCCAGACACGTGAAAGTCATAGACTTTTTAAGTTCTGGCAGGAGCTTCTACATGTCACCTGGTGGGTGGTTGGTCGGTCTGTCTGTCTGTCCCCGGAAATTGACCAAAAGTATGGTGTTCCATATGTGTCATCGGTGTCGCATATTTCGGCGTCGCATTTTTAAGCATATAGGCAGGGATCATTTAGTTCGATTTCATGCAAGACTGTCATGCAAAACTTCCTGCAACACGGCCAGAGCGAATTGTGCACTCGCACTTTTTTTTAGATGTATTTTCGGGAAATACAGTTGGGAAATAGTTACGGGGATCCAAAGGAAAGGGACAATGTCAAGTTCTTGTGAGTTTTATTGTCACAGTTGAGACTTTAATTGAAGTCCTTTGAGCCTAAATATTTAAGTCCAGTGAGCCTTAATAGCAGAATTCTTGAGTTTTCAATTTTGGCCCAAAAATTATGATAAATTTCCCCCTATCCAGAACTTTCATCAGACGCTTTGTTAGTGTCCTTACAGGGTGGTCCGTTGAAGTCAGTTATGATTGAAAGAAACCCCTTCAAGGGATTTTTTTTGTATTTTTCTCTTGATTCACAAATTGTGATCTTTTTCTATCCTGTTAAGCCTCGTGTCTTGTGTGTTAAACCGCAGCTTCTTGTTGGAATTCAATGTAAATTGATTTAACCTTCTATGAATATAAGCCTTCTTACCAAACTGACCCTATTAGGGGATTAAAGCGGGAGTATTTTGTTTGAGTTGACAGTTTGTAAGTGAGCGCATGTCACCGATTAAAACTGCTGCTTAAAAAAAAATCGCCATCTAGTCCTATATACAACAACAACAAAACATTTAAAGATTAGTTTCTTGGGTTTCTTTGTTATCTTGAACGAACAATATGTCTGAAATTGCATTGTTCGGGAGGAAATGTCTACAATTTTCACATCACTGCCTATTCATAATCAGGGCTGAAATGTTTCGAGTTTCCGACATTTTCTCTCAAAGAAAGTTGTATCCGGAAATGTGTCTTCATAGTGGAAGAATACTATTATTGATAGTCCAATGGGTAGCCAAGAATCGTTCTGAAAGAAAACAATGAAGGGAATGTGAGATTCAGATTTTGAGGTAGTGCTGTGCATATTCGAATGGTTACACAGTCTAAGACATGTTTAGATTTTTTTGCACAGTACGAAAGCCAATTAGTGCCGTCAATAACAACTTGTGCATAAAAAAGTCAAAGTTATATTTTAAAGTTTGCTTTTCAAAAGAGCGAGAAAATTCTATGTGTAGCCTGTCACTCGACTTGAACCCAATTAGTCATATTCTATCTACTTTTACAATTTATACTTGATGGTACTGAGAGGCTTTCGTCTTGTTCATAAACATGTCACTAGACAGTGCACAAATCTAAACATGTCTTAGATTCAAACGTGAACAAGTGGGTACAGTTAAGTGTTTAGAAATTGTGTTTAAAGGCATATAGGATCATTTGCATTTTGCCCAAAAGTAACCTACCAAATTATTACCAAAAGTATACTTGGATACTCCAAGTATACTTGGATTAAAGATCGTACTGGTACTATTAACACCCCGTGAAGTTATTCCGTCTGGTTGCTGTCTGGTTGCTGAAGAAATCACGAAATGTAGATGATTTGTCACTGTTATCTCGAAAAGTGTCATATCAACTGAGCTGAAACTTCAATAGGTTAGGTTTTGAACATTCCTCTTTGGATTTTGAGCGGTGTTATTATTGGAAATGAACAAAATGCGTGAAAAGCAAATGATCTTATATGCCTTTACTCTAAGAACAGTTTTTACAGTGTCCTTTTTGGAGGTAACCCATGGGAAACCCCAATCTTCAGTGGTGTATACCAGGTGGAATTTGAACTAGTCACTAGAGGCAGAAGGCAAGCAAAGTTCCATCCTCGGCATCATTAGCACACGTGTTTAAGTGCTCACAGTAATTGCTACCCGCCCACTCTAATCGCTTGCAGCATAAGCATTGTATGGCGGTGGCAAAAGGTCGTGAAAGTCGGAAAAAAGTATTCGTGAAGTGATGTAGGCCTACAAGACCACAAATTTAGGCTTACGTGCAGTTTAACGTTGTTGATTATTGAGGCTTGTCAATCTTGTGTCGAATATCCTCCAAACGTTATGATTCGAGGTCTAAATCGACGACTTTGTGAGGCATGCCGAATTTCTGAGATGCTGAGTTCACTTATGGCAACAGATTTCTTGAAAGCATAATGCAGCCGTCTCAGTCAATTTCTATAACTTGCGATCAAAAGGTTTGGGAGAGGGTGGGAGGCCGCCCCATGTCTGTGGCCGATTGTTCTCTTATTTACAGGATATTTCAAAGTCTCGGTGTTTATTTTCTAGAGTTTTGTTTTCATGCATCTTTTATATAACAGATATTTCATACTGGAATAACTGTGTGCTTGATATGTCGGGCATAATTCCGGAGAAACTAGTCAATGGCGATCACTCGGAATGTGCGTCCCTGCACAACTGTCACATGCCGGAGCTTAGATGCCGTACTACAGGTTGGCATGCACATGGTCATGTCACTCAGAAAACTGTTCTTGAAGTTGTCCCAACTCGACCAAATGTTACTTTCCATTTTAAACATAAGCATCCTCATCACTCGCTTATATGATACCCAATCACCCATGAAATTTAGTTCCTTGCAGAACTCATTTCCCAACAGGTGAATTTCAGCATGATGTATTGACACTGGGGCCCTAAGGCTAATTGAACTTCTTCCAAAAAGATCAGAAGCACCTGTCCCTCGCTTTCAAGAAAATAAAACTTCGGTGTCTGTCCTTTTTTCTTGTTTTTTTTCGCTCTTGCATGATCTTCTACCCTTGGCATTGGTGTTAATGTGGCATGTGGAATTTCTAGAGTAAACAGGTGCTTGAGCAAAGGTCCGAATGGAATCACTTAGTCATTGATTTTGATGCCAAATCCACACATTTTGCGCAGTCCTTAACGGGTGTTACTTTCAGTCTGGTTCTAACCAGTTTAGGCGGCACCCTTTTTGTCAGTTCAGTGTATGACCACAATAATATCACACCAGCCGTCTTACTTTGGATGTCGGTGCTATAATGAATGTCTAATTGGATTGAAAGTAATTTGTTCATATTCTATCACAAAGTATAAAAATGTCAATCTGAGCTGAAGGAAGTGAAATCAACCTTTGAAGCCAACATTTTTTTTGGCGAGAATGATCCAATTTTCAAAGTGAATACCTCTTGTAATTTTTACTTTTTGCTCAATACAAATTCTACTTTTTGTTTTTACATACCTTGTACTTTTTAAAAAGGAATTTCATCTTCTTATTTAGCCTACTGCCATTACTTCTTTCCGATTGTTTCATTAAAGGGAAAATACAACATTTGCAAACATCAAAAATAGTGCATGACAGTGTAAAGCAAAATGTAAAATCCTGGTATACTGTCATGGTCAATTTTAAGAAAAAGAATATTTTTTTTCCATATTTCCGCTGACGGTTTGCCCAGCGTTGTTGAACTTTTTTTTTTTTTTCAAATAATTGCCAATTGACCATCTTTTGCAATTGCAATCGATTACATGAACGGGTACAAGCCAGCTAGACAGTTTCTCTCCTGGTTCCCCCAATTCCCCAATTATGTATGTGGCTCTTGTTTCTTCTTATATATAGTCAGTCCAACCAGACTACAAAGGAAAATGATCTTTGTTTTTTATTTTTTTTTTCGAACCCAAAACCTCAAAAAAGTCAGTGTAACTATATTTGCTATATATTTCCAACCCCCCAATTCCATCCATTTCTGAAAATTACAGCAAAAGCAAATGATGTATATTCCCTTTAAAATGGAATGATGACATATTCTATTCGACATGTTGTTGACCTGTTCCAATTGGCTGTTTAGGTTCTTAAGTGCCAGTAACATTTCATAAATTAATCCCAATTGCTGACCACTTTTTGGCCGCGCGCATTCAAGTGCCTGGCCTCTTCCTCAGAAACAACTTCCAACTTCCCACTGGAAGAGGTCACTGCGGCCATCTTGGAGATGCCAATGGTACTCGTGACTTCCTGGTCTGTAAGTCTGACCCAAGATTGAACTCTTCCTCGCACTTCTGGGTCAGTGGCTGGACATCAAGCTGTAACGTCCAAGCCTAATCACTCGGGTTATGACCAGGATAAACCTGGATGACAGAGAAGGGCAAGGGATATCCTCGTGGAAGCAAAAGATATACACCGGGGTCAAAGTGGCCGAAAAGTGCAGGCTACTCAATGGACTTGACCAGTGGGTTGTGACTGTGACAGGGGTGACTGCTCTATGTTCCGACACCCCTATGTTCCGACAACCTAGATTGTGTTACTCCCGGTTAGGGTTAGGGTTAGGGTTAGGGTTAGGGTTAGGAATAGGAATATGTGCAGCCGGAACATAGAGGTGTAACCGTGACAGGTAGGCCTTATCACTTAGAAACGTCATCATCTAGCCCTGCTCGGAGTATCTATTGAAATCACAAGTAGGATCACAAGAAGGTTGCAAGTAATTTGGAGTGAACAATGACAAAGGGATTGCGGTACCCACTGCTACATCAGCTTCGAACCAGCCAGCCGACCCCGGCAAGCTTGGTGGTCGAGTGGTAAGACGTCTACACTATAGAAAGCAGGAGGTAGTGGGTTCGAGTCCCAACCAGGTGATTTTTTCCTCACATTCACTCGGGGGGGGGGGGGGTAACACACTGAGTATACAGTGTTTATACGTTGGTGAAGGGCAAAACCTAATATTAAATTGACAAAGGAATGCCATTGTTAAAAGGTCATTTGATAGCCTGGCTCTTGAAAGTGGGTGACTTGTGATTGACTTTTGAGGGCTTGTCGACAACTTTGGGAAAGACCATCCCAAACTAGCCCACCTAAAAATCTGTAAACAAAACTACATTTCTCTCATCCACCCTATCTAGAACATTATCTCGGTCAGGGTAAGGACAGGCTGGTATCATGTTTCCATCCATGGGCTAATTGTCTGTCTGACATTATGTGCCAGTTAACTGTGCTTAATTTCCTGGCCCATGTGGCATGATAAGGCCAGTGGGGACCGGTACAGGACATGTTTGTCTGGTTGCCTGTGTCTCTGACATTTACTGAAGATGTATTATGACGGAAGCAGGCAATTGTCATTATCAGGACTCATGATTTGCAGGTGTCATTGCCTCTGGCACGCTCCTGGAAATGATAAAGGAACAATAATATAGGTCACGGTATGCCAGGGTTACCTCCGATGTATTTTTTTAATGCCCATTATTTTTATGAGTGTTACTTTGCTTAACACTATCTTATAATTTATGTAGGGCCCAAATGGAAACCAGTGTTGAACTGTTTGGGCATACCCTGGGTTTCAAGTAATTGAATAAATAAATATGTTCAATCTAAGATGCCATATAGTCTGTGGAAATATGTGTCTTATTTTGTGCATGTCCTGATGACCCACCTTTTATATTACGCCAAATACCATCTTGAGCATGTGCAAATGAAACTAAATACACATCGCATGAACAAGCCTATATTAACCCTAACAGTCCAGAATCCCACATTTTAATATGATATTTCAAACACCCCGGGGGTTAGGGACTCGTAACTAGCTCTTTATGTCCTTCATAAAGGAAAGTAATTGCAAACGTGTGCTCACATTCACAAGACCAACGAGGTTGTCAACTTATCATTCTACAGCGTAGTATAAGCACATCGCCTGACATAAACTCACTCTCTGCTAACATATACCATCCGACAGACAGTACGTGAGACTATTCGGACGTGGGAAGACGGAAATTAATATAGTCTTATTGTTAACATCCTGTGATGATTTGTGATTGATGCAAGGATAGGTTTCCGACTTGCCTCCTATGTGGTCCTTCTCCCAAATGGTCTGGAGCTATACCGAGCTAGGCGTCTTTGTTGAAATTCAACATTTGCCTGGATGATTGTCCGCAGTGTGGGTCGTACGGCACAGCTGGAAAACACTCCTAAAACACTCCTAAAACACTCCTAAAAACGGGGTTTGATCTAAAATCTGAACCCTCATGTTGATTGCACGTTGCCAGCTCATGTGGCTAAAAGACAAACAGTGCAAATGTCATGTGATGTGTAATTGTTGCTTGTGTGGATTTGTGGTGTTTTTTTTTTCAATTTGTTTGTAGATGTTTTGTTAATAATGTTTATTTGCTGGTCGATAAATGAAGTGTGTATAAAATGGGTTTGCATTCTCTCTATTTTGTTCAATTGATTGCGGTTCATTACATGATTTCCATGTGGAAAGCGTGCAGCATTAGGGAGGGTCACGTTTTATGGATTCAGAACGCGTTATTTTAAGCAGTGAACCATTTTGGTGAAATCGAAGTGGGAAAAAGTGTATCAACATTTATAAACAAAGAAATCTCAACAATGATGGCATTTTGCGTAAGGGAAATGTAAATTTTAGAATTTAGACTTATAATAAACACTGTAAACTCAGTATTTTGTTTCACACAACCTCATGACAGACAGCAATGGGCGCTTATGAAAGTACTTCAAATTAAAGCTCAAAACCCAAATAGAAAACTTCAAGAAAAGTTCTTCATGTCAAGGCTTAAATGTCTTACTCGTACAGGATCCACCCCCCCCCTCTCGTCAAAACCCTCCCCTTTTTGTCCACTTTACAGATCAGTGCTATTAAAAATATCCTAAAGGCCAGACATTCATCCAACGAAGTAAAAAAATCCTGGCCGCTGTTTACGTACGAAAGGAGCTGTTGGCATAAAACCTGCCCAGGGTTTATTTTGACGGTGTCAGCAATTTTACTTCCCCCAAAACAGATGCAAGACATTGCCGTGGCAACTGCAGCTGCCTGTCAACTTTTCCCAAGACGGATCAGGACCCCTGCGTGTTGAGCTTTACCTTCTACTCAGCTGCGTATGTCCTGCACTCATCGGGACCAGAACACAAGAATTGTTGAGGCGACAGGAAGTATACATGCCCGGACCAAGTACATGCTGAAGTGCCACTAACTTTTACACTTACAGGAACTTCGACTGGAGCTTTTTATTCCGGAATTGCCTGAGCACTGCTGCTGCTGGAACAAGTATTAATAACTGTAAGTTTCTTTTGTTCTTTCTTAAATTTAACAAAGATCTTTTCAATCTGGCATGAATTTTTTTTATTTGTGTGCGTAGCCTCCATTTATTTGGCTGTTAATTGTTTGTTTGTTTTTCCCTTCTTTCCTGTTTGTTGATTTGTGTTTGGTTATTTGGAAAGTTGCTTGTGGGTGTGGGAGATGATACGCTTCACATAGACTTCTTGTGATCCTAGGTATAATCCTTCTTTCTTGATGAGTCAGACAGTCTGCGATCTGTTGATGAATCTCCTTGTCTTAGATGTCGTTTAATAGACATCATGTAGCTTTGATTAATTGACGCATGCAGGGAACACCATGTGCTGGGTTCATTTCACAGCCGGCTGTGCTCAGTGCGTTATTGCATGCATGCCCATGCACACTATGACATCATTGGCTAGATCAGCTTTTATCACGCTACCAACCGCAATAGGCCAAAATACCAGCCCTTCGTATGTATCTTGATGTAATGTAGGCCTATGATGTTGTAATAAAAGCTTGAGAATTTAATAATCGATCTTATTAAAGCGTTAAAGGGTCATACAGTGAATTTTTCTTAGGAACGAATTTTCTACAACTTTCAACCCCTCTGAAATGTATGACAACTATTTGACATCCCTTTTTGTTAATTTTATTAACCTCTTTAAACATTTTTAAATGTTTCCATTCATTTCCGGTTAACTGAGGGCGCTGCGCTGTTGCTGTTATGTTATGCAGGACGACACTGTTCAGTTTAGGGGTTTTTGGTTCAAATTGTGAACCCGAAATTCGGTCATTGAAAACATTTATGAGAAAGGTTTGCTCGTTGGCTTTACTGCCATGTAGAAAAGAAAATTTACGACAACAAAATCTGCCAAATTCGAGCAACTTTTTGTGCTGAAATAGCCGTAACTTTGAGCTTTCAGCCCGGAATCAACATCACGGTTTTGCTCATGAATATGTAAATTCGCATTAACATAAAGAAAAAAGCACAAAACGAAAATTGAAAATAAGGTTAAATGGGCAATGTGCATTTTCAAGGATTGCATAAAACGAAATATTACATTGTATGTGCCCTTGTAAGGCGGAGTTTAGAGGGTAATGGTTTGGTATCGTTGGATACTGGATAGGCACGAGTTAATCTTTTGTGTGTTTAAATGTTGTTGTCAGTACACTAAAAACAACAAGAATACTCTCCCGGACACAGGCAACGCAGTAAGTCTATTAGCTAATGAGTTGGGTGATACACGACCGTCCAACCGTATTGAAACTTTACGAGTAGTTCAGTTTTAAAACCGTCACATTAGGAGGTTGCAGAGAACCACTCATCATGTTGCTAAAAGGATCTTTATTTAGGTTAAGTTGCTCGCCTGTTGGAGAGGCCTGCACACAAGGAATGCATGACTTATCCTCTTTGAATGTATAGGCCCATAAGTCCAATCCCCACCTCTGACATCGCACACCTCGGGACCATATATCAAGTTTAAGGTTAAGTGACAGTGTTTCTTTATTGCAAATGATGTGCATTCATCTCCCTGATATTTCTGATCGGTCTGTCTGGTATTTTGGTCTCATAGGATGTGGCATACCGTCATGTGCGCCCTCACAATCAACGTGAGTTAAAGGAAATGTATGTAGACACAGTTGCAACCGTCTGTGTTGTTATACACTCTAAGTAGTGGAGTACTTCTGATTGGGAATGTGGCTCAACCTCCCCCGCCCCCCAAAATTATTTGCATTGGTTTTTACATTAACCTCAACTTTCTTTTAATGCCTCATTTCGACAAACGATACCTTTAGCAACGCCGAAAATTAGTGCGGATTAAAAAAAAACCTGTCTGGTCATGTGCTTGGAAAAGCACTGAAGCAGAATGAACAAACATAGATCTTACGAAAATAGATTGCCGAAATTGGAACTGTGTTATTAAGCTTTAGAGTAAAAACCATTCTTAATATTCTGCGAAAGTCATCTTTCGTCACGCCCCCCGTATAGCAAGAAAGACCACACGAGCGTGAAGTCTTGGGAGCGATTTACAGTATTGCAGAACACGTCAGCTAAAGAAAATAATAGGCCTATTTAAAGACAAGTCGTTATTGACATGCGCATTTACAAGTTTTTATCCAGGCGATTTTCAGTTTATATCAATCAAAATAAATACCAGTATATGTGGGGCATGCCTGGGGCCTCCGCAGTTTTATCTCGATGCCAAGTGGTGTTTATCACGCAAAGTTGATGTTGCAAGTGGGCCAATGCCCATGATCGATAAACCAACCGGCTACTCGGGTCTCTAGAGATTTCAGCTGCATTTTTCGTGTTCCTAGGGAGGTGGCGAGAAATGAATGGAAGCCATCCGTGACGTTATAATTTCATTTTGCCTCGGAAGTGTCAAGCAAGGGCGTGGAAAAATATTTGCTTCGTAACCAGAAAATCTGTCAGGTTGACAGATGCGTGAGGCGGTTTTCTTGAGTTGTCCATTAAAGATGCGATCATAGAACCATTGCTGTAGTCTTGCCTCTTATCCAGGGCTTGCCATCTCTTAATTAGAGGCCAAACCAATCATTTTAGGCTAAGAATTTCCCAAAACTTACAGAGCAAACGATTGAAAAGACCTTATGTGGAGTGAAGACTGCATGGATTGATGCGAAACAAATCTGTATTGGAATGTACTGACATGAGACATTAAATATCATCATGCGACGTACTGCGATTGAAATCCATCAGTAATTAAGAAGAAATTGAAAGTCCGTGGAAAAAGAAAACTTTTGTTTAAAACTGGCATTCGCCAGGAGATACATTATTTCAAAGTATCCCCGGATATTATTATTACAAGCACCAGATCGAATCTGTGTTATATAGTATGATTATAGTATTGACAGCATTGACATCAAAGATTGAACATTTGGGAGACAACCAACACGGGCTGAACAGCTCAGTTGGTAGAGCACCGGGGCTGTGCTCCGGAGGTCGCAGATTCCAATCCCGCTCCACTTAATATCTTTGTTCAGCCTTCCAATTAATCTCAGATTTGGATCACTATTGTTCCTTGAAAGAGAAAATATATTTAGCAGTCAGTCTGACCGTATTAACAATCATGACCTCAGTTGTGAAGTTGCTTTCCCTACTGTCTCTTTCTACGCAAGAAAATAGGTTTTGAAGTGCGAAGGATATGAGATTGGCCAGACTCACTCGTCGAATCTATTATTCCATAGATGCTCCTCAACTGTTGGCTCTGCTAGCTCTAAACACCTCGTTTTTTTCTGGGGAACTAGACGGCTAGCAGCTCGCATTTCAAGACGCCTTTGGCGTTTATTTAACTTCAGGAATCCAGCAGCCTGTTGGCAAAACAACCGGTTGCATTGGGCTTTCTCTACTCATCGAGTGAAACGAGGTTCAAATGGCATGAAAATACGATTTGATTTTCTCCACCCTCTTGAAGTAAAGCTCAAATATTGAATTTGTCGTTTGAAATTCGAGGGGCGACCAGGGAACCTTAGGTTTACATATCTTTATACCGGTTTGATGCTCTAGTGTGAAAAGGCTTAATGTTGATCCTCCAAACATGGTCTTCCAAACGGTTTGTCGTCACACACGATCATCGACCTTGCCGTAGTGATGAAACGCTTATGCGTCATGAATGCATTTACTCCATCCCTGATTGGACCGACGCTATGGGTGCAGACCAGTAAATCGGTCCGAAATTGCCTGCGCCGGCCAAATCACGATTTGCATGCCCTCAAAATCTTCGGTATTTGAGCATGCTGTGGACCATGAACTTGAGGGTTTGTAAAAAATATGGGTGGAAGCCGTGCACAGGACTGGGAGCTTGCAGTTCTGTGTAATTTTGATGTAATTTGGACCCTAAAAGCGCTCTATTTTGCAATGGAGTGTAGGCATCGTTTTTCAAAATGGCGATGGGCTTCAGGACTATTTTCAGGGGTGATCATCTTCAGATGGAAATTTCTCCTAAAAGTCATCAGTTGACCCCCCGAAAATTGAAAAGAAAATGAAAGATGATGAAATAAGCTTTAATTTGATGTGTGTCTCGAACACCTTGGAGAGTTGTGAGTATTTTTCCGAATTTTTGAAGTGGGAGCATTTACCATTGGGGTCTATGGAAGTTTATTTACTGGTCTGCTACCCTATGATTATAAAGCTAGGAGTAAATCCGATTCCTGCTGGTATGTGACGTCCAGTATCAGTCTAGCCAGGGTAGCGAGCCTTAAACGAAGAGCGGGCTACGGAAGTACCAGGCAATTGACAACCCCTCCTGAGGATTGGAAGCTAGTACATCCGTCACTCAAGCTTTGAGTCTCTTAACATAGCGATAGAGCAAAACGGTGATTCACCCATTTCCTCTGCACTTCCTTTGGGGAAACATTTAGAGAAACTAAAACATCTTTTTCGATTCAGTTACTTGCACAGATCATTCTCTTTGAAATTCGGATAGACGCTTTATTTGGGAACAAGCGCCTAAGCCACCCACAATCTCTTCTCTCTCTTCAAACATTTTCCACACTTTCTGAAGTTAAGGGGGGGGGGGAATACGAAAATCATAATTTCCTCGAATCTCCTTTTAAAAAAATCCCTCAAAAAATTTAAAGCAGTCACATAATTTAACGAAATACCCTAGGTTTTAAATGTTTGGTTTGAGACAGCCAGCACTGGACTTACAATTTTCTTTATTCAGTAGTGTCGGTTACCGCCCAATTACGGCTACCGATCGGTTACTGGCTGTAGTTACCTATTTTTTAATATATTTTGTATGTTACATGTACCATTCAAGTTAGGATTGACAGGCTTTCGAGTCACAGTGTTTTATTATACTTTTGTCAATCCTGGCCAGCTTGGATTGGATTGTTTTTGTTTAGTTTTGTTTACTTTTGTGGATTGCTTGTTGTACCTTGTAATTTGGCCGAATAAATAATAATAATAATCGACAATAGTAACTTTGCTGTCTAACTGAGCCAGATCCACTGCAGCCGAAGGAAAATACAAGTATTTCAAACGATATTTTATTCGAAGACGACCCGTGCGATTTCATTGTTGTGGTGCCGATGTCACAGATCTGTGAGAAGGAGTAGACGTGGGAAATAATCAAGTCGCGTTTATTTTTGCTCTTCCTTAATGGGAGCTTTGTGGATCTCGTCGCACCTGGCTCTCATAAAAAAGCTCTGGTTAACAAAGCCTGACGTCATTATGTCCCATGCCAATTAGCAGAGGATATGCAAGTGGAATGTAAGTGGCCATGCCTATAGGTACGATGTGGCCAACCCCTCGGGTATGATGTTGCCAACCCCTCTGATCGTGCTGATAATTATGATGTGCTAGTCTCTGGGTACAATGTGGCCAGTCTCTGGATATGGTGTGGTCATATCCAGTCCCTGGATATGATTGGCAATACCCTGGGTATGATGAGGCCAGCCCCTGGGTATGATGAGGCCAGCCTCTGGGTATGATGAGGCCAGCCCCTGGGTATGATGTGACCATCTCCTGGGTATGATGAGGACAGCCTCTGGGTATGATCGGGCCATCCCCTGGGTATGATGAGGCTAGGCTCTGGGTATGATGTGGCCAGCACCTGGTTACGATGTGGCCAGCCCTTGGTATGATGAGGCCAGCCCTTGGGAATGATGTGGCCAGCTCCTGGTTATGATGTGGCCATACTCTGAGTATGATGAGGCTAGGCCCTGGGAATGATGCGGCCAGCTCCTGGGTATGATGTGGCCAGCCCCTGGGTATGATGTGGCCATCTCCTGGGTATGATGTGAACATCCTGTGGGTATGATGAGGCTAGGCCCTGGGTACGATGAGACCAGCCCCTGGGTATGATGAGACCAGCCCCTGGGTATGATGTGGCCAGCTCCTGGTTATGATGTGGATAGACTCTGGTTACTACGTGACTAACCCCTGGGTGTAATATGACCTGTACCTGGGTATGACGAGGCAAGCTCCTAGATACGATTCGACCAGCCACAATGGTCAGCCAATGAGTACGATGAGGTCAACCTATAATTGCTACGATATGGTCAATCCCTAAGTATAGGTTCGTTAGCTTAGACCCCTCCCCTCCTTGTCTGCTCCCAGAAGCAAGCCTGTAGTGATTATAATAGCTAGGAGGATGCCTGTGGTCTAATTGGGTAATGTGTGGTCCTTCCGCGTATAAATTACTATCCACAGAAAAGTGCAACCTGAAGATCAAGTGCTTGGCTTAGGCCCCCCCCCCCCAAAAGTCTCCGGTTTCTGGTATGCGCGCGCGTCGCCGTAGTCATGCGCGTCGGCAAAATGAAAAGTTTTTTTTTTCAATGAAAGATGATGTCTCAAAACCGCCAAACTCACTGGTTTGACTGTAATCCTGCTGCTGCACAATTTTAACGTGTTTTTAGATTGGGTTATGGTCGAGAATAAGCTTTATGTGGCCTCTCTGGACTCCCATATATTTGCACTAAGTTTAGTCGGGCACCATTTGCAGTCATCAGCCGACATTTGAAGCAAAAAAATCAGGTAAAAAAAAAAAAGGCCGCGTCGCCGCACCACTTTTTGGGCAAGCCTCATACCAGAAACCGGAGACTTTTTTTTTGACCTTAACTATGGTTAAACCGGAGAACAAGGCTTAACTGCGCAGGCCCGTAAAATCGTTACGCACATCCTTTACCTGATAGTTTTATACGTGACAGAGAGCATTTTATTAACATTAATTTCGTTGACACCATGACACACTGATTGCTAAGGATCTACATCATTGCAATGTGCCAGGCTGACAGTACATGCTATCAACGACATTGGGGGGGGGGGTGTCAACGGAATGTAATTCATTTTTTAGTTAAGCACGCACTTAACTCCGTCATATCCTGTATCATTTATTTGCGTGATATACTGTGATAGCACATGATTTGAAAGTACAACATTCATGTTCGTTATTTTTTGCAGGCGACATCGTTCGCGTGAGAACCTGGTTTTGGGGTGCATTTCCTCGAGTCAGTACAGGGTTCATTGCCAATTCGGGAGGGCGCATCTACTCGTGACACGAACTATTTCAGTATTAAAGCAACCAATGAATGTGATAACTAACGGACATTTCACATTACGATTTCATTCAATCTTAATCCATCTCGCAGTCCATCGATAATGTACTTTGGGGAGTACCCTTCCGTTTTTAGCAAGCTTAACAATTTATATTTTGAAGGCAGTAGATTAGTAATGTATACCCCCAAGTGGCGTCAATTAAGCAGCGTGAACACAACATGACATAACCTTTCTGAGTTCAGTTAATCATTCATCCCAGAATAGGAAACATCATCTTAAAGGCTATTGATATACGTTATTAATTAGGAAATGAAATCCCGGAAGCTGTATAAAGCTTTTTTGGGGTCAACAAAATTTGAAGGGGCTAGATAATCTGTTATCACTACAAATGTACCGTCATGTGGGGGAGGGTTCCTTATGTTGTTTGTTGCCTTCTGTACTCTTTGCTTAATGTCAATTTCCGAGAGGCCCTTCATTTTTCATGTTACGCAAAACTCATCACACACTGCATAGCACCCTCAGAAATCTTCCTATAGAGCGACATTTTAGGTATTACTTTTTGGATTGTAGAAAAGTCTATCACCTTCAAGACATATCTAGCAATTATTGTTTACAATATGCTGGTTTGTATGTTGTTTTTTCAATGGAAATAAATACATTCGCCAAAACGAGTAACCATATTGATTAAACCACAATTGGGTCCAAGTGGTAATAATGGCGGAGGCTGACTTCCTTTTGGACAGCCAATGAGCTTTTTCCAGATTTGTACGTGGAGATCAGCCGGTGCCTTAACACACCTTTAGTTATATGGATGTGTACATGTGCTAAATAACCACCGGTCCTCCCTCACGTCCTAGTAAGGAACGTCGACTATAACCTGTAGCACAAATGCGGCACTTTGTCTCTTTCATTTTCTTTTGAAGTGCACATACATTTTGTGAAAAGGGTATTGCTCTTATTCCAACCAAAATCAAGTCACATTAAAAACTCTAGTTTGTAATTTATTTATTTTGAAAAAGGCTGGTGTTACAAACCCATAGTTTGAGAGGTTTGATCAATAACTTCCGAATAATAAAAAAATAATATAAGAAAAGAATCAAAATTATGTGGTTTCCCTTACATAGAATCAATTCAATGTGAGGCATTCTGCCACTCTGCTAAAACGTTTCGGGCGTCTATTTATTCCCTACACTGTTAACATCTCAGCCATGAATAAAAAAATGAGTGACAAAATACCTAGTTTTGTTGAGGCATGTGCCATATAGTAAATATTAATAGGACAAA
This sequence comes from Patiria pectinifera, assembly GCA_029964075.1. Classification (NCBI taxonomy): domain Eukaryota; kingdom Metazoa; phylum Echinodermata; class Asteroidea; order Valvatida; family Asterinidae; genus Patiria; species Patiria pectinifera. Next base: position 874,410 of record CM057142.1, read on the forward strand.
ATGGGGTTGATTTCACCTTGTTTGACAGTCTATACGTTCACTGATGCATTTCTCAAGCGGTATCATATCAAATGACTCCAATTGAACAATTCTGTCAATCAAAACTGTACGCACCATCACTAACTCGTTTCGGTTCGTGAAAGAGACGCTCATTTCATGATGTTTATGCTCTCAAAGAGCATAGAAAGTCGGATTTGGTTTGGGTAGGTTTCTATTCATGTATCGTATGTCCGTTATACCAAGCATGTGTGATCTGCTGGCTGATTTCAGTGGTGTTCTGGGTCATTTTCAAGGTTGGGTTGAAAGGGAGTAACCGTTACACCTACGTGTTAACCACGCGAAAGAGGTTTTTAAGCTCTGGTAGGAGCTTTTACATGTCACTTGGTGGTCGGTCTGTCTGTCTGTCTGTCCCGAAAATTGACCAAAAGTATGGTGTTCCATATGTGCCATCGGCGTCGCATTTTTCGGCGTCGCATATTTAAGCTCTCAGCTATTTTCGTATGCTTCAGCCTAACACGGCCAGAGATTATTGTGCACTAGAACTTGTTTTTGCAAACGTGGCCTGGCTTTTCTTTCTTCATGATTGCAAGACTCACTACAAGAATCTAACTGAAGTAGCACAGAGCAGCTGGGCATAGATGAAAGTTAAATGATGTTTCCTGTTGCATCCTGAAATGTTGGACGCCTTGTGATTTGCCTGGTTGAGAGTACAACTTGGGAATTGTTTTTGTAAACCACTCTTAGTGAGTTTTATTCAAAATTAGAACTAGATACTTTATATCGTGTACATAAAGACTTCTCCCAAGTTGTATAATCTCGTATACGAATAGTTGTTGATATTACGATGGCTATCAAATTTATCGGATATCTTGTCGGTGTCATCAATCTTTCACCTCTCTCAGCGGCTAGGGTAACCTGGATATCCAAACTTCCCTAGTGATGTCAACCTCCCCGTAGGCCTTTCCTGTAAATAAAGCGGGAGGCGACATTCCCAAGTAAGCCTACAGAAGGTCGGTGATAGCAGAAGTGAAACGGACACTTATAAGCCAGAAAGGAGACAGTGACCTTGACTTTCCGGAAGTCTCATATTACAACTTGCACATCCGGTAAGATGTCATTAATTAGTTGGAGATGTCGTCGTCAAGCGCCAGGTCTCATCGGTCAGCAGTGAGCTAGTGTGATCTCACACGGACCGTTGAACCGCTTGTGGTCAACTCATGTCTCTGTTCCGATGGTATCTGCTGCATGCAGTTTGCTGTTTCGCAAAGAAACCCATCGATGACTGTTGGATTGCTTTGCCGCTTGGGCTCACAGCGGAAACCTCTCAGATTCGAAGGTTCTGGTTATATCAGGGCAATTCTGGACTTCATCAAAACAATACCGTCGGCCTGTGGTCTTGTACATCATCAGATGACGTGTGATATATTAATATACCTGTCGTTTTTACCGCTGACGTGAAGGATTTGCTCTATTTAAAGTTAGGTTATGGAATAGCAAAAGCAGATTGAGGGTCAGTTATCATTACAGATGTGCAGGACACAGGTGTGCGAACAAACAGTGCGCCGCGCTTTAAAGAGTATCTACTGCTCTTGGTTCATAGGTTCTTTGAATTTCTTATTCAGCTCAATTGGTACATACAGTACTTCGCCGTTTAGTCACAATCTGGCAGCTAGTTATCTTTTCTTTGTCGGTTGGACTACCAATTACGAAACCGTAAAATATATGGAGTAAGTTTAGAAGTCTGAATCGTAGGGAGGAGGTGGTGGGTTTGAGTTCCTCCACCGGTATCACAACACTGAGTAAAACGTTTGGGTATTTTTTGGTTTGGTTTAAGATAACGTCGGTGAAGTGCATTTCCAAATTTATAAACCCGTCGAATATTGGAAAAATGCAAAGGAAGGCTAAACATTTAATTCCCTTTCGAAAACATTTTTTGACATAGTCACCAAAGTGTAATTGCAGTTTCCGTGGGACTCATCTTCTCAGTCTTATCGCATCGCGGCGCTTAACATCCACCCTTCCCCTGTGGAAAGACTCAGCTTAGAAAATACTGTTTGCACGAAAGAAAAAAAAATAATGTGACGGGCGCCAAATTTATGTTATGATTAAGACAGCTACATTTTTGGGGAAGGTATGAGCAGGTATGAGCGACCCCTGGGCAGTGGCAGCTGTATATTTTCTTTTGCATTCAAAGGTGCTCTCTGGCTTTTCGTCAGCTGAGCATATTAAATGTCATCATTTACGGGTCGACCACAGGGGATCTTTTTGCCCAAGTCATACCAACTTGAAGGTCGTAAAAAGCACATGAATTGTGCACAATGTTTTCTTCCATCATGATTTCGTTTCTCCGGATGTTAAAATTGTATTTGCTACTCTGATGAAGCCTTCGCTTTAGTCACTTGGAGGTTCAAGGTTTCCTCCTAAGAAGAGACACATGGATGTCTCCAAGGGGGTTTCAGTGAACTTTGGGTTTTCTTCGTAATGTCCTCAAAAGGCCAATTTTGATAGGCATAATATGAAAAAAAGAGAAGGAAATATTTAAACCACAAATAGTAGGTCCTTTATAAAAGCTACTTTGCATGCCGTTGCATATTCCTTTAATAAGCTTTTGCTGTTTGACGGTTGCTCGACCAAGCAAGGAAGTTACGTGGATGGATTATGGTGAAAAGCAATAATTCTGCGAGATGGAATTTCGATTAAAATGTTCACGGTTTAGTTCGTTGTCGCACGTACTTCACGCTCCTGACATGCTTGAGGAGGCTTATTTGGCTTCTATAGTTAAGTCTTACTGGATTCCCGCCCATTGACGTGTTTGGTCAACTGTCAATCGCATAACATCGTTCACAGCCAACTTGGGAGTCTGTCTCCATGGTTTTGATTAGGTGTTCTTGGAGTATAGACTGTTCCCTGTGATTGGTAGATCCCGTGTCACACTGTCAATTCTGTGCAGATACGGAGTTGACAATTGGTCAGACTTTTGGTTGAAGGGTTATTGCTTCGTCGTGACTATCAGATCAACCGCTTCTTCCTTACTTGACTGTTTAGAGTGACGACACAAACATCGAACCTCACTCAGCCTTCTCTGGAACCCATAATAGACAGTGGCGAGTTAATGCTCTCCATGACAAGCGAGGTCTTTAGTCTGTTGTGTGACGAATCGAATTCAGTCTGGACGACTTTACAGGGATCAAGAGTAAATCAACGGGTAAGCTTGTTTTTTCATATTTTCATTAAAACAAAATAATAATTGCGTCTTATTGTGAACGGAAGTTTACATTGACGGGATCCTGGAATGTTTACAGCGGCTTGTCAATGTTCTGAGGTCAAATGTTAGTTCGGGGCTTTAGTTACTTCCAAATACAGACAGACTATACGTACTAGGAAACATCAGCATACTGGTCGCGCGAGTTGCAGTTTGTAATGTCTACGATTAACCTTCGCAATAATTATAGTCTTGCTGTCATCCACAAAGAATGTTTGTTAAGTCATCGTCGAATTCTCACGTAATCACTGAGAGAGTTGTCAAGATCATTACACGTCAGATCAGGGGGTAGATGCAAAAGGGTGCCTTTGTCACTTCTCACTTACCATGTGTCTTGGGTTGACACTGATTGACTTTTGGTTGACTTGTGAGGACTTTACTACATCTCTGTTCACATTCGCGCCAAAAGATGTGTATGTAAAGTTTCGCTTCTAGTGGGTCAATCATTCTGTGAGCTGTTAATACGACTTACCGTTGGCGGCATCACATCCATGTACATGTATAATCGGCTACACGGCAGAGTTTAAAGTCATTACAAGTCATCACAAGTCCATAACAAGTCACCCAGTCTCATGTCAGGTGAAATGCTGTTCGGATGACTGCAGGATAGACATTCCTTTGTCTTTGTTCATCACCTGTTACTAATATGTATTTACTTTGTGATTTGACTTGTGACAACCCTGACGCACGGTATAACCGTAATGTGGGCTTGTAGTGGATTTATCGAGGCCATGCACCGTTGCTCATTGAGTGGAATATTAATGCTCTTTCTTTTGTTCACTTCTAAGATCAGAATGTTATGTGTAGGTCATAAAACAGCACATAAAATATTAATCAATAAGTCAGTCAGTCATGGTACCTTCCGCTTGCCAGCAGGTGGGCTATCAGAGAGCTGCAGCCTTGTCTGTTGTTCTGCGCTGCTCTCACACATCCCTCATACGTCTTGCCGCTCCCCTCCAAGATGTCTGCTGTCCATTTGTGTCTGGGGGCGTCTTCACTTCCGCTTTCCTTCCACCTTACCCTCTATGAGCTGCTTCTGGTGACTATCAGCTCGGATTATGTGCCCAAAACATTGAAGCTTTCTCTTCTTTATGTCATTTATTAGTGTTGTTTTCCTGTTTACTCTGTCCAGAACCTCTTCATTTGCGATTTGTCCTTTAAATCAAAATATTTATTAATTTCTTTCACTGATGAAGTAGGATCTTCCTGTCAGCTGTGATATGATTTCGTACTATAGCTGAAAACCGTTGGAAGGTCTCAGTGGACCTCTTAACGGCTCCACGTTACTAGGAATTTGATGGGAATCATTTTAACGGATTGGGTCGGTGGGGAAAAAAGTCGTTTAGGGCAAGGAACCCGTTGGGCGTTGCTGTCCAATCTGGGATAATCTTGCGGCTGTTTGCTGCGTCGTAGTGGCCACATCCGACAGGCGCCAAATTCTGAGGTCAAGTTCATTCACACCCTGCGGATTTCCGCATTGATCAAAAACGGATGCACTGTCCCTATTAATTAGTCAGTGCCTTACATGGTGCTTTCAGACACGTTAATTAAACGGGAAATCCTGGACCTGCTAGTTGAAATAAACCTTGCCACCTTGACGGCTCTGGTCGGACATCTTGAAGATGACCCTGACTGCATTGGAACAAAGCTGCATATTTGGTGTAAAGCCAGTGTCGTCTGAAATGTCGAGACCTATGAAATATGGTGTCTGCTATGGACTCTAATTATCTGTCCCTTTTCACGTGACCTGTCTCGTGTAATATCTTCATTTGCATGCGCAGTACAACCAATGAGTCCGTATTTCATAGGGGTGCAGTGAACTAATTCAAGTGAGAATTTCTACGCCAGCTGATTAGCATAAAAAGTGACCCCACAATTTCTTTTAAAAAAGGAAACCGTTTGGCTTTAAAAACGGTGGAATTGTGTAAATATAGCCAAGGATAAACTCCCTGGTTTTTGGGCTTCCATCTAAGGGCAGGCTTGATAGAATTACAGTTGAAAAATTGGTCCTACTGCCTGAGAAATTGGAAGGATGCCACTCGTAAAATGGCTACATGAAGGCTTAGAAACTACCACTTTTCGGGAGGTGATTTTGTTTTGGTGTTAATATTTAAAAATGTAATCGGCTAGTCCACCCAAAATTGAAAAGAAATGAAAACATGAAGGACAAGACAATAATTTAATTTTTGTTTGAGAAACCCCAGTGATGTCGGCTTGCATGTTATTTGGCCCTGAACTTCATTTTACAAAGTTTTCAATGGGGCTTGAATTGGTTCAGTTCACCCATAGAGTCCAACTTTTACACTGCTCTGGAACTAACTCCACGTGCTTACAAGATGAGGCAAATGTCAAAATGTAAGATTTCAAACTTTGCATGGCGGTATTGCAAATTAGTGAGGGTTTGCGGTAACACCATGTGGAAGAATCTCTTTCAGAAGATGTGTGGTTCTGAAAAGAACCAATTGTGAAACTCGACGTTCCGATCAGTATGCTCTGATCGCCTTCAGGAGGTGGCGGTGGTGGTGGTGACCTGTCCTGAAGACGATCAGAGCATACTGATCGTTGAAGTCGAGTTTCACAACCAACCAACCGGTTCTTTTTCAGAATCACGCATCTTCTCAACAGAGTTTCTTTAACATGGTGTTACCCCAAACCTCACTAGGAAATGTCATATCGTTTTAGGCAAGCAAATTTGATAAGCACCAACATTGCCAAGAACACGATACCAGTCAAAATGTCATAGGATTTTTGCTACTTTTGGCTGGTTCCCTGCTGATTGTGTGATGTTCAAGAACATCAGTGACACAGTCCTTGGACCCTGATTACATTATACCCCTTCGTTCTGCTTCATGCCTGTACACATTCATTAGAAACCAAATAGCAGCAGTCCAAATAGCTTAAACTATTGAATTTTAATTCTAAGAGATTCTGGCATTTTATTTGATCCATACAGATCTACACATAGACCCTTACAATTCGGAATCAATCAAAAATGACTGCAATGCGAAAGTCTTATTGGTTTTCCTATGTGTTCCCTGTCATGTATCTGTCAAAGCCTATGCCCAATTGTATTCTAAAACCTGAAGTTTCCCCTCCTATATTTATAAGACCTCATTGCTGAGTTCGTAGACTGTTATGCTATTTGTGGTTTCCTTTTTGGCAGACTTACATTTCATGATTTGGAAGTAAATTTATGTGGCGATATTTAATTATTGAGGTGAAAAGTCAAAGAGACAAATTCGGCAAAATTGTGCAGCGCCACCAAGCGCTTGTACACGGTAAATACTTCCCCCCTTCAAAACAGCACACTATTTCGCACAATCGTTTGAGAGTAGGTCCACTTTCACGGTAACCCACCATTTAAATAAATAATATTAATTCGAAGATTTAACGCAATCTCAAAGATATTCGGACGCGGCTGTGTACATTCGTCTATTATGTAATTTCTTAACGAACGTAACAGCGTGCAAAGAATTACAATGCTTAATAAGATGAGGAATAAAGTTTGCATTTTAAAGAATATTCTGATGTGACTTGCTTGGCGTGAAATAGTAAATCATGCTGTAAACTGAGAATCAGTCAATTTGAAACATTGCGAAATCTTTTGGCCTGTACTGCTGGACAGGCATTACATTCACTGTGTGGACTTTCAAAGAGGCAGTTTTGGGTTAAGTTTATCTGTTGCAAAATGAAGAGAAACACTAAAGGGAATCATAGAAAAAAAACTTGGGTTGAAAGAGTTTTCACAGTTTGAGAAAAACGAGTTTGTTCACTGGTTTTTCTTAACTACACGAAAACCATAAGGAATGTCCACATTAGGTATGTAAAACAAACATATGTGATCTTTAAGCAAAAACGCTCCGTGAAATTATGAGTTTTCAATTATAATTAATTAACAAGTGAACCAAAAAACCCTAGGATGTTGATCAGTTCGTGATAATTACTGGATGTTTTTGTGCAGTTCTCAAATTCTCTCCTTTTCTGTCAGTCTTTGTGATCTTATATCATCGCAAGATTGAGTCGTCCTGCCCTATCTAAGGAAACGTCTCACTGCCGCCTATCTATATGGTTCGAATTAATGTCCTTATTTCAAAATCCTGTCTGTACGAAAACACTGGAGACGGACCACACGCAATTGAGGGCCTAATAAAGGAACGAAAAGCATGTGTGTCACTAATTAACGAAAACCATGTGTGTAACTAATTAAATGTGCTAATCTTTAATTTACGTTAAATGTACAGAGTAATACGAAGGGACATGGAAATGTTACCACTATACTGTCTTGTTTTTCTCCTCTTCTTGATTGCTCATTTTATGCGTTGTTTTGAGTGTCATTTTTATTTTTAATAACCGTTACTTTTTTCTATTTCGGAGGAGGGTCTTATTTATAGTGCTTGTCAAGCATCCAATCGAATGGCATTAAAGATGTGCTCTAGTTGAGCGTGTATAGCTCGCGTCCCGCGCCATTTGGCACGATAATTAGAGTGTCGGAGAACCCACGTTATGTGATGACGTCCTTCACGTCCGCGTAGGTGCGTATCTAGCGTGACCGCACGTGCGTGTCAGTCGGCATGGAGGTCTGGGTGCGTGTCCCACCCATCCGGTCAGCAAATTGCGTATCGGAACGCCGGTCCGGACTTGACTGTGGAATGGGACATGAGCCATCATTTAACCCACGGAGAGCCCGAAATAGAAAGTTGGACACAAGATGGTTTTCGATTGTAGTGATGCAATATTGTCTGTTTGTTTGTTGAAATTGTTGGGGTGCTCTTATACTCTTTGGGGACCTGTGAACAAAGAGGTCCACAAGATGCAGGAAGTGTGAACCCGTTGTTGAATTGCACACGTCCACACATAAATCTTTGTAAACACCGGCAATCGTGGACTCCCTATTGTGCCAAATCCTCATTCCTTTGTTTGTATTTTTTAGCAACAGCTCTCGCTGGATTTGTACACAGTCGTGGACTACTGGCGGTCAATTGTGGACGTATTGTTGGTGCCTTAACCCTTTTGTCCTAGGTCCACGTTTGCCAATGTTTACATACTCATAGACACTCAAGCTTTCCTCCTCTCTAGAAAGTAGGTTTAGATGCATTTTGGGGTTAGGTTTATCGGTCGCAAAATGAAAAGGAACACTCAAGGAAATCATGAAGAAAAAAATGGGTTGAAAGGGTGTTCTCAGTAAAATGATTTTGTTCTCTCCTGTTTTTCTTACAAAGGATTGTACACAGAAGGTATTTTTAATTATGTAAGGTAAGGCTGTGTGAGGACTGGGGTGTGTGTTTATTATGTGCACTCATGCGTCGTGTAGACATTTTGTGTCCAAGCTACAGAATTGGTCCAAGAGGGCAAATGTTCTTGCTGCCCTGCGGGGCAACACTCTTGAAATCTGCGAGCCAGATGACTCCAGCTAGAGTCAGCCATATGCAGGTGGTACTTTTGCCCATCAAATCTCAAAGAGTGGAAAACACACTTCCTTATTAAAGTCCCTTTTTTGAATTCAATACGATCATTATTTTTTTTATCTATACCTGAAGGTCACATATTTGGGGCCATCGTACCAGCGTTTCCAATAAACAGTGATGCAATATACCGTTCCCTTTCTAGAATTGGGATCTGCATAGAATGGTAGGCCCGTGACCCCGCTGTTACCAGGCATCCAGACTGAAAGAAAGAGTGATTCAAAAATTTAAGGGCAAACAATAAATAAAGGGGCTAGTTTGAATTTCAGAAACTTGATGGATTGGTTGATTCCCGCATTATTATGTTTTGGAATGCCGTCGCGGTAATACCTTTGAACAAAATTCAAATAAAAATGGAGAGGGTCAAGGCAAAAGTAATATAGATGACCACTGAATAGTGTTTACGACCAAAGTGGACGTACACCTGACTGTCCAATAAAACCGTGAATTCGGTTATTGATCAAGCCCGCCCAGTTCAGACGCTGAAGAATGAGCTTCTATCAGTTATCGCCATGCCAAGAATTTCCAGAAACCGCGAAACGTGTGTTGTCAAAGGATAAACCGCTGCCCAAGCCTTAGTCCCGTGGGGGACCACTAGTGACGCTGAATCATCAGCCCATGGACACTGCTGAAAAACTTGGGTCTCATCTTTGTGCTTGAACTTCGGTAAAACGAGAATATAATGCCAATCTAAAACAAGATGTAATGTTTGACATGTGTTTTCTGTTTGAGTTTTTCACAGTGTGGAAATCCCTGTTTCCGGGGAGGGGGTTGGGGCCATTTTGGAGTGAGCAATGTTAAACAGCATTGGGTTTAATAAAATGCTTGAATCACCGGTCCATGATTGAGAAGAAAGAATCTCGAAACAAACTAGAGGTCTATGGCTGTATGATGAACAGAACATAGGGCTTTCCGCATTTCACGTTTTTCAAAAGTTTATGCTTTTTTGTCCATGCGCAATCGTGTTCAATAATGTTCAATTTCATGTACGAAAAAAAGTTATGTGATTCACGTGCTGCTTTGGCAGCCAAAAAAACCCATGAAATTTCATGACTGAAGTCTTTGTATACATACTAAATATAAAGCCTATGGGACATGTACGTGGTTCTCTAAATAAAGGACTTTAAAGCATGCAACTTTAACATGTCGTAACATAATAATGACCCATTATGGCGTCACTTCTATTTCATCTATAATATGTCTTTGATTATGTATGTACAAAGTTTCAACCCAATCAGACCTAAATATCGATTTTAAAATATGCACAATGATCTAAGATGACGTCGCATATCCCGTGACGACGTCATCATTACGTATTAAATCGTCGGTGCACATCATTATTTACTATGTGTTCTTGGTCTGCGCCAATTTTGAAGTCGATCTGATAAAAAACATTGTCACATTTTGTACTTAGAAAAAAAATCCAAAAAAAATAATCAAAATTTCATTTAAAAAACATCTGCGGATGACGTCCAAAACACTGATCTACCATATCCAAATACTGGTGGAGCATACAATACTCCAACTTCTGCGATTGATTACCGTACTTTATGTTGTTAATTTCAATGTACTGTGCGAGATATTGGTTTGATTTAAGTAATGTCAGTTGAAAGTTAGTGACCATTTACACTTCTGAAAGGTTCGTCAGAATGCAGCTCTGTACATGTAGTACTATACATTAGACCAGCCTTGACATTTGGAGCCAGTGGAGTATTAAGGGAGTGGCAAGGGTGCCGTGCCCCCTTCGGAAGAGTTTTTAAAAAAAAAAATCTAAAAATAATACCAAAAAGCAAGCTTTGTTTACTTGGCGTCTGCTGGATTCTACACTCCCCTTCCCCACCACCTCGCGTCAACAATATCCTGCTTACGGCACTTTTTGGAGCGTGTTATTTGTAGCCTGAGACTTTAGAGAACCAACTTCCAGTGAAAGCCGGTTATTTGGGGGGCCAGGTCATGGGTTTTGGGGTCAGGTTTTGGGTGCTCTATGGTATGACAGTCCAGTCGTTTCTATCGTCATCTATACCCTTGCTTATTGTGTGTTTCGTTTGTGTTGAGTATTCTGATTTTAGCCTGGAGAGCGACCGTCAAACACCCTTGAAAACCCGTATAATTACGGCGGGGCTAGGTAGTTAAAATTGTCAATCATTTCAGATGCATGCGTCTAACATGAATGGCACTTTACGGTGAACATTTCTTTTGTATTCAAGTTGGATGTTGCTCGGATGTCTTGTCATACTATCGGAATCTTAAAAAAAAATGCTGACAACAGCGGACGAGTTTGAAGTCAAAGCATTACCGAATAGTACGGTAATGATCTTGCGACCAATGGTTTTGCGCTTATTGACGAATCCCAAATCAGCACTGAAACCGAGGCACTTTATAAAGTACGAATTGAAGACCTTTTGAAGTAACTGTTATCTCTCTGATCAGCTACAGACCGTCCAGGAACCGTGTACCTTACCTGGAATCTATTTTTAACGATGACATTTTCCCCTCTTGACCGTACCAATATTATTCCTGCGCACGTGAAACGTTTGGCGTGACTGGCTGAGGATTTGCGTCTATTTTTGGCCGTTTCCTGAGGCCTGTATGACGACATAACTGTGAGGTAACATGCTGCGTCATACGTTAATCCTCAGCCAACGACTACCTTATCCAAGGCTGAGCGGACAGAGACCCCTGGGGGCTGGGAGTCTGATCTTCAATTGCTTGCCTAGTTCCTGGGAGAAATGAACAGCAAACGCCCGTGTCATGTTCGACTTAGGCCTATTGATCCAACCATGAACCCTTAATGGTGCTGTGCTAATTTTGTAAGCTCATGATTTTTATTTTTGCTAACTATAAGAGCCTCCATTTCACCATAGAGCTCTATGATTTCACGAAGAACGTAAACAGTAAGCACCACGCTAAGATCACGTTAACTTCACGCCATGACATACGCTTTTAGTCGGTACAACCATGGTACAACGTATTATACTGTACCGTGAAGCGTCTCCATGAACAAAAAAAATTGTCTCGCAGATCTATCTAGGTTCCACGCTTACAGAGCTGGTAAGAACGCAAATCTTGTGCAAAATTGTGCACAAAATGGGGCGGACAGTTTCGGACCGCCCGTCCTCGCCTCAGTGGTCTGTGGCTCACCCTGATTCAAACAATACCTGTGGATATCATTAATTGATTATGGGAAATATATAGGGTTTTACTTGAACTTTTCATCAAACCCTCCCCCTCAAACTCTTCTGTTGATAAGTTTGAGAGGTGTGTTTCCTGGATCCATGGATCACTGGAACAGAACAGAACATCTGGGCCCCTTCCGAAAACTTGGTAACGTCTCCGTCCGTACTTTCCCCTGCCGTTTCTTGTTCCACACTAGACGAAAATGACGAGTACATGTGTCCGGGTGTTGACCGGGATCACCTGCTGAAGATCAAAGGCCTAACAAGTCTTGTCCTCATGCTCACTCAACAGTTTAAGATCACTCGACCTGATCAAGAAGACATGATTCTACTAGATGTAAGCAGACGTCATACCTCGACGTCATGTCCACGACCATGTCCTTAATTGTAAAAGTACACCGGATAGCCGGTACTTAGCAATCGTGGTAATCCCTGTCCTATCTCTGGCTTTCACTGTATCGATTAGACTTACGCTCCGGTGCCATAATTCGCGGAAACCCTGCCTGGAAAGGACGTTCTGCGGGGGTATCGCAGCCTGCTTGGGGCATGTACATCACTGTTGTTTGGGTGGCTTTCAACAGGTGTGTGTTTTGCATGCCTATAAGGAAGTCAGGTCTAGCCATACAGTGACGTACAGTGACGTACATGTGTTCTTATTCCTCCATGATGTAAACAACAACAACTAAAGGAAGGACACATTAGCCGGTGTCAATGGTTTGTTAAGGGGACTGCGCTCTGAAATTTGGGAATATACTACCTCACATGGTATGAGCGAAATATAGGGGATGGACCGATTCCTTACCATCTGGTGGCATGCTTTAGAGAATATGAGAGCATAACTTGTTTGTTGGAGGTACGCTTGGCAAATAGTTGAAAACTTATCCTCCCGTCGTCAACATTCGGTATACTGAAATTGTACTAAAGCGAAGCGAATTTGACTTCACGAAAACATTCGCTGCTAAATCTTCTTGGCTGTTGGAATGTGTTTCCTACCTCCATGTATCACCAACCTTTCTCTTTCGGTTCAACTAAGACGAATTCGAAGCGCCAAAAAAACTTGCTGTGGCTTCACAACAGAGTCGCGTTCGCGCTCACTTTCAGGCTGCGTGATATGAACTTTTCTATAGGCGTGGTTAATAAACCCACCCTTTAATCCACAGACTCCAATCTTGGTCTATTTTGGCCAGGTTTAAAAGGTCCATCAGTGTTTCATTATGGTATTCTATATAATCTTGGAACAGGTGGTTGACGAAACTGTTAGACGCTATTATGACAGACTTCAGGTTCACTTGAATCAGTCTCCCTGCCACGTCATGCCACGTTTGGGGGCAGAGCCGCATGTGGATAACCTCAACCTTTGGGGATCAAGTCAGGTTGGCGTAGCGCTAGCGGTATACTTTCCTCGCCTTCCATCGCTGTGACCCGGGTTCGATTCCTGCCTGGGTCAATATATGGATTGGTTTTTCAGTCCCTGTCTGAGTCCGTGGGTTTTCCCCAAGTCCGAGTCCAAGTTGTCAAGTCCGAGCAAAGACCGAGACCAGTCGCGAAAGGTTGTTGTTATATATATTTTTTTATCGCAGAACACGTGCGCGCACGATCGAGTACCCTGAGAAAACAGTGACTGTCGAATCGGTCTCTTGCGATTATTCTACATCCTAGTGAGGTATCTGAAACAGATTTTCCCAGCCAAGAGTTAAAAATAATCAGACGCGGGACCGTTTTTAAAAATAATATTTATATTTTCTTCTCAAGTTTAACCACAGTTTTTGAAATGGACTCGATTCGAGTTCGCCAGGTAGTACGAGTCAGCCACTAGCCGAGTCCGAGGCAAGCCAAGTCCAAAAGGCAGTGAATCCGAACCGAGCCACGAGTCCAAAATAAATGGACTCAAGTCTGGACTCGAGTCCAAGTCCGGACTCGAATCCTCCATCGCTGGTTGTTACTTCTCGTGTAAGTAGTTTGAGTTGATCGGGAAACTGGTGGAGGAAGTTGTTTTGAATGTGAAGGCTCATAGACCATTAGGTTGACTTGAAGGCGTTTGTGCACTCGCAAGCAACGGCATACTGTAGTAGGCTCTCATTGCGAAAGAATCATCGTTTACAATAAATGAGATCTAATTTGGGGACTTTCGTTTCAGTTCGGGAATAAATTTGGGGACTTTCGTGTATTCATATAGTGATGTTGCCTGTTTGCCTGAGTAATGTGTTCTTCAAGCAAATACAACAACATCACTTACTACTTAGAGCACAATGACGATGCATCTTGTCAGGTATAATCATATAATCGTATGGTGGTTGACCCCCTATCCTACATATCTATCGAGTGCCTGCCAGTTTTCAGTGGATACAGGAATGCATTCATTATGATATTACATGGACTTTCTCCGTGATGCAATACATCTGGTGTCTGAGACGAGCTTGTGAAATACAGATCGCCGAGTCCGAGCCAAGCCGGGTCCAAAAGGCAGTGTGTCAGAACCGAGTTATGAGTCCAAAATAAATGGACTCAAGTCCGGACTCGGATCACTGGTTGTTACTTCTCGTGTATTTAGTTCAAGCTGATCGGGAAACTGGTGGAGGTAAACTGAACCTGTTTTGAATGTGAAGGCTCATAGACCATTAGGTTGACTTGAAGGAGTGAGTGCATGCACTGCCAAGCAACGGCTACTTTAATACATTCTCAATCTCAGCAACCTTCATTGGGAAAGAACCATCGTTTACAGTAAATGCATACAAAGAACCAAATTTGGGGACTTTCGTTTCAGTTCGGGAATAAGTTTGGGGACTATCGTGTGTTCATACATGTAATGCTGCCTGAGTGATGCGTCTGTTCTCCAAGCAAACACGAAAACATCACTTATTAGACCGCAATGACAATGCATCTTGTCAGGTATAATCATATAATCGTATGGTGGTTGACCCCCTATCCTACGTATCTATCGAGTGCCTGCCCCCCTCACATCTCTACGTCCCTGTTTATCAGGCTAAAGTCTGACAGTTTCAGTGGATAGAGGAAGGCATTCATTATGATATTACACGGACTTTCTCCGTGTTGCAATGCATCTGGTGTCTGAGACCAACTTGTGAAATACAGATCGTGATGTCCATCTCACAACTGAATATGATGAATACTGCAGTCGTCTTGTAGCAAACAGGAAACAGGTGATTCCATTGAGGTTTGGTGGTCGATTACAGAAGATTCTACGCTATCAAGATGTTTTTGTGGGTAGCATATGTTCTGCTGCAAAGTTGTGTTTTGACACTGGTGTTCTCAGTTTCTCTTTGGTTGCTGTCGTTCGTCGTCGTCACGGGTCGTCTTCGTCGTCATAGCTGAGAGAGGGAAATTCTCTTTCTTATCTATATAGGAAAACAGGGAAATGTCCCACTGTATGGAAATCTCACTTAAGAAGCGTAGTTATAAATGTATTGAAATGTGAACCATTGTTTATGCAAACTTATTCCCCGCTGTACACTGATTAAAGATCATAACTGGAATATTTTTGCCTCTTTTGCCCCGGGATACAGTGACTACTTAAAATAAAGTAACGCTGGAAACTAATTCCCATCTCAAACATATTTCAATATTGAACAAAACTCACAACGAAATGAAGGCATGGTGATGTGAATTCGGCCACTGAATTCAAACGGCCGCGCCCCAGTCTTATATAGTCCGTTGAACTCTAATTAATATGCAAAGTATCGGTCCGCATGGACAAAACAGTTCCTTAATACTATGAAATACGGACTCATTGGTAGTATTGTGCATGCCTAAGTGATGATAATTAGAAGAGTGGCCAGTCAGAGAGGGTTTAACCAATAATAAGGTAAAGGAGTCCGATTTTCTTATGACACCGGTTAAAAAAATATGCTGATCGACGGATCTGCCGCAACTGATGAGAACTGTGAGAGACAACACCACATCATCAGGCCCTGGATTTGGTTTTTGTATAGGCCTACTAAGTTTCTGTATACCCACAGAATCTGAACCTGCCGGTTTTTTTTTTAAGTATTCAACGTAACCAACAATAAACCTATAAACCTTTTTTTTTACAGTTCTTTTTTTTATAGTTCTATTTTAAGTTTTTTTCCTGGAACCATTCCGTCATGTCGAGTACCGACTCTGTGTCCATGGTTGATTAGTAGTTACGCCGGCGGACTGAAACTAATCGGAGCATCAGTGCCGTCGTATCGAGACCCCTTCTTCACACATCCTGGGCATTTTCAGTGTATTATGACAGTAGTTCCTCATGCGCATATAGACGCGCAGATGCGTAACACTCTCGTTGCTTGGAGCCTACAGGGGGAAACGGGTCTAGCAGCGGGATAGGAAGCATTGCTGTACATCGATAAGAACCTGGAACATGTTTACTTCTCAAGCTTCGCTTCACTCTTAAATAATGAAAACATTCCTCTGGACATGACGATGACATGTTAATTCCGAGGAGGGCGGTTTCGTTTCTTTTAGAGGATGAGTTGGGAAACTCCTTTGGAAAAATGCCCCAAGTTCGGTCTATGAAAATAGCTCTTGCGAAACTTTCAGTTTGGTTTTGGAAAATGTGGGTGAATTGAGCTGCCCTCTATACTCGAGAGCGTATGGTTTCAGTCCTGAAACCACTTCAATTTCATGGTCTTACGCTGAAAAGAGTTTAAAGATTTACCTTGTATGAAATATCTCTACCAACACATCTCACTCTTGTATAAAATATAGCTACTTGTTTGATAATCCTATTTATTAAAAAAAACTCAGTGCTTAAACCTCACCACGCCACTAACATTTGTCTATGACATATTCTGAGTATCAGAGTAAGCTTTTTTTTAGATTAATGAAACCCCCTTTTGAAAAAAAATTACACTTCCTTTATTCATATGTCACAAACTTTCTGTAGAAGTTTGTTCAGAATTGTATATTAGTATATTGTTCTGATTATGAACTTGTTTAAACCTGTACCACATGACGTGGACAACGTGGAAAGTGTGAAGCATCTAGAACAGTCCACAGACACCCACAACTTTCCTAGCCCACCAAAGGTCCTTGAGCGTAGACATGAAGACGCACGTCGTCTTGTTTATTTCCCGGGTACGTGGACTGTTACAATTCCTGTTGGTTTAGGACCGTTGGATTCTTTCCGATTTCCTATAGATACGTCATTCTTCAAGCTTTTGCAGTTTTTCCAGTCAAGTACCCCAAGCAATCAAATTAAACCCTTTATCGGTATGAAGGAATTGTTCGTCTGTGGGATTTAAATTTATATTGGGTTTTACCCTTCACCGATGTATTTTGTAGGCACATGCAATGCTGTCCGAGGGCGAGTACCAAAACAAATCACTGAACTGCTCTGGTGAGACTCGAACCCCCAACCTCCTGTAGACGTATTAACCATACGACCACTACGCTATCCGGGGTCGGATGGCTGGTTCGAATTTGATATAACATGTAGCGGGTATATATAGCACTGATGGAATTTACATCAGGGCCATTTATTTTTTTTAAGGTGGGATTTGCCATTGGCACCAACATTATTTACCCTTGAACACTGTTTTCACTCCAAACTCAAGTTTTTAGTTGTGATGAATATTATATATATATATGGGTGGTGGGGTTTTTTTTTTTTTGGGGGGGGGGGGGCGAGGAAGGGTGGTGGGGTTGGGTTTCTTACCGCGACCAATACTAATGAGCTTGATTAACTAGAACTTAGAAGAACCATCGCGCAAACTGAACGATTCAAGATCAAAGCCAAGAGGTCTTGTCGAATGGGTTTGATAGGGTTTTCAAAGGCCTCGGCCTCCTCTCCGGTACGGCATCATCATCTGGAAACATTTAGAGACCTTTAACACATAGCTGAATTGAAATAGTCTTACTCCAGACGTTGGCATGTAATGCATTGTCCATGAAGTAGGATATGGAAGGACCTTGAGCCGGAGTCCAATGAGTCCGAAGCCTGTTTAAGATCTCAGCCTGAAGCCTTAGCCTGAGTCGTAGTAGAGGTTTGGCAACCCCCACCATTGTCCAATCATTCGTGCTGGCGTTGGAGACAGCGTCTTTAATGTTAGACATCGCTGTTATAGATAGCTTTTGCCATGACCCTCTGTTAATGTTATGTACTCTTAACAATGATAACTTTGAGATACTTCAAAGTTCAATATCACGCCGTCCCCGGCCTTGGATGGCTTCTAGATTTCACATTGACTGGCCATGAGAAGCCGGTTCCAACTGTTCGTGAATTAAAGCTGCCCGCCTTTTTCTGACGAGTCTCGGTCGGGAATCATTGTGGGGCTACATTCATGTTGAGCCACATGACCCAGAGAGTAATATGTCACGGTGTACGACGGACTAGCAATTCAGGCTGAACAGGGACCCCTTGATAACTCGATCGGCGTGTTATCGTTGTACATACCCCCTGTGTCGGGAAGTCTGTTCATGAAGCGTGCTGACGCAGCATTGTTGGGACAGCATGGGGGGGGGGGGGAAGGGACATGCCACTCCAGGAAAAACAGGCTGAAATATCCATAACGAATCTGGGTGAACTCTTTTGATAATAACGGAATATTTTAAACATTGGTTAGCTATAGGTGAAAAGAAAAACCGTTTCCGTTTATTGGCACCAGTCCATACATGTAAAAAGCCGTGGTGTTAAAATTTAATTACACTATGAGGTGCCTATACTAGACTTGTCTAGTACATGTATACCGTTCGGTATTCGTTTAACACAACGGTTTCGCAGTGTTAATTTTAACACCACGGATCAGAATTGTATCGTGTAGAGGGGTATAGGCAACTTGGGCAACATGAAATGATGAAACCCGAAGATGAACTGTTCTTAATATCCCTCAACAGTTGAAATTGCAGGAAAGAAACTAATTCAAAACTAATTATTGATCTTCGCTGTATTTTCTAAATACTGAATTGAATTTCCTTTTTGAAAGTGCCAGAGTACCTGCCGTCAATTAGATTTCGATTGAGTTTAATTTAATTCAGTTTATGCCGGCATGCACATAGGCTCGTTAATCACTCCCTAATTCCTGCCAGATGTCGAAGACGTGAGCTTTAACCAAAAAAAGCTAAATTTTGACCCCGGGCGCTGAGAAGGAAATTCCTTTTTACTCACAAAATAATGGAGAACGATAAATCCTTATATTTCCTGTCGCCAAAGGATGTAAGACGAGATTTAGGGACAGAAACACTTGCGTGGAATTGCAAAATTGAATTAGAGAATCACTGAAAAGGTAAAGTACGGTTGTTAAGTATTTTGTGTTTTCCCATGCAGTTTCATCACTAAGAAATGAAATGCCTTGGAAAATCGATCTAAATTGTTCTGAACCACCCACCTGGTTTTCATCTATTGTGATTGTCAGTATTGTTTAGAAGGGCTATGTTGGACACCTGCAACAAGACTGTTTGGGATACCTACCAATGAATTCCCTTCGTGTATTGGAATTGCCGAGTGATCGAAGTGGCTTGATCTGGCCTGGTAAAGGCTGCTGTCTTGGTGTCCATCTGTTTTCTTGCCTGGTTGTGTGTTCCGGCCTGGCTGCACGTAGATCTACCATAATCGCGGAGAAGTGTCTCGGACCGGCTGCGATCCGTTGCGCAGCTATAGGCCTAGGATCGGGCCAGGTGAATACAAAACGCGTGATTCCAAAATAACATACAGTACATGTATTTTACATGCATGGCTACGTCAATATAGATATGAATATTTCTATAGCATTTCGCTCAAACTTTCTAAACTGGAGCGCGCTATTGAAAACCAGTGCGCAAGTTAGCGTTGATGTATCTGGTAGGATATTTTGCTGACTTAACCAATGGAGATGAGATGAACCACTTGTTAAAACTGTTTGAAGGCCTGCAAATACAAACAAGCATATTTAATTGTTGCAGGACATTATATTCCTTTAAAAGTCGTTCGGAAAAGCAGTTTGAAATTGTGACAAAACACGTGTATACCAGCTTCAACTTTAAACGTATTAGGCCTAACACTATATATTACTGACGACTAGCAAGTATATTTGATCAGCGTGTTATCGCAAATCGTAAAATGATCCCTTTGTCTAACTACTGACTAAATTTCCGTGTGACTGTGACGGCACGCTTCCGTAAACACATTCTTAACACTCTGTGAAATAATTCTAGCAAATGCTATTCAAATCAGAAAAATAATTCCTTACTTTTCTGGATCAATTTTTTTATTTGCGGCTCTCAGCTCAATCGATTAACCACTCGACACTCGTATTAATCGGAAAAACCCCTGAACGTTCACTTCCTATCATTTGCCATTTTCATTGTCCACATTCCGGTCATTGGTTTGTCCCGTGGGCCGGAATGCAGATGGCGAATTCATCAAACCATTATTTTTTTTTTTACTGCATTATGATTTTGTTTGCAGACCGCGACTTTGCCAAATGAAGTCTGTAATAGGCCTACCAGAAGTTTGAATGTGGTCACCAACCCGGGGTGAACAATAAACCACTCTGATGCCGATAACAGATGTTTTTTTTTTCTCGGGGGATTTGCCAAGAGTTGGAAGGGTTCCCCTCCCGCTATGCTCGGTCTTCGGATTGAAGAATGAGAATGTGCGAATTGAAAAAGTCTTCAGGACTCGACCTACTTATCCATAGTTCCATAATTTACCCGGTGCATGCCACTTGTCGATTTGCATTGATCTAATCACCAGAGTGGTTTAAACATTGTGTGAGTAAGGTAACGCTTTTGTGATGACCTTATATTTTGGATTATTTTTTTAAATATCAAACAATTTTGCAGAAAGTTGAGACCTTGACGTTGCTTTCAGTTTCACTCAATTGACATTTCACGTGGAGAAATAAGGGTGGGAGCTTAAACTCAATAGAACCGCGCCTTAACAAAAGAGGAAAAAGCTTCCAGCTTTTGAGACGGCCTTCGATCATATGAAGCAGTTGCTCTTAAAAGTCATATCCCTTTGCCTATTGCAAGCCAACTCAAAGTGAAAGTAAATTGAAAGCCTAGATGTGGCCGATATACAAATGTCACAAAGCTCGAATTAATTTCTAAAGAAAATATCATCCATAGATAAACTAGATCCAGACAGGAGATAGGTGGAGAAAATGTCACCAAGACCTTCAATTTTGGAGGCCTGCTGGGACCGGGCCAATCTCACCTTGCATGCTCTGCACTGCATCAGGTTTCTCGTATGGGATACATTTGTCTTGACGTACAAATGTGAAGTCTGAAGAAATATCAGCGAGGGTCAGGGAGGGTGGCCAGGGGGTGGCCAGGGGGTGGAGCTCAATCGTTTCCTGGCACATCGCTCCTTGTTTACGTGGCCTGTGGAGTCGAGGTACTGCTCCACCGCGCGGTGACAGAAACTTCCCAAGACAGTCTGATCGGACTCACTGAAAGGTGAAAACTACGAACCTTTGAGATTTTACAAATCTGCTTGGGAAAATTCACGTCTTTCCTGACCTACCTCCGTCTGTTAGTCTTCATATGCAGACTGTTGTACTTATGGCCTTGTCCCAAACGGGCTTTCGTTGCTGTCTTGGGTTACAGTTGTTCACCGTAGCACACACATGGCAAAAAAATCGCGCCGTAGCCACAAAGCATCGGTTCAGAGGCTGCACTTGAATCAGCCTAACCTTTATCACTAGTTACAATAGTAAAGTGTCAAAAGATTGTAGCTGAACTTGAGTGCAACCAAAACTAATCCCTTCGCATTTGAATGACAACATTGATTTAGCAAAGCTTCGGTTGGTCTGCTAGCTGTAAGGTATGCAGTGCACGCACGGTGTCGTGTGCCAGGTGATTAACCTTCATAATATAATGAAAATACCATAATACTCATCAAGAGTGTAATATATTATGCCATTTGCGTAACATAATCCCATTTGAAGGATGCAGTCATTCTCAAAGGCGTCAATAAGCCAAAAAAATAGGTAAGTTGACACTGCTACCAAAGATTGCTCGGTGGGCTGAATTGTTTTTGCAGGATGTGGCGCGAGTGGCGTTGAACGTGGGCGGTTGTGCTCCCCCAATACCCATCCCACTGTCGGGTCTGCTTACGGGTGCGGTCAGAGCTATCGTATAGTGACTTGCTTTCATCATTTCCTCCTTGTCCGATAATGAGAGGGGACCTTAATGCCCACTGCACTCTTTAACGACGCGCCAGGGGAGCGGGAGACGCATTGCGTGTGATGGTGTCGACCTCGAAGATTTGGAAACCGCGCAGGAAGGGGAAAAACAGATGTGACCGTAGCACCGACTCTGTTTTCATCATGGTGCTGCAATACTGAAAATATTTTGTCCGGCCCAACCGTGAGAAATTCCCCCTTTTGTGACAAGCACAATAGTGGACATATAATGCGACATCAATCATAAGTTGGCTCGGCCGTTCCGCCCACAGCCGGCCCTTGGGCATTCCGTTCGCATCAGCTCATTTAAGAAATTCTTCGGCCACGGTCCGTCCCCCATACCTCTGTGTCAACCTCGCGTGACCAAATTTATTGGGATCTAGTGGTCATTTCCTGTGGCCAGACACCGCGTGGAATGTCCAACAGCTTGTCTAGCGAGTGACCGGCCGGACTGTTATTAGCCTAGAGGGAGGCCACGCGACGAGAGGAGTCAGGTCTCTCCAAAAATAAACACGGTCTTCAATCAAACGACTCGGAAGATCAAAAGTATTTTGTTTTAAGTACTTCCGAATTATGTAATCGTCTTCAAGCGGAAGGGAAACGCAATTGCCATCATCACTTGTCTTTTCGTGACCTCACTGGGGTCAATGTCTGAACGCTGTCCATCGGAAGGCTAGTCGAGCGTCCGTGAAGTCAAAATAAATGCAATGGACTTTTTTTGCGAAGGCGTACGTAATGCCAAGAATTTGGGCTACAGAAATTAATAATTACCCTTACTTATGGCCTTGACAGTGCAGTGAGAGATAATTAGTCATTATCACGTTATTTTTGGAGCAAAGAGAAATTCCGGACCGAGCGTGAAAGATGAACTATACGCTTTCAAATATTGACGTGTGTATTGTAATGAGTCCATCCCAAAATAGGCTTATTACACATTAACCTTAACCCTGAACCTCGTCCTTCAAAACCTATACCAAGTTTTTTTGGAGGATTTCGAAGGAGTACGAGTGAGGAACGGGACAGCCTAACCACTACTTCCTTTACTCGTATTTTATACCCAATTGAAAGTTTTAGTAAAAAGACTCTGCTATTTGTGTTGTTGAAATGTGGTGGATTTGGATGATTCAGGAAAGTTCTTCGCAAAATTGTATCGGGCGTATAAGTGTTAATATCCTCAATTTTTGTCCTATATAAGCAACCTTATATTCTAATTCTGTCTAGAAGATCGAGAAGTTAACTTTCGTCAGTGGCACATTATTTCCGAATTCAACTCTCGCTTTCGTACTTCCCGAATTTACCCCTGCAAATCTGAAATCCCACTTTGTCATCACTCGTGCTGCATGTATCCCGGCCCAAACCGCGAGGGCAAACCGGCTACTTTCAACCCGGAATACCGTGGGAGGTAAGGGGTTTTTATAGGGGGTGCCGGTTCGATACTAGACAGAGTCTGCAAAACCTGAGTTATTCTTGCCGAGACGTCAAGATATTTCTCCACCGATTGGCTCCCACGAGTCGTGTCTTGTGTCCACTATCAAGCTGCTTGGGGGAGGGGGAGGGGCGGGGGCTGTGGCGTATTAACCCCCACTCAAAGAACTGAACACGTACAATGTATTATGTGTTTCGATAGTCGCTATATATAGTTATGACATCAGTATCATAGTGTGACGGGTGTATTTACCTTATGTACTATACTACTTCAATGTTTTGGGCGTTGTTTAACGAGGTGAACCTGTTAATGGGTGTTGTGATCGACGATCTTCAAAAGCCATCGACCTTAAAACGAGCAAGATGCGCGGCATGTGGCAAATCGTATACGACCTCATTAACAGGGTAATAACTCCTATAAAAGTAAAAAGTATAAACTTGGTCTTTAATAATCTAATAATTAAATGTCACGCTAAATTAGTGTCCAACGCACAGGCGGCCTTCGCAGTAATAGTTTATTATTAATAATAATATCAACTTCAAAGTGAAAATATTTCATTTTGGAATGAATAGATTCTCGTAATTGCATTTCTGGGTCTACTCGTCAGTGACTTTTCCCCGATAATCTCCTTGTTAGATACAGTAAGTTCTGAAGAAAGGACTGGGTCACCAAAGCGGGTTGGTGAGATCCGAGGCGCCCAGAGTCTGCTGTTCGATACGCGCCTCGCCCTTGTCCATGTTTTGGTAGACTTTTGGTAGGAAAGGTCCATTAGAAATTCGTAAGGCCATCGCTTTTCACCACTGACCCGTCAGTGCGAAAATTGAAACTGTCGACTTAATCAGAAATACCCCCTTCGTTATTGTTGGCAGTAATCGGCGGGCAGGAATGTCTTTCTTCACTGGGCATGGATTATTATGATTGACGCCCGATGTCCTCCGCCTTCTGATTTACCGAAAATATCCCAAGGTTTGTCCGTCTGTCCGCACATCTGGCTAGCTAATTCGCGGTTATACGGAGTCCATAATAAAAGTTGTTTACCACCGAATATGCGGAAAATGTTATGATGCGCTAGTAGCGCACGCGTGCTGTTCCTGAAAGATAAGGGGCCAAGTTGGCGCTGCAAGTTTTACCCCCCAGTGGAGTATCGAGTTCGTTCTGTATTTGTTTTTACCTGTTAGCAAAAGCAAAACTGAGGCGAAGCATGAAGGTGCATAGTATTACCTGTTGTTTGCTACGCATGTGCTACATTCGCTTCCTTCCTTTCATGTCACGACTGGTTTAATCTGGTTTACTGCGCCCTTAACTGGTTCGGGGGTCTCTCCGGATGGGGAAGTTTGGACGCCGGAGACTCGCTCGATGCAAACGGCGTTTTGCACGAGCACGCAACGCGGGTGACCTACTTCGTGAATGTTACATGAAACAAACAGAGTTTGCATGAGTATTTTGTTTGTGTTATGATTTTTACAGCAAACCCGTTCACATTAGTGGTTATTAGATTAGTGGTTATTTGAAGCACTTTCCGGATATATCCGATTAATGATTTCGATAGTTTCCCAAAACGAATTTCAATCTGTCAATTCCCGTCGTCGGTAGAAATCAAACCAAATTTAAGTTATTTTTTTACAGACAGCACAGATTGGTGATTACTGACTATATCCAAGTCCCGGATATTTCAGATTTTCTCTGTCTTTTTTATTTTTTGTGTAATATTTTTATATATTTTTAAAGATTGCGACAGCTTAAACCACGACAACCTTTATTTCAGCAGAATACGGTCAAACGAAGCTGCTTTATTGTT
The DNA here is from genome assembly GCA_029964075.1 of Patiria pectinifera. Taxonomy (NCBI): domain Eukaryota; kingdom Metazoa; phylum Echinodermata; class Asteroidea; order Valvatida; family Asterinidae; genus Patiria; species Patiria pectinifera. The sequence continues at coordinate 899,637 of CM057142.1, forward strand.
TGTGATAACGCCACGAAAACTCTTCAAGTTGTCCGAGTCAGAAGTTAGACACATTGCATTTTGATTGTCGTTTTCAATTTCCCATAGAATGATGACTTCTGTATATACTTCTTTAACCAAAACATATTCGTGTTGCGTTGAGGTTTATTGTTTCGTGGGCTAAACAAATATAGAAGCCGTATAGTGTTCCTTGCTCAATTATTGTCGCTGTCTTGTGGGGAATGGTTACTGCTTTTGAGTTGCACATCAACTCGGTAATAGTTCCGTCAAGGTTGATTGTTTGGCCAGGAAGGAATCACTTTTACCAAAGTTCAGTTGGCTTATAAAAACAAGTCTCCTTTCATTTGAAGTCCACCTTCAACATGTCTAGCCGTGATAATGCACACGGCACCGTTATGATGCTGGATCTCACAGCCAAACCACTCACCTCAAGTCTCTCGCCACAGGCTGAAATAATGAGCATTCTCAACCCCAGCAAACCCCCCAAGGCAAGGACAGGAACCGATTAGCAATAATAACTTCTGCCCTCAGACATTGATTTGTCGCACGTGGGGTTTGCAGGTAAACAAGGTATAGACGATGGAATTCCTGTTGCGACCTTCTCTTGGTCCTGTCGCTACCTCTCTACTATTGTCGTTATCACTTCGTCACTCGTGTGGCATCGATCATCATAAAGATTGACCCGAGTGAGTTGAACCTTAGTAGCTCAGTAAGCATCGCAGTGGACAATGTCACCAATGGTTTATTTTGATACAATTAAGAAGTTCGTTGTTTTTACGACATGTATAGGAATCTTCACATGTACTATAAGACAAAGCCGAGTTTTGTAAAATAAAAACGCACTGAATGGCAAATGACAACATTTCGTATATCGTGTATGCATTTCAGTAAAGAATTTGGAATCTTTACTTTTGAAAAGTTGATATCGATTTTAAACAAAATTAGAAATGAATTTTAAACAAAATCGAAAATGATTATTTCAGAGCTTATAGAATAGTCATCCTTATTCGCAATAACTTTCCTCGCCAACTATTTGACGGAGGTTCGAATCCCTCCCAAACCGAACATCACATGGATTTAATTTTCAGTTCTTGCTCGATCCCGTGGATTTCTGTCAAATATCACTTTTTGTATTTTCTTCTGCCTCTAAAACGGAACAGTCATTGTCGGAATTCTCCGTCAAGTTCTTTCGGGATTCTGAGCTTCATTGCAATAAAAACAGTGAGGATTGCAAGACTAATGTTAAATTCCTATATTCCTTATACTTTCGGATAAATAGGCGTTGGGGCATTGACCTACACATTATTTTAATCCTAAATCCATTGGATGTTTGAAAAACCAAATTGAAATTCAAGGATTAAAGACAACCGTAAAAAGTTGTAGGGATTGGGGGAAGATATGTCATTTCTTCCAAACCTTCTACCGATATTAATTTTAAGTTTCGGCAGACTGTCCAGGGGCTTTCTCTGAAAGTTGAGAACTCATTGCAACCTCGGCGCATTCCAAGCCCTTACGCAGAGGCAAAACCACAGACCAACGCATTATTTAAATTTCAGAGGGGGTGTCAGGAATGGAATTTCTTCTCAGAAGTAAGCCTATATTTAGGCCCTGCACTTATCCTAAATGGCGCATCAATTTTGCAGCAAATTAATAAACAATGCAGAATGAGAAAGTGGCAATTACTGATGATTACCCGTCCGGGACGCGCGACGGTGTGAATTCTTTTTTCCCCGAATCAACTCGTTTTTCCCCAGCAATTTCAATGGCTGGAATCTTGTGAATTGGAACTCCAAATGACCCTTTATATTCCAGGCCTCAAATATGTGACCCAACATAACAAAACGAGTCACGCACGGCGAAATTCTTTAGAGTCGCCGAAATTCTTTTGAGTGCCAAACCATTTATTAACAAATGTACAAACTGTAAATTTAAGAGAGTCTAGGCCTACTGTAAATTAAAGAGAGTCTACTTTTTTACTTACATAATTTCTAAAACACATTACGACGATAAAGTGAGTGATACAACAATATGGAGAACAGAGTTGCTTTCTCTATACTGCATACGAAAAACCCACAAGCGAAAAAAATATATTTCAAGGAAATTAAATTCTTATTTGGTGGGATTTGTTCATACTTTTCTGTGGAAATGTCTGGACGGATTAAGTCCGTATTAGTCTATAGAGAAGGACCAAACCACAGTCATGGTTTGTGCCTTGCGCCCAACAAGTTACGACATCATTTTTGTTTTTGACGGATATGGTAACAGCACGCAACAGGTGGGAAAAGGCACGTACGCGGTCAAGGGCAAAATGTGGCTAATATTTTTTTTCACAAAATCATAAATCCCGCCTGTTGTGCCGAACATTGAACCTCAGAAGCACCCCCCCCCAAGAAAAGTCCATGAAAGTTAAAGTTTTGAGGAGTTTTTAATGTGCACGTATTCATCGTTGTTAATAATAAATTAGGATAAACTCTATATCAAAGTTAACCTGTACCCGAGCAAAATTTCTTCAAAAAAGATTCCATGAGAAGTTACAACCAAATAATAGCCTGGCGAAAAGTGGTGTGAATTCTTCAAAAGTTGAAACCCATTATTATCGGAATACCCTACAAACTATTTTTATTTTCAATGAGACAAAATACCATCCAACACAATTCCAAGTCAAGTTTATTGTTAGCCAGGCCCAACCCATGTCAAAGTTTCCTGAAATTGGACGCGTCGCTGCCTACACGCAATGTCAGAACTGGATCCGTCAAAGCCTAAAAATGGTCCGTAAATATCTGCAAATTATTTATCACAATAATATCTGAAAATGACATGCCCGAGTGCTTGGACAGTGTTGGGCCTGCTAGGTCAATACCAGCTGTAAATTATACAGCTGTTTAGAGCACTTTTATATGTTGCTGTGGTGTTAATATTTTTGAAATATTGCTTGAGGTCAAAAAATGTGAATGGGTATGGGTGAAGGGTCGAGATTTCATACTTTCTCCAGACTGTACGATTTGAAACTGCACCCAAGACGAATATGAATTCATGTCGAGGTGGGCGAGACTATTTTGTAGGATGATTTGTTGGAGCCTGTTGGTATTTTGTTTCATAACTCGGCCTATGACCCGTCTCAGAAGAGGCCAGTGCAAAACATGGAAATGTCTGCGTCATTGTCGACGGAAAAAAAAACAATCTTTGCGAATTGATGGCGATAATTTATTGCGTTTTAAAACCTTGGTGTATGTCTTCAATTTGATGTCAATGCTCTCACTGCAAAGTGTTGGACTTGTCCTTTGCATGACAGTTGATATGGCAATAATTTCACGGGAAAACCAACAGCCCTCGACGAATAATCCGAAACATCCGTCGCGTTTGCTCGTCTCGCCACGGGAAACATAAATCTGTTCTCGTTGTCTGTCGCGGGTCTCGACCAGTGGTCGATGATGTACGTCTTGATTTACACCGTCTTCAGAAAAATCAAAACACGTTCCCGATTTTGACTCTGTTATTCAGACAAGATTCAGTGAATGAAATATCTTGATAGCAGTGTAGTATACTTGAGTCCATCACAAGTCCATCACAATTATAAATCACAAGTCAACGCACAAGTCCAGTAACGGTATGAATAACGAAGGGATGCCTTTACCACAGTTCAGTTGAGTAGCTTGTGAGCAAACTTGGGAATGGGTGTCTTGTGAGGACTTGTGAAGACTTGTGATGGGATTGTGATGGACCTGTGAGGACTTGCGAACTTGCGATGGACTTGTGATGGACTTGTGATGGCTTGCGAAGGACTTGTGGTGGACTTGTGGTGGACTTGTGATGGACTTGTGATGACTTGTGAAGGACTTGTGAGGACTTGTGATGGACTTGTGATGACTTGTGGTGGACTTGTAATGGACTTGTCAGGAATTGCGATGGACTTGTGAGGACTTGTGATGGACCTGTGATGGACTTCATGACTTGTGAAGGACTTGTGGTGGACTTGTGAGGACTTGTGATGAACTTGTGATGGATTTGTGAGGACTTGTGGATTTGTGATGGCTTGCGATGGACTTGTGAGGACTTGTGAGGACTTGTGGACTTGTGATGGACTAGTGATGGACTTGTGAGGACTTGTGATGGACTTGTGATGGACTTGTGATGGACTTGAGTCTACAACACAATGTTTTTCATACCCTGTTTTCTTCCTTGTCCTATATTCAGCTCTAAACACGACCTAAAAACCACACGCACCTCCACTTTCAAAGTAACCGCTTCCTCGCGTGTGGTCGAGGGGGAACCTAGCTCCACGTGTAACCCAAGAGATGGTAATTGATAGCGATCGAATGCTGTTATTCCATTTCATTACAGGTGCTTTCCTTTGCGGTCGTTGACACTAATTGTGTTTGTGATCTTCGGACGCTTCACGTCCTTTGAGTATATAGAGGCGCGGTTATCTAGGCCAAGTCTAGTTCTTCATAGTCTCATTACGAGGTGACAATGTGTAATTCACTCACTAGGCTCGCCAAGTATTTTTGACATATTGCATGATACCCCTGGCCCCCGAAATTCCAGCCTCGTTCGTTCGTCTTAGACAACACCTGTTTTTCTCCGCCCTTTTCCCCCGCCGATGCTGACGCCTGCACAAACTAGCAACAAATCCCAGTCACATATGCTACCGTATTCACCTAAAGCACATTCATAATGAGCCTATCCGACAAAATGATCAACCCCGTGTTATTCCTTTTGCACGCCAGTTTCCAATGGTTGCTAATAATTATGACACCATTCGGTGATGCAGGCTTGATGAGAAATTTAGCTTGAAAAAAAAACCCCTGGGAAGTTGACAATGTAGAAAAGGATTCTGGATGTCTGCACTCGGCACAGCTGTCCCAGTATAAAATTAATAGCAGTTTTTCTTTTTCATATGTATGTCCTGGAGATTGCTATTCCTTTCAGAGATTTTCGATCGAGCTTGGTTCCGGTATTTTCCGATCGTTTTTCAGGGCAGTATGAACTATACATCGTAAATTGAACAAGGTCTTATTCTTATCTTTGGCCTGTGTTCAGTTTGCACTATGCTTGCACTTTGATGACGATACAAAATTAATTATAACTTAATGAAATTTAAAAATATATGGTTATTCAATTGAGTGTACCACAACCAAACAGTTCAACTGAGTGCAGGCACTTACAAACAAAAAAGAATCACAGGGAACAAAAAGAAAGCTGAATCCATTTAGTACTTGTTTACATAACCATGAAAATGCAAATCATAAGTACAATCAAAAATGCTGAAAAGCCTGTGTAACCAAGACGTACACAGACACGTGCAGCTAAGCAGTAAAAGTTTGTGTGCACACAGACAGCACCATTTTCTGCTTGCAGATTTTCATTTTTTCCGCCGCCCCGCCCCACCCGCCACACAAACAAGCTGTTAAGCTAATCAGCATCACCTGGGGGCAAGGTTCTGTAAATTATTAAAAATTAAAGCAATAAATGCTATATGCAGGAAAAGGAAAAAGCAGAAAAAAGAAATGACAGATCAAGGCTAAATTAACTATTATGATTAAAGCTACGACAATAAATTACTGATTTAAAACGTTTTGGTTGTTAGATAAGCATAACGTCAACAACGTCAACACCAAATAAATAAAAAAAAATTTTTTGTATTTTTTTTCTATCGAGAAAAAGAAGAAAAACAGAAACTACTGATTAATAATGGTGAATAATAAATAAATCAGATTAAAAGGTATATATATATGTAAAAAAAGCTAAAGCAAAAGATGTGATAACTTTAAGGTATTTGTGTAGTGAAAGTTATATTTAAGAATTATGAAAGGACTCCTTAACCCCACAAGTAATGCTGTAATTCAAAATTAATTATTTGGTGAATAAATGACCAGAAAGACATAAATGATACATACCTGAACTTCTAAAAAGCAGGGAAGACACTCGAAACTCTCTACGGTGCTTAGAGTAGCTGAACGTTTGGGAAAAAACGACTCCTCTTTTTGTTTCCTATCTGCGACGGTGTGATCTGAAGGCTCATGCTGATAACTAAACTCAAGGAGTAAGGCCACCCCTCCAACTGCTGCCGAACCTGAAATAGAAAGTTGCCATTTTGAAAACGCATTTATCTACTTCATTGCCAGTAGGACGCATCTTCCTCGGGTCCAAATTACTGGAAGCGTAAAGTATTTTAGCATTCATTCTCAATCACAATACCACGCCTATATAGAGAAGAATATGAAGTATAGACATTTGGGCAGTTCCCCTAAGGCCATGCTTACTCGATGTGCATCCCTGATAAAAAAAATGTGCCTTGGTGGACTAAGTTACGTAAACCATGTTGTCAATAGGCGAGCACAGTAAGTCTTTACAGCATCCTTTTATGATGATTTCGGAGCTAGGTCAGTGGGAACTTTTTTTTTTACAGGCGCAGATGTTTCAGCTAGCCGCAAGTGGTGATTGACTGGACATTTTTTTCAAAGGAAAAAACCCACTAATGGAATGTTTAATTCCACTGAAATGTAGGAGCTCGGATTCAAGTTTGGAAAGTTTTGTCAATTCGTGTTCAGCAAGCTGTCCAAGTGAAAAGTTGGACTTCGCTTTTGACGATTATGTTGACCATTATTAGACTTGTATGACTCGGTGACGTCGCCCACGACTGTCCTGTTTCGTTCCCCTTCCCTCCTGACTGTTATGTGCTCTACAAGATTACGCCCTCAGCTCACGGGGTCTTAGCAATATATCCAGGATTATGGACGATGCAACCGAGACAGGAGTCCACGCTTTCCATCATGTCATGCCCGTAGTTCACGCCCAATCCTGGCCGATCTTCTCTTGCTTGATCGCTCCCAAATTAGACCTACACACGTCAATGAATTCTTCGAAAAAAAACAATCATGTGTAAGTGTATACTTAGGGTTAATGCAGAGTGATGTAGAGAGTCTGGATGCAAATTTTTATGACGCAAACAATAATAAATCACGCCAAAACATCTTGTGGACATAATTAATGAACTTAAAAGACGCAACGTTGTTCATGTACATGTAATTGATCGTCCGTTTTCACAGATACAGAAGCAGTGCCAGTAACCAACCCTAACATGATTGCTCGGTTTGGCCTTCTGAAACAAAGAGGAAAAGTTAGGCATTCTTTGCTGTATTTTGCTGGACAGTCGCATTGAAAGATTATGATCTATTTTAACTTTTAAATTGTTGTTTTAATGCCAGCCGATGAGTATCACGAATGTTGTCATTTAAACAGATTGAAACCCCGTTTTCAAGGGTTTTGGTTGTCTAATGTGTTCCTCGGCCTGTTCAGTTTTCAATCCCGCCAAGTAATGCTACGGGGCTGGGGAGCAGACATTGATGTGGCTAGGGAACTTGGATTGATATTCGTAAACAAAATCCCAAGGAAGCTAGCGGTGCCCTACTAAATTTCAGTTGACAAAATGCAGTGTTCCGCATAGCCTATACTTTCTCTTCCAACATCACGCGTCAATTGCCACGGAGGTCCGGGCGTATTTTCCCCCGTATCAGGGCCCGTCCAATCCCGCTGGTGAAGGCCGTGCATGCGTGGGTCGGTTCAACGGCTGGAAAACCTGACGGAATTGCGCTTAATTTTTTGGGGAAAAACAAACTTGTCACTTTGCCACCCAATCATACACGTGGGCGGCACTCCGAAGAAAGTTTTTTTCTCATTTCTTACGCTTATCCTGTCTCGTTTTCAAAAGGAAGCTTTCTTGGGCTGAACCTCAAGCGCCCTAACAACTGAAAGTAATAACACCCTCTTGTTTACACTGGCCGTTCCTTCTTTAAGAAAACAGGCAAACGTATCGGGGTCTGATCCGGGGGGTCGGGGGACTATGCCGGGACCTCATTGACAATGGACGCGAGTTGGAAGAGAAAGCAGGTATGCGTTTGATTGTTTGCACAGATGATACATCAGTATTACATAATTTCTTCTGAAGACAATCAGTAAAGCCAACGAAACGTTGAGTGTAAAATCACCCATCGTTTCTCCTCATCAGAACCACCGCCGTATCACTCAAGAGAGATACCTCTCCACAGCGCTATACACAGCAAACGTTCAGCAATTCGCAATTGTCAATTTCTCCATAAGAATTACGATATTCTCAAGACATTTGCCCAAACGATTATGAACGATTTTGAAGAAAAAAAAACTGATGTGAAAATAGACGGATAAATTGCTTTGAGAGTACATGTGTTGACGTAAAGCTGATGATAGGTCCAGACCTACCGTACATTTTGTACAAGGTCATGCTGAATATGAGATCAACATACCTGTTCCAAATAGGTTGTAATCGGTGGAAAGATGTCCAAACATTTTGTACCGCTCAATTGATATTCAACCGCATTATTTCCGACTCCATCAGGCAAGTCCCGTAAACGTCGACAAAGAGCGACCAATGCCAACTTCTTTTTCTGAATGGACCGTGTGGTGATTTATGATGGTTCCCTTCAGTCCTCTAAGCCTCAAAATAACTCTGCGCATACTTTAAAATATTGAAAATATTTGTCGGTGTATTGAAAAAAAGGGTCGTGACAATAACCTCCTTCCCGGTCAACGCGTCGAGGTTTTTCTTCTATGCCAAACAAATTGAATGGTAAGATTGATGATGTGTCGTTTGGTTCACAATACCTTCAATAAACACTGATCCCATGTAGCGTGCTAGCCAGTCAGACGATGACAAGCATTTGTCATTACAAAAATTCTACAATAATACATGCATATTTTAAAGAAGGAATTCTACATCGACACACACCCAAGAGTGTATTTATCTGCACGTGTGGACCCCCTTTTGTCCCTCTTTTGTTTGTACACTAACTTTTTAGGAAGACCTCCATATGTTTTGTACACGATCTTCAATTGTGGACCTTCGGGAATTGGGGACCATATTGTCGTCTATTGTTCAACGTCCTCCTTAGAATGCAGAAACAAACTCTCACACACCCATGCAGTCTATCGATATCCTTCGGTTTTCCCGCCTCTAACTCTCAAACATCTTTCCCGATAGGATTATTCATTTTGCCACTTTTTCTGATAAGCGTGCGATATTTTAAGGGGTGCTCTATGAAAAGATGAAGCCAATAAACGAAAATCAACCTGTGTAACTTTGAATATAGCTTTTTATAGCTGTTTTCATGTAGTACACACATTTTATACTCAGTTGATGATGTCGTTTCCAATGCATGTTGAGAATAACTACGTAAAGATCTCCCCCAGGCCCCCCCCCCGAAAAAAAATCTTTCAGACTCTTCTTTATAGGATCTGCAGGTCACATTGGTATTTAACGGGTACAAAAATACTGTTTTTAACGTAGTTGTACTTGTTTTACGTCATTGCATGATTGCCAATGAGCAAGTTTGTTTCATCGGAAATCTCGTTTGAAGCGAGGATATAGGTGTGATAACTTTCGTAGGATGTGCAGCAGCCGTTGTAGATCTAGAACGAGATTATCTAGTGGGCGAGAAAAAGGCAGTTTGTTTGTGGAGAAAACGGGAGACCCCAAGGGAGTTTGCCGTCCCCAAAACGGCGACCAGATCCTCCCTCTGTGAGTGAACTTGACCCGGGGCTCAAGAAAACTGAGAAAAAAAATTGCCAACAACAAGAAGTAAAATCTGTAACTCCTGGCGTGCACTCCCCGCAATGTCGGCGATATTGACTGTCAACATAGCGAGTCAGCCAACTGCCTTGTCGGTGGTCTCATAATCTTAATGCACTAAAAGTGGAAAGTATGATAGCAGAAGGTGTTTTTCTGCCGAGCCCGCCATATTTGGAAGACCCCACTTTCGCCTGTCTGCGATTGGTGGATTGTTAACCACGCGCAGATCGCCAGCTCGGCAGCCATTGGCCGTTGGGAGGTTGGGGGCGGAGCATGCGGCGCGACAGGGTCAATCTGTGCATTGTGATTGGGTAGACATTGCCATTCCCTTGAGACCAGGCTGGCTGCATTGGCACGGAAAGACTCACGGGAAACTGTTGGCGTTGCACTCCCCCTCTCTCCCTACGTACACACGCTCCCTCAGTTCACAGTTTGGATCTAATAAAACACGCCACGGCACAACGCTCCGGTTCAGTAACTGACGCAGTGTACCCCGGGCCCAGTTTGGTACAAGAGTTTCCCCATGCCAAAACGATACTGCAGGTGGCCAGCTAGAAGTCAAAGTCGAGGCCTGTAATTGAGTCAACACCTTTTCCGGGGCACCTAACCATCGATTGGCACGCAGCAAACAGCGGAATTGGCTAATTGTTATAAAAAGATCGGGGCGCTGGCCCAGACAGGCAAATCTTCTAGTGTCCTATCAGCGAGGAGCAAACGGCGCTCTTGTCTCAGCGTATAAGAACCGCACGAGTCAAGTCCAAGGATTCACTCTCGACTGAAGGATCATTTACTCTTTTCTCTTTTCCTTCTCGCGGAACTTCTTCGAAGGAATACCCACTCGGAGCAGCCTTGACAGAATCCAAGGGATTTTTCACTTGTGTTTCGATCATTGTGGGATAATACTCGGTTTAACCGGTCTGCCTTAGATAATTTCCGTGGAATATAGTCGAACCTATTGAAGGAGCCCTTGGCTCCAGAGGTAAGTTTTTACTTTTCCTTCTTCTGTTATTAGGATCGATTCAGATATCGGTTGAATTATTGTAATGCATGTGAAGCTGTTTGACTTTTACCAGTCCATGAATCTGTGTGCAAATTTGGACATCTACAAACTTCATTGTAGTCTGAAATTCGTCGTCTCCCCAAGACTTTCATTTTGTGATTTGACGCGAAACATCGACTTTCACGGAGTCTCACGTCTGGCAGTGAAGAATTTTCAAAAGAACAGAAAAGGTGGCGCTGCGTGTCTCCTGTGCTACTCAGCGTGTGTGCATGGTGTAACCAGGGAAATGCTGTTTCAGAATCCATGTTAATGGAGTGTTTCTTTTGTATTTCCATTTTTTTTTCTCACAGAATTGACACAAGAGATATTTTGTACACAGCGTGTTGCTGATGCCAACGCGCGGCACCATGGCCAGGTTATCGTACTACATTTTTGCCTTCGGCTTTTTGTGCTCCGCACTCCACTGCCAGTTAACAAAGGGTAAGTAAACTATAAAAACAAATGTCATTGTGTGAAATTGTGCCAATAGAAAAAAAATCGAACAAGTAAATGTGACACATTTTGATAGTTGCTGCGACCATGCTGCGACGTTACATGACCTACATTGTGAGGATGTCGATCCACAAATTGAAATTGCAACTTGCGTGAAAATAACCCAAATACGTTTTACCCGTGGTTAGGCCAAGTTTCCGATTTTACGATGGTAGTAATAATGCCTTGCCAAAAAATAGAATTCCTCCCTTTATTGATTGGCCATGCTTTGTTTATTAGTAATTTGATGACAACTTTTTCGTCACAACCGCATTGTAACTTTTTCTTAGCCATGGTTGTTGTTTGTCCTCGTGGATCTTGGGAATTCTTTTTGCGTGCAAGACTGCAATTTCTTCGTTTCCTCCCATTCTAAGTAAAAGTGTCCCCTGAGGGAAAAAGAAGTGCGGCAAAACTAACCGTTGGGTCAAACTGCGTAATCAAGATAATTATTGTTATCAATGAATGGGTCAAGGTTCCTAAGAGGACTCCGTCATCAAAACATAGTTCTCTGCTGAAGGCCACTTTTTACACAATCTTGCCCGGACTATTATTCCTTCATTCAGCCAGCTGTCATTAAAGGGTGTTAGTGCAGGAAAGGACTGACGTGTCGCCAAAACTTAAATTCCAGTCTTCTTTGGTTTTTTTAAAGCTTTAAAAACTATTGATTGTACACTGTGGGAGAAGGGAACCAACTTTTTAAGAATTTTAGTCCCTACAATGTACCACCGAAATGAGAACCCGCTAATTTGCAAACCGTAGCCTACTTGTTTTCCATGTTTGACCGACAATACCTCCCTAAGTTACGGGAAGATCTTCGCACACGTTGAACAATCTTAATCGAAATTAATTTTAGATGAAATCAACATTATCGTTCAGTGTTTCTTTCTGGTAATGAAACCAAGGCTTTGCGAAGTGCTCCTGCAGGTAATAGTAAGCTATTAAGAAACCCAAAAGAAAGGAGAAAGTGAAGAAATGTGCAGTTTTAGATGGGGAAGGAAAACATCAAAAAGGATACTCTAGATAGGGACTGTAAACCCGTTCCGCCTGCGTGGTCTGTGTGCCTGGGCGGCATTCGAACCGGGTCGCACAGGTGGAAGGCACGCAAGACCAGGCACCACCGTGCCGTGCAGATGTCTGGATGAATTTTTGTTTTAATACAGTTAATTATATATTTTTGCAGCTATCTTCGCGCAACAGCTGCGTAACCTCTCGCCAAAAGTAATATTCTTGAGTGACATGCAAGGTCACAAATGAGTAATTCGACGGACTGTTTCAGTCAATCTACCTTGTCGTATTTTCACTTCATGTGTAGTAAAAACCAATCGTTAAAAATGGAGATCGTTTGAGTTGTGTGAGGGTTTCTTTCCTACCTTGACAGTTTTAGTAAGTCCAACATCAACCATTTTGTTTGAATTTTACTGCAGAGCACTTTAAGCTAAAACAAGTGTGTCAGTGGCCAATCGGTGTTAAGATAAACAGCATGTAAAAAATCTTCTATTTCCAGAAGACAAAAACTAACAACTGTACCGTGTTATGTATCAAGTGCATTGCAGTGCAAAGGTGACAGTAGGGGAACGAGTTCTCGTGTCAGAAATGGCGGTTTGCACACAATTTTTTGTATAAAATGTTTTAAATATTTTTTTTTTAATTTCTTATATGTGGCTTGACGCAATAAGCAGAATCGTTTCCCCAAAATCTATAAAGTGCACCCAATTCATCGTTTTTCACCTTTGCCCGAATGTCTTCCAAATATTCTTCCAATATTGAACGGTAGTTTCTGCTCCAGGAGCTACACCTGGTGTGCCAGGCAGATATTAAACAATATACTTTGTTTAACCCTTAACACAGCTGTGGTTGGAATTCGCCAAATTACATACCAAATTTCAATAAAATCCGTCCTTAGACGGCCAAGGTCTTGGTGGGCGGAATCCGTCGAGACTGAAAAATAAAATGCGGCTCTCAACGGTTAACGGACTTTTTATTTTTATTTTCCCGCCTTAAATGTTGGGAAACAATCGTCTCATTTAATCTGTTGCTCATAGCATATCTACCTGCATTATGAATGCGACTCAAAATTGAGCCTGCCTTTTTTGTTTACTGCGTCTCTCCCCATAAACGCGTTAAAATGTTTATAAACTGTTGAAAAAAAACCCCAAACGTTTATAATGTGTCAAAAACATCTACGGCCCAAATATGGAACAATCTTCCTGCCCACATACCCGCTATCAGGAATCTGGCCAGCTTTAGTGGTGAATCGCTATCTGGGCGACAAGCCATCAGCAGTCTCTATTAGTCAATTATGTTTCTTGCTGTTAAGCCCAGATAGGTCCTATGCCTTGTGAAAAAAATTAAACACTAGGTTTTAAAATGAAATGTTATTAATATATTTAAAAACTTTTTCCCCGGGCCACCACATCACAGAAGTAGCCTATACGAACATACGAATTTCAACTACTGTTCACAGAACAATAACATGCTATTTTCAATGTCCTGGGAGTCTGAATGTGACAGAGGAGAACTGCATTATATTTTCTTGGTTGAAAGGGACTTAACGAACGATGCAGGGTGACAGCGAAAGTTTTCAAATTCAATACACTGGGTGACTGTGGTCGCGATATTTTCGTTCATGCTATCACTTGTCAGCGTGAGTTCAGTAGAAACAGTGGTTCAGATAGCGTGGCAACTTCACCGAATCACATCTTTGAGTCTTTTCCCGCCGCAACTCAAAGAGTCGTTAGTTGTCATTCATTTATCAACGGTACAATGATGATTTGTCTTTGTGTTTCACAGCATACGATGAAGTAGACGTGATGCTAGCATCTGGCATCTCAGCCAGAACGCCAGGGGTAAGAGAGACGAAAACACCAGAGGGTGGGCGAGCCTTCAAGGTGAGGCCCAAGGACCGGGATCTAGGCACCGACCAAGGCAGCCTGGAGCACCTGATCAGATCCATGAAAGCAGACGAGGGATTCATCCTCATCACAGTCGCCTACCAGGACCCTAAAAACCGCGGCACGCTGGTCTCCGTCGATCGCACCGACGGCCGGGTCCGGGGCTTCGGCTTCCACATAGACCGGCGGAACGACGAGGCTGTGGTGCAGTTTGCCGAGTTCGGCGCGGGCGAGCCCCAGGAGAGCCAGGTAGTCTTCTCCCCGTTGAACATCGGTAAAGACGACACAGAACTGCACACGTTCGTGTTGGACGTGCGTGGCAACCTGGTGACCCTCTACATGGACTGCCAACTGATTGGATTAAAGATCTTACCCTCGTCATTTTACATGAACATGGAGCCTGATAACATGAAGCTCCGACTTGGAAAGGGACTTCCCGACAGAAATAACGTGCTGGATTTTAAGGTGAGTAGTCCTATACGTCCCTGTTGATTTCACGATTGTAAAAACATTTCAAGGTCGTTCGCGAAGTGACATGTGCGTTGTATGTTTATAGTGGTCCAACGGTGAGTACGCCCTCTGTTGACTGATTTCTGGCGGCCGAATGTAACTGATTTAACGCAAGTGATAAGAACACGTGGTCGTTCACTGTGGAAAGGGCTGTGCGTAAAAAAATGTAGAATAAAAGTTTCATTTAAAAAGACACTCAATCTTTCCTAACGAATTCACCTCCCTCTCTAAACTATGCAAAGTAAAATTAAATGGAGTTAGTGCTGGATGTGATCCCTTGTCACACTTGATAGCGTTTACTTGTCACTGTACTCTGTAATAAATTGTAGGAAATCAACGTCAACTAGATGGTTCGGCATAAGAGTGTGTAGACCCATATCGTAATGGCTCAACCAGTCCCATGATCCAACTAAGGAATGAAAATATGTCTGTTAAATCCAATTTTCTGGTTTGGCAGCCTTGTATTTGTGTGCCTGTAAAGGTTCAAATTCGCTGTAATTTCATCGCCAGCGAACCGTCGGGACCCGTGGCGTCATTTAATTTCAATGAAAGGCTGTGTGATATCCCCAGCGGAGGAGATATTTCCAATTTGTTGTTCATGAAGGATGAGACATCCATCAACCGATCTGGTCTAGCAAAGAGGATATGGTCCAGGGTTTTTTTTTATGTCCAACTTTGTATCGGAAGTTGACGGATAGGTCAATAAAAGAAAGAAAAAAGTGAATGATTGCCATACCTTTTGGGTTCGTTATCCATGCGATGAGTGATCCGGAACGCGTTTGGCAGGCTGGTTTGAACCCCAGCCTCAGAGACCGATCAGCCCTCTGTACATGGAGTGGGAGGGCTGGTCTGTCTGGTGTATGTCATTTCTCGGGAGCCATATTCAGGAAATTAGGATCATTGCATGTTGGACTTTCATGTTGTTTATGGCCTTTGAATTCCGAAGGGATGATTGGGCCATGATTTATTTAATGTTCGTTGTGGCATGCTAGAATTTTTGGAACATTTTATTTCCACGGTCTGTTGTGAAACGCTGTGCAATGTGCTTCAACCGTTCAACGACGTATTCTATAAACACTGTACTCTCAGTGTATACAATGAAGGGCACAACACAATATTAAATTTCCGTCACCCGACGCAAATTACATCTCACGATTATTGTTTCAGTAGTATTTTGCATTTAACGAGAATTGCTGTGTACTTTGTTGTTATTTTACTGGTCACTTTCTTCGCATTTCGCTTTCGCATACTGGACCAAAATGATGTTGTATAGTTGTTTGAAATGGAGTATGCGGAGAATGAAGCCAACCGAGGCGAGATTGAACTGCTAGTCAATAAATATGTCTCCAACTCCAATAAAATGACGTCCTTTGAGTGGGAAAGTCTGATCTTGTACTGTCTTCGGGAATTTCAATTGGACTTTTCATTTTTCTTAAGGTCTTTCTATGCTGCCAAGGTTACTTCTGTTCTGGAACATAAACAATTATGTCTAGTTAACCCTCCCATATGCTGAGATTCTAAATTAAAACACCCATAATGTGCTGAAAACTGTACACACGCACTAATGTATTGTTCAAAGATGAACGGGATTAAACGGAGCCCATTGCAACCAAAATGACGGAAACAAAACTTATCGGAACCACAAATAACAAAGACATTTAATTTTTGCGCAGTGTCAACGCAAACTTTGTCTTATTGCTGAGGTCAGAGGTAACGTGGTGTCACCTCTAACTTCTTGTTGCTGAGCTCACCGTATTAAAGTAGAGTCTACAACGAGCCAATATTATGGCCCAGGAGGCCGGCGTTTATCTCTGGTTTCCTTGGTATGACACGAATTCGAACATTTCTTTTCCTCCTGGACATCGCAGATTACTCCACATCTAATGCCGGTACCAATTTACACTCCTGGGTGGAGAGAGGCAAGTGGTGTGAAGCGGCTGGCTATAGAGACACAACATATGGCCAGCAACTGGATTCGAACCCCTGACCCTCTGATTCCGAGTCACGAAGCCCAACCTCTAAATCATAACTCGAACTTATATGTTCTTCTTATTTACAGGGAACCCTCGCGGTAGCCAAGTTTGCATTTCAGACCAGCACCACGGATGTTCTGATCAGCCAGGGCTGTGAGATCGAGCCGGTCTTCTCTTCATCTCAGATCAGCTTCGGGAGCAGCTTCCCTCTGCCGATCGGTGAATCGGAACCAAGCCACATAAGCAGTGATGGTAAGACCGAAAATAGGTACTTGAGATGGATCACAAGTCATCACGAGTCCATCAAAAGTCATTCAAGCACAAGCCAACCCACAAGTTATTCTCATGAACTGTGACACAGAAATGTCTTTGATATTGTTCATCCCCTGTTACTCGTGACCGGACTTGTGAATTGACTTGCCTTAGTTATAGTTATTCTCGACCGGACATGTGTTGTGCTTGTGATGCATCCAGAGAACCTCAACTATACAGCACTGTATACATTCATGGCAGGCGACGATACATTTGAGACTCTAGAGAGAAAACAGGATTGAAGTTATGTCCCTCATATGTCAAATCACAAGTCAGTTGGCTCCACGACTCAGCAAATTTTGTTTGGTGTCTACTTGATTTGTTCGGAAGTAAATCGGTCACAAAGTTTCCAAAGATTTACATGCAGTCGTGGCACTAGAGTCAACCAACTTATTTTTACGCGTATCTGACAATGATAATGAGAAGTAATAGTTGTCACCTCTGAATCGTGTTAGGGATTAATTCCTTCCGTGTGATAAAATGAGATTTTATTCTCGTCAAATAAGGGTGGGTTTGAGGACGAGCTAACTATGGTGCCATATACGATGATTTGCGTCCAGAAAAAAAAGTATCTGATCTTCACCAAATTAAATTTTCTTGACGTTGCGGTTTGGTGCATTCCGACCCACACACTGTGAAGGCATTCGCGAAATATGCCGCGTTGTTTTACAGTTTCAATGCTGGGCCACAGAGGTTCGCCTAATTCGATACTGGTTGTATAAGTGGACAACTGCTGCGGCCAAATGCGGTGCGCGGCCAGACATGCAGCTTTTGGTAGGGGGTTGGGTTATTGTTAAACTTTCATCCGATCTCACCGTGTGTTAAGCACTTGTTCCTCGGGTGACATCTGTAAATAGTGTGGGAATTGCAACACCCGATTATATACCAATCAAAGTGCAGCTAGGGTTGAAAATTCTGGAGACCTGGAGCAGCCGTGCCTCGACGAATCAAACCATTTTTGCGGCACTTGTTTTCCCTCACATCTGCTTTGAAGTTCGGTCAAGTTATAGACTTTTGAAAGTGGGGTTAGTGTGCATTTTATTTCTGTTGCGAAGTAACTGAATACCAGCTTTGCCGTATTAAGATAAATATGATTAAGATAAAATGTGATTAATGGAGTTGCACTGCAGGAATACCAGGTTTTATAGGAGTTGAAGGAAGTAGTTAAGTACATGTAGGCGTCAGCCGCGACTCGAAGGTTAATAGTGATCTTTGACTCTTTTCGAGGGTTAATGATGAGTTTAGTCCTAGCCTACATTAAACCTCGACCTCGTCACATGAATGTAAACATGACGCCGGGGATCACATTCTTCACTGCTTGGTAACATTAGAATGTACTCTCGTCCGGGGGTCATCCTGCGCTAATCTCAATTTCCATGGATTCGTGCGTGTCGGGTCGGGGTAAAGTCACAGAACAATGGACAGGGGAAAACTGTAACGAAATACGCATGGCCTTTCCTGACACCTCGTGAAAACATGAAATTGGTTCGAGCCAGCTGCTGTCTGTTTACATGTTCTTTCTATTTTTACATTTGATCCATTTTTTTGCCGTAGGCTGTAATGATTTCGCATTGTGAAGTGATGCAAATCACCAGGTGTAGACAAGTGTCCCCTGACCCGAGCACATTATTCACGAGATTTGTCATCATTATTTTTTTTATTTTTTTTTACATCGTTCAACTTATTTGGTTCCCACGGACGGAAACGATTGCCAATAAATGTTAAGCATGGGTTGTTATCTTATTGAAGATTGGTTTACCATGAGGGTTTTTCCGAAATCTCGGTTTCGTTTCATGCTTCGGCTGCATCAGATTTCTAAGGCCTCTCATTTGGGAGACTCCGTCTCACTTTAGGCCCATATTGTGCTTTAGGAATATCAGCTCCAATAACATGAGGCCAAAGTTTAGAGTACTTCAAATTGGTCTGGACTTTAAAGGCACCTTTACGATTTGAGTCAAGTGATGAAGCTGAAACTGGAAACGAAGCCTGGGTTTCGAAAAGCTGGGTTTGCGCAGTGCAGATGCTGACAAACCTTAAAAGGGACATTTGGTTCACGTGATAACCAGAGGTACATCGACGTTTCGGTCAGTATAGGCCTATGCTCTGACCGTCTTCAGATTAATGTATTTTTTTCTAAGTATACGTAGGCCCTAATTGAATGTGAAAACAGTAGTTGTCTTATTTTTTTGGTGTATCTTATCAAACTTATCCGATTTTTGTGGGAGCCGTTTGACTGTGATCTGTATTATATCAGTTCTCCAATGCCGATGGTCTTTGACTTTTGGTGTTTTTTTTAAATATTTTTAGCAGCCATGCCTGGCGGAGAAGGCAATGTCGAGCAGAGCACACCCAACAACAACAACCACGGCGACAGCGGGAGTTTCGGCAACAGCGGCCTCAGCGACAGCATGAGCTTCGGCGGCGCGATCCCCGTGCCTCCCGGTGGAAGCTTCAGTAATCTCAACCCGGGGGTGCCAAGCAGCACCGGCGGTACCAGCGGGAACGTCATGCCCCAGCCGGTGCCCGGCACCCCGCCCCACCTACCTACCAACATGGGCTACATGCATCCGAACGCGGCGCCTACGGATGACACCATGCAGGGCCAGTGCGCCTACACCTGCGAACAGATCAGTAATCTCAACAATCAGGTGCAGGTGCTGTCCGACGGCTATGACGACATGTGGAATAAACTGGAGCACTTCGTGAGTTGATCACTTGGGATACTTTCAATGTTATGCCTACTAAATCAGGGAGATGTTCATTTGATCAAACTTGAACATTCCCGATTATTGATCATAGTTTTATTGAGATTAGAAGCTTTCCGTGGCGGACTTGATTACAAAATGGACATTTTAGAAAGACACCATGTGTTGATCATTCTCTTTGGTTGAAAAGTTTTGACGCTGAAATAACTGAATGTAAGAGTGTTTTTATGACTTTTCGGACAGCTAACTACAAGTGCGCCCGGTATCAGTGGAATGCATGAGTTGCTCTCAGAAACAAAACTTCTTTAAGACATGAATATTCAATTAATATCATCCACAAACCCATTCTAACTTCAAAGAGGAATCTTGTAACTTTTTCCCCGACCATTCAGGAGAACCAGAGGCCGCCTGAGTGGCCGTCACAGCAAGGATGCTGGTACATGAAGACACTCTACGACGATGGAGACGTCTTCAAAGTAGACAAGTGCAAGTCCTGCGAGTGTCGGGTGGAAGGAGGGGTACGTTAACTGTAAAAAGATCCTACTAACATCTAAACGTCAAACATTTGTTTTGCTTCCCGCCAAAACTTGTTAAACTCGGTTTGATATAAAGTGGCTCATGACTTCCATGTTACACATAATAGCTCAACCAGGTGGCTATAGGATAGACATGATTGTTTGTGTAAAAAGAGGTTGGCATTGCGGTTCTACCCATATCCGTGGACAATTTACCTCACTTTATGTTGGTTAATAGATTTCTCCATTTAGTGGAATGGCCGAAAGCTGAGTACAAATAACTGGGTAAAAATAGGCTGCTTTCTTTAACTTTCTAATATGGAAGTCTAAATTATGCACTGAATTGTTTAATGTTTTCTGTCCAACGTCATAGCTGCCAACAGTGGAATGCTCTCTCATCAAATGTCAGCCAGGGAAATGCGCAAACCCCATCATCATGGAAGGAGACTGTTGCCCGACATGTCCGAGTAAGTTACAATTTCGTTTCAGAGTAGGGGCATGTTCACATATCATCGCGTCGGAGTATGAGCATAAACTGACACACTACAATGAAGATTTAGTAATGGCTCCATATTCTCAAATCGTATCGGTACGTAACCAATAGCGGGTTGAGCTAGGAGGGTTTCTTTAAACGTAAAACCCGTGATTTTTTGCTTGTGACAAATTTTGTTATTTTGGACATCTTGCTGTTTCACTTACCTTAAAGATTCAACCGATTCTGGATAGACATTTTGCATACAGCATCTCGGAGATTTTGTGATTATTAAAACAGGTCTATACCCAATGCTTATCACTATGGAACAACAACAATGTACCTCAAAAATGGCTGTAATGCAAAGTGTGTATCTGTTCGGAAAAAAAGTAAGCTGAGGTTTGACGTTAATTTAAAGCAATTCTTCCCGTTGTTCTTACCTTCTTATATACTAGACGACAACCTAGGCTGGAGCGATTGGGCGGAATGGACCTCGTGCTCAGTGACTTGCGGCAACGGTATCCAACAGCGCGGACGGTCGTGCGATCGGACGCAGTTTGAGTGCAATGGGAACGATGTTGAAACACGGGTCTGCTACCTCGATCCGTGCATAGGTAAATTCCATCTGTTCCTTTTGTTTTAGCATTAATTACACAACTGCTTATAGTCTAATACATTGTTTTAAACGTGACTTCGGGTGTATTTTCTTTCCAAATCCGCTTCTATTTTCTTTATTATAAGGTTGATCAAAAAAGGTATCATCGAGAAATATTTTATGATTATAATTTGAACATGACTTTCCTTATTTAGTGTTTTGATTGACGATTTGCCAAACATTTTATTCGACTGTACTGTTAACAGAGATTGTGGACGGAGGCTGGAGTAATTTCACCCCATGGTCCTGCGGCGTGACGTGCGGTAACGGTACGGAGAGCAGGATGCGATCCTGCAACTCGCCAAGACCCAAGAACGGTGGCAAGCGGTGCGATGGAGAATTAGACGGGGCAGGCAGGGAGGAACGACCGTGCAGCAGAGACCCGTGTCCTGGTAAGATTCCTCCGACGAAAATCACGATCGTGAACTGCAAAAAAGGGCAGTGAATAAGTGCACGAGAATTTATTTTTTGACAAAAAAATATCATTCTGTAGTATTATTAAATTAAAATTACCTGAGTAGTTTATTTGGGGGGAAAATATCGATTTATGAAACGAATTGTCCCAAAAGTGTAGGCGTTTGATATTTTGACCAACGTTTTGCAGGGAGTTGAGAAACATTCATCCATTTTTAGAGATGTATTCAACTGCTTTTCAGTTTTGATAGCTGTCATCAATGTGTGGAAACGTCGATCAAATTTGTCCTTTCAGTGAAATTATTTGTATTTGTTTGTCTTTGTTTGATATGTCGCATGGAATCATTGCAAAAATCGTTCTCTCACAAATCTCAGAGCCTCAATTTTTCCTATTCGTCTTCCATCGGTTTAACATTGCTCATTCGCAGCACAAGACCCAACCTTGCAAGTAAACTGGGGAAAAAAACACCCATAGCTTGGAAAAGATGCCGACTGGCGCACACCCATCAACTTTGAATTTTGCTGAACTAACAATGTATTTTTTTCACTAGTTATGTTTGTTCTGCTCAGTGAGTTTACTACTGCTTTACCGTTTTATAAAATGTCTTGCATTGCTTCTTTTGTCCTGTTTGCCAGTGGATGGACAGTGGGGCCAGTTTTCAGAATTCACCCCGTGTACCAAGACGTGCGACGGAGGGTGGCAGGAACGGTACCGATTCTGCGACAGCCCGCCCCCTGCCCACGGTGGGAGGGACTGCATGGGCTCGGACACCCACCGGCGCATGTGCAACGAATGGCCCTGTCCCATTGGTAAGCCACTCCATTCTGCTCATGAATATGCATTGAGTAATTTGCATGTTGACGATGCAAGGGTTGTTATAGTAGAAATAAACTGCCATTTTTCTCGCGGTCATAGATTTTTTTTCCAACACAGAAGATACGAGTTAGTTACAGCAGTTTTATTCTAACTTACATTTTGGGATGAAATTACCTTGTTCTAATTGTTTTGGCTTCTTATTTTTTTTCTTTAGCTAATTTTTGTCATGTTTTTCTGTTATGATTCACTAGATGCTTGCCTGTCCAGCCCATGCTTCGATGGTGTTGAGTGTGTCAGTTTCACCGATGGTCGCTATGAGTGCAAAGACTGCCCAGTTGGCTATACCGGGAATGGTATCTTATGCCAAGACATCAACGAGGTACAATAAATGAAAATAACTTCAGAAAGAAATTTTACCTTTTTTTTCTTGCAAAAGGTCATGAGACAAAATGAGTAGGCCCCTACTAGAATTGATGTGACAGAGTTACAGTAGCTTATGAAAGCATCTCTTTACTTTCACAGAAGTTTCAATCGGTTTCGATTTGTTTCCAATCAGCGTTCCGGACTCAAGAACCATTTAGTTACAGGGAAATAAGTCTGGGAACTAGATAAGACAATAAGAGAGGTTCCCGGATGACCACACCCATGCTCCTATTTCCCACAACCAACGCAAATATTTCCCAGCTTCGTATCGTTCATTCGTTAAAAAAAATATGCAATTTGCTGACATTAAACACGATACCGCGTTAGTTCCTCACTTCCAGTTCATTACATTCCATTCCTACGATTAACAAAATGTTGGTACTTTTTAAGCTCTAGCAGGAACTTCTATGTCACTTGGTGGTCGGTCGGTTTGTCTGTCTGTCTGTCTGTCCCTGAAAATTGACCAAAAGTATGGTGTTCCATATCTGCCATCGGCGTCGCATTTTTCGGCGTCACATTTTTAAGCTCTGGCAGGGATCACTTTGATCGATTCCGTGCAAGACTTTCATGTAAGACTTCTTGCAACGCGACCAGAGCTTATTGTGCACTCGCCCTTGTTTCCACTTCACTCTCAGTGTCTCCTCGTCTCCGATGCTTGCTTCAACTTCCACGGCGAGCACCGCTGCCTCAACCTCATCCCCGGCTACACCTGCCGTAAATGCCCCATCGGATACAGAGGCAACCAGCCCTCAGGGATGGGCGTCTACCACGCCAAACGATATAAGCAGGTAAGCCGTTCATCAACCAAGCTCAACACCTGAATTTGAAACATTTCCTGCAAGTGGATTGTTATACTTGTTTCATTCATTCAATGTTGTTTCATATCGTCAGGCTATACTCAGCCCCCCCCCCAAAAAAAATATGAGGGGCCGAGGTAAAAAAAAAAAAAAAGCTATACGGCTTGAATAAGACATCGAATTGCAAGGTACCAAAGATTAATAATTTAACTATAGCAACAAACTGAACTGAGTAAATTAACTTATAAAGTAATTATATTCCAAGCTTATCAAAAAATAACGTGTGTATTTATGTTCACTTATGAAACATTCAATGAAGATGATAGAAAATTGTTCTCGGTTCTAATGATTAACCTCTCAGTGGTCCTGTTACACCCCAATTATGGCAATGGTCCCAATTAATGTTGGGACTGTCCCCACTAATGTTGGGACAGTTCCAACATTACGGTCGGGACTGCCCCAAATAATCCCAACGCTGTCGGGACAGCCCCAACATAAGTTGGGACCTTTGCCATAGTTAGGGCGTAACAATCCCAACGAGTATATCAAAATTCATTGAACGTTCCTCCAAGCTCTGCACGGTTTAGTCCACGCCATGCGTATAGGAACTCGTGAGTTTTACCATGCTATTTTGGCTCCGGGAAACTGACAGAACTAATGCACGTCACTTTTGGGGTTTCAAATTGTTCAGACAAATCCAGACTTA
Source organism: Patiria pectinifera (assembly GCA_029964075.1). NCBI lineage: Eukaryota > Metazoa > Echinodermata > Asteroidea > Valvatida > Asterinidae > Patiria > Patiria pectinifera. Next base: position 923,962 of record CM057142.1, read on the forward strand.
ATTAAAAGACCTTACCTACGCGTGCGTGAGCGCGCCTGCGGTTCCCCAGGGGCACGTTCTTCCCTGGTGACAACCTTTACTCCATCAAAGCGTGGGATCTCCAACTTTTGACGTACTGGGGTTCTTTGCCGCAAATCACGCGCATCTGCTTCATCCCGGACCCCGTATCCGCTCGGCAGCCATCGGTGGGGAACCACAGCTACCACTGTCCATCCTTGACCTGGTCCGAGGGAAATGTGGGACGGATGGGTCCACTTATCCTGGGCGTGAAATGACGGTCTAATTGGGGCCGGACCGTCCGCTGAAGACCGGTGCTCCGAAAATAGACAAGAATCCTTCCATTCTGCAGGGTCATGGTTATTGATTACCCAAACATTTGGTCCTCGTTTGCAAGCATGCGCTATCATGGCCAAATTAATATCGAATTAATAACAATCTTGAAGATGACCATTAAATATTTCCTTGATGACGGTGAATACATCTTGTGACTGTAGCTAAAAAAATCGTAAGGAAAAAAAAGGGTTTGCTCATAAACTCTCTCTGCGCTCTGTAAGAATTTAAAGAACTTAAACCAATCCGGGCACGTAACGTTATTTTTTTTTATAAAAAAAATAGATATCGAGAAAGTAAGAAAGTTCTAGCTTTAAAGACACAAGCGCACACACACACGATCAATCAGCATTAACGATCATGCACAAATCGGGCCAGGAATTCCTTGTCTGATGACGCAAGTGTCAAGATTCCAGCTTCCTTGGACGACCACTTTGAAATGGTTGCACGCAACGCGATGGTGTCTTAATGCACCCGGTGACGGACGTAAAGAGCCTGGGAAGAGATTTAAGACAAAAGCTAAAAGACTTCCCCACATCTGCGCTCAAATCCCATAAGATTTCCTTCGCATACCGGTCATTGCAACACATTTTGAAATGTATTCCAAGACCTACTTGTAGTGTGCGTCATACTTGAAAGCTTGCCGGATTTTTGGGTTTATTTCGGAGTGGAGTGAATGGTTGTGGTTTCTTGAAAAAAATGTGATTTTTATCGCTTCACACTTGTGCTGAAAAATCATTTTGATTTGCGTTTACGTCAGTTCCCGGAGTGTTGAGAAGGGAAATAGTTTCCTTGAATTACACAGTGCGTGGAGAATTAGTCAATCTCATTTATGATATAAGTTACTGACATAAGAATTATGAGGTTTTATCTTGCTTGAACTTTATCATCACAGCAATGCATTCCCATCAACCCTTGCGCCGAAGGGACATCGAGCTGTCACATTGACGCCAGATGTATTTTCTACGGACCCTACTCGGATCCGCAATACGGCTGTAAAGTAAGTTGTAAAATTCAAAACATTTCCATGAAATATATATATATTTTTCAAGTTTTAAGCTTCCTCTGATATATAGTGAAATTTAAATATGGGTTGTTCTATAACTTTGGGGTCCATTTTTTTCCTGTCCCTGTTACATCTGACATGTATGATTTTATAATTCTGATGCACTGCTGAATGCAGTGTCCTCCGAAGGAGAGATTATGAATACATCGAAACCTACCTACCCAAAATAAAAATTTAAATGGGCGAAGACATTTTTAATTATCAAAAATGTCACAGTTGGACCCCAAATTTATAGAATGACTCAAATGTATCACATACCGATGACATCACAAAGTAAAAGGCCGTTTTGGGGTGGGGCGGCATTGGAACCTTCGGCCTACGGAACACCGTTCCAGCTAGCGCTCTACCAACTAGCAACTAAATCTAGTAAGTTTCCAATCGTGGTTTATAAGTGAGAAATTTTGTCCAAACCTGTCAAAATGTTTGGCATGTTCTAATAATTGTGCCATTGCGTAATTCTGATTGTTCATTTCACTCGTAGTGTAAGACGGGTTTTGCTGGTGACGGCGTTTCCTGCGGCTACGATAGCGATCTTGACGGCTGGCCAGATGAGCAACTGGATTGCGAGGATAGTGGGGACTACACGCATTGCACGCGGGTGAGTCTCGACTCGGCAGTGAAAACAAAACAAAAACAGAGGACGGTATATAGGCAGGACCTTCACACCCAATGTTCTCAATGTAAAAATCCGAGTTGCGCAAACAAATGCATATACGTACTGATTCCGGCTCCCTCCATTCAAATGTGGGGAGGCAACAAGTTTCAACTACTCCCACCGTTCAAAAAAATTAATAGAACTGTCATGAAGCACACAAAGCATTTTTTTTTACAGACAAATTTACATGAAATTTTGTTGACATATTTTGCCCCCTTCCTCAAGAACTAAATTTCTAAATAGGTCTATTTATTACTTTGAAATGTGTCTCGCAAAAATAGGTTTAAGAATTTTGTTGCTCCATGTTGTATTTTTAATCAGTCGCTATGTTGTTCCGTTATATACATTTTTGTAAATATATACTTTAATGTTCACTTTTAATCATCATGAATTCTAAAATATGTATTTTTAAAGGCCTCTCTTTTTATTGTGTGATAAATTCGCATAAAATCCTATGAGTTTCATTACCGTTGATATTTTCGAGCTCACATACGACAAGGTACATACGGATCCGTAAAACTAGTTTTCACTGAACTAGAGTTCATGTTGGATCGCGTTAACCGCAATGGGTCGAATACAGGTTTAGCCTTTGAACGTTAATTCCCGAAATCAACACCAGAGCGTTCTTCTTCTTCTTCTTTTTTTGTCCGGTGAAGGATAACTGTGCATCTCTGCCGAACAGCGGACAAGAAGATAACGATGGAGACGGCAAAGGCGACGCTTGTGACGACGACGATGATGACGATCTTGTGGATGATGTTGCGGTAAGAAAATCAAACCTCTTTCCAGTTAAAAAAATATAGAGTATCCGGTCTTTTACATAAGTCAAGCGATAGAAATTGCGGCTTCGGTCTGCAACTCTCCTCGGTGGGTTCCTCTGTTCCGTCGCAGAATCCACCATTCCATAAATTTGTTTGAATTTAAAGGCCCGATTTCGTTGCTCTGTTTACCGTTATTGATATACTCTCCGCTATTTGACCACAGTAAAAATGTGTGTGCTTACGATAGGCATTTTTCACAGATCAGCAAGAAATTATATACGCGGTTTAAGAAATCTCATAACTAAGGATTCTGTGTTTAGATGTTGAGCGCACAATTTCTTTACTTTGCTTATGCTGTAAGCACAGATTGGTAATCTTGACCGCGGAACTACATGGTTAGCAGACCTATTAAGTATGCCCTGTGACCTTTTGTGATCGTTATTTATTTAGATTGCATCTTTAACAAAGGAACTTAAAACGCGCACATGGAAAGGCACCTTCAAACATACCAACGTTTACGAAAGGAATTTGTGCAGTCCTTTAACCGTGCAGTTTCTTCTAGATTGTCAAGAATATTTTTCTCAGATCAAAGAGAAGACCTTGAATTATAGAGGGCTGCTGATTAAAATATTTCTGGTCTGGGGAATTGCCTATAGATCGTCGTTCTTCCGACGTCAATTACGATTGTTTGAGTCATGCGGCGCTGGATCTAGATCAGTCATAATAGATCATGATAACGAGAAGTCACATCGCCCACCAGCCGGCCTCGTGGACAACCCCGCCCACTCCCCATTCAACTCCGTCCCAGTTTGCGTGCGTGTCTTATTAAAAATTTCTAACAATGTTGTCAGTCTAAAGCCGTTCACTGATTGACAAAGGAATGCTACGTTTGTTTCAAACCTAAATCTTGACTGACCTTTTTTGAAAAGTATACAACCGATGTCGCATTTTCTTTGATCCTATTTTTTAAACTCCCAATACAAATTGACAGCGGCTCCAAATATCAAGGTTAATCGTTTGACTAACTCCCATAATCCAAGCGGAGACGGCAGTTGATCACTGAATGACCGGATTGATTTCCTGTCCTCTGCTTGAGATATCTGAAAAGTCTGTTTTGACATCCGAATGCGGGCGACCACCAACCCAATTGAACGGAGCTGTTAATCCCACGGGTTTTGTGCTGGCTGGGCCCCCGTCCATTTCACGGAGGCCGTAAAGCATTGAGCACATAAAGAGCACCCATAACTCTGCTTGGACGGAATTTGCATGAAATAAGCTCAAAGATGTAGTTCGGTTGTTCTGTTTTAGTCAGCATAAGTTTTCTGCTAATCAGTAGCCCTACAGCCTGGCTGGCGGATTTGATTCTCTTTTTACCATCGACCGAATATATACGGAAACATTTTATTTTGAAATCAAGTAGTGGTTTATTTTCATCTCCTAAAATTTCTCTTTTCTTGTAAATTTAGTGTGTGTTCCAAGTTTTGTCTATCGAAAACATCCTTTCGTTTCAAATAAAAAGCGACTTTTTAAAATTATCTTTGAAACTTCGGTCCTTTTTCAAAACTGTGTGCGTGCGATGAAAATTGAGCAATCTATTTGTAAAAAAAAAAATTCTTCATAAAATTACTTCATAAAAAAAACATAAAACTTGTCTCCGGTCTGAGTTTCTGATGGCGTGTTGTTGTTTAAATTCTCTAATTCAGTAGAAGCATTTCCACTTTTACAGGACAACTGCCAGTTCATCTCCAACTGGCAACAGTTCGACATTGACGATGACGGAGTTGGTGACGTTTGCGACAACTGTCCTTTCGTCAGCAACACGCGACAGGAGGACACGGATTTCGACGGTGATGGGGACGTGTGCGACTATGACATCGATGATGATGGTAGGTATCAGGCTGGACTCCGTTTAGGGGCTAATGTCCACGAAGCTGCCAAGCGTCGTACAGGCATGAGATTTTTCATACTGTGTGGATCTAGTTGCATAGCAAATGCGTGTATCGAGCCAAAAAGTTAGAAGTTATATTTGGGGGAAATATTTGGGGGAATTGTGCCTTTGATGATACAAGCATGGCATTTGGCACACGGTCAGAGCATGTAACGAGAAAGATATTTGGCTATAGGGGGTTTTGTCCTATGAAAAATTATTGGTAGAATAATAAGCAATTTTCACAATTTTGAAAACGGCTGCCATTGCTTGTTATTCTACCTAAACAATTTTTTAAAGGACAAATCTGCGATGGCCCTATAGCAAATATCTTTCTCATAACATACTCTGACTGTGTGCCAAATGCCATGCTTGTATCATCAAAGGCACAATCCCATCACCTTTCTGCCGTATATACTCTGCATGTCGTTATGACTGGCTACCAGTTTTGTTAGGGAACGTCTCTATACCTCTCAGCTGCTGCATTGTATTCGGTCTAGGAAGGTGCGCTGCTCACAAGACTGCCAATGAGCGCACGACACGAAGTATATTAGGCCAATGGCCACATCAGCCAAAAAAGGAATCTGCAGGAGTCGAACTTCCGTCTTACCGTTTACAAGCGCTTCTCTGTGGATTAAAAAATGTTCAAGAAAATAGTTTCTGGCGAGAACTTCCGAGAATCACTAATCGGTGTGGTTATAAAAAAGGAAAAGATCGGAAAAAAGTAGAGCCTTAACCCTTCAACTCATCTCAAATGAACTTTGGTTCAGAATTGTGATTCGTATAATCTTACTCTTTGGTGACCCAATGTTCCGTTCATGCAGTTGGCTGTCATGTTAGCCTTCGGGCGAAGGTCTTTCTCTGAGTAAGGGGCTTACGTCTTATCGTGGTACATGTCTTGATGCGAGACATCTCAAGATCCGAGACTCCATGCTAATGAATGTCTCATTTTTTCCACTGGGCAACCCCTCAGGTATATATAACGAGGACGACAACTGTATGTACGTGGCTAATGCCAGACAGCTGGACTTTGACGAGGATGGCTACGGAGATGTGTGCGACAACTGTCCAGACTACGGGAACCCAGATCAAGTATGTCGACTGTTGTCACTTAATAAAATCTGTATTCACAGTTTGATTGCCTAATATTTTCTGTCATTTAATCCCGTGTAAAGTATCTTGAGTCAGTGTTCTTGATGTACTTTCTTGTATATACATATTGGCTGGTTTTTATTGATGGATTATTGAGTGATAATTAAGGAATTTTTAATTATTTGTATTGTGATTACTTGGAAAAATAGTTCACTGTTTGTAAAAGTGACAAGAAATTACGTCATCACAAGTGTACGCCATTTGTCAACCCAGTCTCAAGTAAAGCAACAAAATCAAACGATTAAGACCAAGATATTCCTTCATCCTTTTTATTTACCGCCTTACTTGTGATTTTACTCGTGAAAAACCTGTGATGGATTTAATTAGTGTTCTGATAATTGAGAAATGACATGTTTCAGACGTGCCCACGACATCATGTCTCGTAACATGTCCCCGTGTCACTTGATTGCAGATGGATATTGACGACGACAATGTAGGCGACGTTTGCGACACCGACAGGGACGTTGACAACGATGGGCACCAAGACGACCTGGACAACTGTTGGAACATCGCCAATAGTGACCAGGCAGATCACGATATGGACGGAATCGGTATGTTGGATTTCAATCATCTGTTTTTTTCAAATGTTTGTATTTTAAGTAATGCTGAAAAATAATAAGAAAAAGGGACTTTCCGGAAACAAATAATTGTGTTAAACTGTTACCCAGCGATGCGCCTGTCGGTACTTCTGGTGCATTTGGTGTGTAACTTCAGTTGCTTCACATTTTAATATTTTCTTGATGGATTTCAATGTGACATACTTTGTTTTCCGTTCGTTTCGTCACAAAAATTGTGATGTGTTCGGTTTCGTCTTTGTGATGGATGTTTACTTAAACAAATAACGCTGATTGTGAATGTCATTTTCTCCATATCCACTGTACAGGAGACGCGTGCGACTTTGACGATGACAACGATGGTATTGAAGATGTGGATGACAATTGTCGCCTGATATTCAACCCAAGTCAGAACGACACAAATGGTGTGTGTTCCTTCACACAAATCAATCGGGCTTTCTGACAATGGCCCTTCCCCATTTCAACTTTATAAAAAAACCAATTAAATGTTTTCTTTATACTGACTTTGAGACAAATCTATTTATTCATGTAAACGTTATTTTGGTGAAATGTAAATGAAACAAAACAGTGGTTGTACCTTTGAGAGACAGGAAAGAGAAATGGCCTCGATCAGAATAAAAAAGTAAATGTTCATATAAAGTTAAGCCAAAAAATCAGGTTTTGCCCTTCACCGACGTATACACACTGTATACTGAGTGTGTTACCTCCCGGGTGAAAGTTGGAAAAAATCACTCGGGTAGGACTCAAACCCACGACCTCCTGCTTTCTATTGTAGACTAGCACTCTATCACCGAGCTTGCCGGAATCGGGTGGCTGGTTCGAATCTGATGTAGCAGCGGGTACCGCAATGAAATTATTCATAAGATGGAATTTACGTAGGGGGTAAATGTATACGCCGGTGAAGGGCAAAAACCTAATATTGAATTTACATCACCCTGACGCAAATTCTATCTTATGAGAAGCCAAAGTCCAACTGTAAAATTTGAAAGAGTTCAGCATTCTCATGTTGTTCGACATAGATCCGTTAGAGAGTAAAGCCGGGAAACTTGATGTACCAAACCGACAATGTTTACTTCACATATTTTCCAAGAGGTTTCAATCACAAATCAAATCACTTTTCAGGTCGCAAGTGATGACATATGAACAACGACAAAGGAATGCCTTTGTCGCAGTTTATTTGAATGGCTTGTGACTTGACTTGCGTCTGGATGTCAAGTTTCCTCTGCTAACATGCATTCAACTTTCACTTGGTTTTTTAAATGATTGTATTTTTGTCACCCAATCTTGCCCTGTGTAGAAAACGGTCGCGGTGACGCATGCGAGTACGACAATGACGGCGACGGTGTGACCGACCTGCAGGACGCGTGTCCAGACAACGCCAACATCCAGAGGACAGACTTGTCCCACTTCCAGCTCATCAAGCTGGACCCAGAGGGCTCGGCCCAAATCGACCCTCACTGGATCGTCCGGAATCGAGGCCAGGAGTTGGTGCAGACGATCAACAGCGATCCCGGCTTAGCCATAGGTATAAAGGATTAATTTTTTGTTCGAAAAAAACCCCACCTCAACTACTTCGGTTGTAGATAATTTTGGGCTGCTAACTTTAGGGACTCCGTCTGAATAAATTGGTTCGTTTTCTGCTGCAGATAAGCGTTATCCTATTAAATTTAAATGATTTTAAAGTCAGAGTTTGTGCTCGGACACTGGAGACGTAACCGAGGTTTAGAAATCTCCGCTTGATCTTTCAATTTGTTTTTGTTTTGATTTGCTTTTTAAGCTACACAGTGCAGTAGGGATGGGTAGTGTAAGGACCGAACGCTGCTTTTATGATATCATGGCAAGCATTCGCACTGCGAATTCGCAAAAGTTGAATATATTTCGCATCGATTGTTTCATGTCGCCAAATTTGCGTCAACATTTTCAAACTTAAGTGTACTTATCATGGACCATTTTTTTTAAACTCATCTCATGCTGAGCATTTTTTTCGGCGTGCCCAGCCCTGATAGCACGAACCTGGGCCTTGCTTTTTTTTAACAGCTCGGGGTAGGCGAACGTTCAAAAGCAAAGTAAATACCAAAAAAAAATTGGCGTCCCGTTTAACAAAAAATAATTTATGCTCTTATCTTGTCCTCTTTGTTTATCTTGTCCTCTTCCATTTGTCCTCTTCTCTTTATCCTCTTCATGTATCCTGCATTTTCTAGTCTCTTGTCACTTTCATCTTTATTAACTCATCATTTCGTTGTCTTTGTCGCCAGGCTATGACGAGTTTAATTCGGTCGAGTTCAGCGGCACGTTCTACGTCAACACGGAACGAGACGACGACTACGCCGGCTTCGTGTTCGGGTACCAGTCAAACCATAGATTCTACTCTGTCATGTGGAAACAGGTCACGCAGAAGTACTGGGAACCAATGCCAACCATGTCAGAGGCCACAGCTGGTCTCCAGCTCAAGGTGAGATATCGGTTGAAATATAAAAAAAAACTAGTCTTGCAGCATTTTTTAACCCCAGGACAACGATACATCATTATTTTGACATCTGAACTCTTAAAAAAAGTTCAAAAATATGGTTATAGCTGGAAATATGTTTAACACAAATTGGAAAGTAAAGAACAATTAAAGCTAAAAAAAAATGCATCAATTCGGCTCGGGAAAAAAATGAGAAAGAACAAGTTCATGTGTCTGTTTTCCATTGCAAAATTGTGTTCCACGATTCCACGAACGGTGACAAAACATGGCCAACAAAATAACACTTGCTATAAGTTTAAACAGGATCAAAGAAGATTGGAAAAATTGTTACCTGACAGGCGATTCCAATGTATGTTCATTGATCTGATACACCGTGCCCTCTGGAGACATGCACACGATAGGGAACAAAAGATTGTATACGTCTCCACGGGACAATTTCTATAGATGAATACGTCTCCACAAGGTTTTCACGAAATAGATATATGGATTTTACTCAAAAAGTAGGAATTTCCAAGGTAGGTGTATCGGCTGCAAATGGTAGAGTTTTAGAAAAGGGATATGAAATCCGAATTTCAGCCAAGGCAATTAATTCTGGTTAAAATAAGAGCATTTTGAAACTGTACTTTCAAACTCGACAACCTTAGTACACGAAAACAAAGAAATGTCTCCACAGGGATACAAATTTCAGTATCAGTGTTCACACTGTTGCCAGAAAATTTGCGATGTTGCCAAAAGTAGTTCAACTTCTGTCCCCGAAGTGACCACGACCCTCCCCCCCCCCCCCCACACACACACAGTAATTATGTCACTCTCACTTTGCGTGACTTTGCAAAGACTATTTACGAGTATGATTCGGCCCCCAGTGGGCAGTTTGGCTTGGCGTAAATGGATTATTTCCGACGAGAAAGCAGAGGAAAAACTGTACAGATACTTCAGAGTCCCCGGTCCAGTAAAACAAACTGCCCGAGAATGACAGACATGTCTCGGAATGAGAAACAGGTGAACCGCGCCTAGGGGAAGTTTGAATTGCGCACGGGAATTCACAGACTTCCTTCCTTTAACCCTAACAGTCCTGAATCCTCCAATTTCAATACGATTTTGCACACCCCCTAGGGAGTTAGGGTTAAAGCAGTCTTGCCTAAGGGTTTTTGGTGGGGGTGGGGGGCAGACATCACATATATAAGAAAAAAGGTTTGGCCAGGCGTGCCGAACTTGACCTGGCCGGGATTGGTCTGGCACGCTATCTTGTTTTCTCATAGTCACATGTCCAGACATCACAAGTCCATGTTTGATTAGCGGTTTCACCTGAGGGTTGTTTTAAGAAGTGGTCGTCAGGTCTGATCACCCTCCAAACAGTGGACAGTGTGTCCTTTCAGACTATGTCGCCCTGTACTGACCACGCAAAAACTTCTTTCATATGCCGTACACTGTAGATTTGTAAGGTCTTTGGACAATTCGCTCCTCTTTGAAGGAAATAAACAAATATACATTTGCTTTTGCTGTAATTTTCAGTAATGGATGGATTTTGGGGATTAGCATTTTACAGCAACTATTGTTACATTGACTTGTTTGAAGTTTAATTTGAGTTTAATGTTCTTGCAGTCTGGTTCCCAGTCTAGACGGCTTGTACCCGTTCGTAGATTTGTACTCGATTTCAAACAAAATTCGGACTAACAAAATATGGTACATTGGGGGCGGTATAAGAAAAAAGCCAGTTTTTTTCAAACGCTGGTCAGCCGACCAAGGTTGGAAATTGATACAAAAATACCACTTTTCTTGAAAATGTCAGCACACTAGGGGCCATGATTTACAGGATGCTTTAGACTGTCATTCACAAACAGTCCAGTAAGGTATTTCATAATAATTTGGTAGCTTTGTTTTGTGATGTTTGCAAATGTTGTATATTCCCTTTAATACATTTTGCCATATAATCATTTTGTACTGAGATTTTATTCATCTTGCGCCTAATTTTTGGAATTTCACACACAGAAAGTCAACAACGAACATACTTATTATTGTACCGTATTTTTTGTCTTTTTTTTCCCTCCAACTGTCGATCTATTGGCCTATGATCGATGTAATATTGTCTAATTGATTGAGCCTATTTTTCTGTTTGTATTTCAGTTGATTAACTCCACAACGGGTCCCGGCGAATATTTAAGAAATGCGCTGTGGCATACTGGCGACACGAGTGATCAGGTATGGTTGGCGCAATGTCGGATAACATAATAACCAAATTTCCATTATTCAGATTATCAGAATTAAAGAAAATTAAAATGTAGTATGAAACACGCATTAGTGATTTTGCGGGCCGCCGATTTTACGAAGCCTATAGTGCCTGTCACAATTTTTCAGTTCTATTTTATTGAATTTTATTTCCTATTTGTGCAAGAGGGTTGAAGGTGCTTGTTCGTGTTCTGATCTAAACTTTAGGAGCCAATTTTCATAGTGTGCACATGCAGTTGCTTAGTACATATGCATATTTACTCGGTAAAAAAATGCCACCAGTCAAAATGCTTTTAATATCGGGGGGGGGGGGTGCTGAACTAAAAAAAGACATATTAGCTATATTTTCTACCCAGCATCCCCTTTAAGTTGTGCCCTTTTCTATGGATCCACCCACCCTTTGAAAGATCGTGACAAGGAGTTGAACTCCCACCCCTCCCCCGGACAGCTAATCCACCCCTCTTGAGCTAAGCCTGGATCCGCCCCTTTTTGGTATCGAATCAATCGGCCGTCTAAAATGATCAATCGTGAGGCGGCTCGGCATTAAAGCAAGTGCCCAATTAAGCGGCGCTTAATTACATAAACACCTGTTTGCGTGGATCGGTTAATTATCCAGTTAAGTTGAATAGATCTATATGCTGATGAACCCTTGAACCAGCGTACACGTACGACCGCGCCCATTCTCCGTCCGTGAGTGTGGCTACCAGATAAGGCCTAGAGATAGACCACCCTCCCACACGGTTCATGGGCACGCAGCGTATTCAGCCAACGAGCCAACATACACGGCTCCTCAAAGGTCACTCCTTTCCGCCTCACACACATCCGAAACGGCTTATGTACGGACCAGACCCTACCCGGCAACACTTCCACTCCGATTTATCACGAGCCGTTCCATGACGGCGTCTAATCGGTAACAGATGCCGGGCCGTGCCGAGAAAACGAGTTGGGAAGATTAAACATGAAAATTTTTGGCAATTTTTGTGTGTTATTTCGAGACGGCATTTTTTTAAGTCTCACTTGTAACAAGTGCTACCATGTGGTGATTTATTACTTCCTTTGACATTTGGATTTTTTGTTATTGTATTTTTTTCAGGTCAAGTTAATTTGGAGCGACGCTAATAAAATCGGCTGGAAAGATTTCACAGCGTACAGATGGATTCTAACGCACAGGCCGAGAACTGGTTACATCAGGTGGGTAATCAACTTGGAAAATCGTCAGGGTGAAGCCTATAAAGCGTGTTGGAATGTGAATGCATTGGATCATTTCCTCGACAAAAAAAATATCAGCCAAATTTGGAATTGAATTTTTTTGAACTCTTTGCACCATTTTTTTAAAATGCTGTTTTGCATTCCATTTTTCAAACTCACGTTGGGATTCTTGTGGATTTTATAGTTCGTCCCATGTGTCTCTTTTTCTCACCAAAGCCTTTTTATGCGTCAAATAGAATGCAAGCATATTTTTCAAAACAAAAATCTTTCACGTATCATGTGTGCAAATATATATACATTTCAAATTTATTTGACAAAAAAGACATCCAATTGCCACCTCTTTGATCTTCAAAAAACCTTGAATAATTATATATCCTACTTCGAAATGAATCGGTTACTTATAAAATATTTAATCAGTAAGTTGCCGCGAACCGATTTGTTTCCTTGAATTCCACTGTGAGAAGACACAAAGGCTAAACAAATCAATATATATTTCGTTTTTCAGTGCCAAGCCCCCAAAACGGACAGTGTACCTTTAACAACAAACTTTCTTCACCAAATTTAGTTTCATTTTACGCTTTTTCGTATGAATAGAAAGTTAATTTCCCAGCAGAAAAAAATGTAATTTTTTTTTTACTCCTCTCGTTGATAGAGTTACCATGTACGAGGGCAGCAAGGTGCTAGCAGACTCTGGCGCCCTCTATGACTTCACGTTACAAGGCGGACGTATCGGTCTTTTCTGCTTCTCACAAGAGATGGTCTTCTTCTCCGATCTCCAGTACAAATGTCTGGACGAGGTCAGTTCTCGACTTAACTTACAAACCCCTAGACCAACTTAATTTGTAGTTGAGCCACACGTCAATCACAAGACAATCAGAAGCCTGTCACAGACAAGTCAATCACAAGCAACTCACAGACAGACCAGTAACAATCATCACAGGTCGATCACTAGCAAGTCATAAGTCATTCAAAAGTCATCACAAGTCAATCAGTAGTCATTCAGGACATTTATGACTCAATTACTAGTCAATCACAGGACAATCACAATCAATCACAAGTCATCAGTAGTGTCATTGACAAATCAAATACAAGTCAATCGCAAGCAAATCACAGACAGGTCAATAACAATCATCACAGGTCAATCACTTTAAAAGTTATCACAAGTCAACGGTAGTCATTGACAGACACATACAAGTCAATCGCAAGCACATCACAGACAGGGCAATAACAATAATCACAGGTCAATCACTAGCAAGTCATAAGTCATTCAAAACTTATCACAAGTCAATCAGTAGACATAAACGCCAATTATGAGTCAATTACAAGTCAATCACAGGACCATCACAATCAATCACAAATCTATCAAAGGTCAAATCTCAAGCCGAATCACAAGTCAACTCAGTCACTTGCCTCTCTTTATAAAATTAACCGTTTCATTTTTTTTCTCTTTGCGTTCTTGATTTTGAAGGAATAACACCTAGGACAGCATCAACCCCATAGCGAACAAATACACTGACTAGCGTGAAGAGAACCACCGCCTTGGCAGCTGTAAATAGAATGACTTTATGGATTATAATATGCATCTTCAAAAGTTTAAGTTCTCAATTTTATCAGCCGTATCAACGACATGAGGAGGAGACTAACCGTTTCAGCTGCATCAAACTATACCAAGCACTGCTGCCCATACCGTAATATTTGGAGTTAGCGCTATCCTTAGCCATGCATAAACCTTTATTGTGGCATCTGCTGTATATTCTATGCATACTGTCATAGCCAGGACATTCGACCGTGTTACGGAACTTTTGGCAATTATGGACTATTTTGCGCGAACGGGACTGGCGGAGAAGACCAGGCCGCATTTTGGATCTGTGAAACAGTACGCATATAATTATTAACTTTTAAAAAGTATTACGAACTTATACTAGATATCGTTTAAAGTGTTGTGTATAAATCAGCGCATGCGCTTTCTTGTGGCTGTGGTCTCCCTCACAGGCAGTATTTGGCTTTTTTTTTACTTTGTGGACGCACTGCGATTATAATTATGCTTCACTTCGTGCATGGGCATTGGTCAATGAAATTCCGAAGACACGAGAAGAGTCTAAATTTGTACGCGTTCACTGTAAAAGTGCACCGAAATATTGATGACACTTGGACAGTATATGAAAACCTACAGTCTTTAGCGCTTTTGCCCGTGTAGTTCATGCAGTCATTAAGCACCGTTCGATTGCTAGCTAAGAAAAATGCCCAGTGTTCATCAACACGATGCCATGTCATAAGTGGCTCCATAATTGTCTTCCTCGTATTTCGATCGTTTTAAGTATGTTATATATTTTTGTGCATCTATTTATGGTGTAACGGAAAATTATATTGTAAAGCTTTATGACATAAAGCAAGTTTTTGTTCTGTGTTTTTTTATGTGTGTGTGCCAAAAAATTGTTTTATCTGCCTGTGTATTATTCCTCATGCTATGTTAATCGTCTATATAAATATCTGTAAATTTTCTTGTTTACTTTCTTGGGTCGTGATTTTCTGTCAACAACAGGGCCTCACGATAACCTATATCGTATAACTGTGACATATGTCACCAATTTATGCAGTAAAATGCTTCTTAAGATATTGTTAATAATAACCACTTCTATAAATGTTTTTTTTTAACGCATGCACTTTTCAACTATTCAAAACTCTATAGTGGGTCACTTTGTGTTGCAGAATGGTATCTGCCATACATGTTTTATTATACCAGACGAGACAAACAAAATGTGTACATTTTAGCGCGCGGAAAGTTGCAATATCATGAATTCAAACGGCAGTCAACTGAAAATAATACCAGTGATAAACTTGGTCATCTTCATCTTGAAGTAAAATGTATAGGTGGCGCCAAATTCCGCCAAAAAAGAGTGTGAAAGATAAGACGAATGTCAAGACATGTACTTCGGTATCACTTCTTATAGATTTCTCCCGTTCTTGTGATTATTTTGGGCGGACATCTTTGTATGTATTTTTTCCCTATTTATTATTTATTGGACTTGCATAAAACAAATATTGAGCAATGAGTTGGGAGGTTTACGGTAACACCATGTGAGTGATATCTCTTTGTGAATTGTGTGGTTCTGAAAAGAACCAGTTGGTTTATACTCGACGTTTCGAACAGTATGCTGTGTTTTTCATTAGGTGTCGCCTGTTGACAAACAGAGCATACTGTCCGAAACGTTGAGTTAAACCAACTGGTCCTATTCAGAACCACATAATTCACAAAGAGATATCATTCACATGGTGTTATCACAAACCTCCCAATTCATTGATCATGTCCTCCATTCAAACCCTTTAGCCTCAAATATTGAGAAACCACATCAGATTTATATTGTTGAAGACAGCTCGCGTGGTGGATGCTATTTAGCTATGGAATGACTGCATGAACGGGTATAACAATCAACCTGATGTAATTGTATTCCATTTTCTGTGGTTTAAGTTCCATTGTGTACATCCTATGGAATATGTTGGTTTAAGAAATTGAGTAACATTAATTCAGTTTTATTGAATGATTTAAATTCCAAAATCTGATGCGACATTCATGCTGCTTGCCACATAGCATGGAGCTGTGTTTATAGCTCCATGCACATAGTATCTCGTTATCGCATCAATGGGAGAATTTGGCATTATTTTCAGTTGGCTTGTAATTCTAAGTAGAAGTGCTTGTATCTCGTATTGTATCCCTGAACAAATCCTATAAAGGGTTCGATGTATGTATACTCGTATTGGAAAAAAATACTAAAAAATAATAAAAAGCTGTAGATATCCCGCCTCAGTTTCACACTTGTGCACGAGTCTTCATCAATGCGAAGGTGTCTTGTTGTGGACATTATAATGCTGTTAATTTATAAGGGGGTCTGCCCACTTTATACACCAATCCAGTCGCACGGTCATACACCCACGGTGGCCCCATGTAATGGCGGACGGCATTGTGCCAGTTGTTGTTCAGATTTGTTTGTGCCAGGGATGTATTTAAGTCCATCACAAGTCCCTGCAAGTCCATCACAAATCCTCCTGTCCCAACAGACCTAAAAACTTATGACGTCACGCTTTGTTTACATGTGAGCTTTCCAATGGCGCGTCCCACCTACAATCCTGGCCAAATCTCGCTGGGCCCCCAACCCCCCGTCCCCCACTCAATTATGTTGTCTCTAATTACGCGGTGTGTGCTCGATCAGATTGAGAGAACAGCATCACCGGGGGAGCGGGCAGCGGGGGAGTGGGTGACCGTGGCAGGCTCAGGAAGTGTCCCAACCATTTTGGCCGGGACTCTTGTAGCTCTCATAGGAAAGCGCACATTTCAACGGCATTAGGTCTTAGGTCTATTCACAAAAATGTGGATTCGAACTCACACCCTCCGATCTCAAACCCATGCCATTATGCAGCTTTGTAGTGCCAGTATCACACCCGGAGGAGTAATTTGTTATCAGTAACCTGGGGAGTATTATGTTTATTCATGAGGACAGAACAATGACGTCACAGCATATTAGTTAGTTGACTATCTTCATTAAAGTAATTTTAAGAACGGATGTCGACAGGTTGCTACAACAGCCTAGTCGTAAGTAGGATGAGTTTCTGTTCGAAAGACCTAGGTTCGAATCATGTCCATTTTTCATCTACTGTTTTTTCGTCTTTATCTTAAGGATCTTTTTTAATTGAAGGGAAAAAGAAGTCCGAAACTTAACTTTCTTGAAAACAATAGCATGAACCGCTAACAGGGCCCCAGTGTCCCTTCTGCCGGGTGTGATACTGGCGCTACCATCCAGCTGAGCCTCGAAGAGCTGAGAGAGCTCGAGTATCGACAGCAAATCGTAATTCCTGCGTGCGTATAATATTAGTATCGTAGAGGGCGCTCAACAACCATCTACACGGTGCTGTTTGGGGGGAAAATAATTCGCTGCCCACGTATATACGTCTTCCTTCGGTAGCAAATGAAAATCCAGAAACAGTCTTCGATAGCCTTTTGGCGTCTGTAAAAGTCTGCAGGCAGTTGATGACGGAAGTAGTGAGGCGTGAACATCTATTAAGCACTATAACGTAGTTCTGCTAATGCACGTTGTTTATTATTTATCCCTTCGAGGTTAATCATCCTCTGACTTTGAAGGTAACCATGCATTTTTAAAATACATTGTTTTTGGAATAAAATAGGCACTTTGAGTTTCAAATTCCCCTCCCTTTTTTTGAGGTGCAACAAATGACGTATAGACCAGCCGACCGGCCGGGGGGGGGGGGGGAACAGGAACCTCATTTGACGCTTAGGACCGATCCATTTCCCTTTGTCTTTTTAATTAATAGCTCACCAGCACGTAGAGGGAAAGGGTATGAACAGACTATAGCGTCGATGTAAAAACAGTCGTATTCATTCATCTGGTTAACTAGTAAATAATAACTATCACAGAAAAGGAATAGGACCTTAGACCTGTACCTGTGAGGTCATAACCAAAATCTTAATGTAGGCCTACATGAACTGGGTCGCGTCGATGGTGGACAAAAATCCACCATTTTTTTGAAGAAAAAAAGGGGGAGAGTGTGAAATTAAATAAAAACGAAGGGCTAAGGCCAAAAAAAAATATTCGGTCTCTAGTCAGACCAAAGTTCCGGAATTGACGCGGCCACGCGGCTTTTTTTTTTTTTTTGGCTTTTTTTCTTTATTTCTTCAAGCTTGGATTGTACAGACAAGGTGGGTACTATTTTGCTTTTTTGGTTTCCTCATGTACATTGGTGTCCTCCATAGTTTGCCTTGGTGCTTTCGATCATTTGCCTTGGTGCAATTTCCCATTCTTTGGTGCTCTTTGGTAAAAAAAAATGAGGGGGTGCGGAAATAGAGGGCGCTGTTGGAGCTACCGCGGAACATTTTGAAAAAAAAAAGATCGACGCGCATGATTAAAATCGACGCGCGCGCTGACCAGAGACCGACTTATTTTTTGGGGGGCCTAATTGGGGTTTTTTCCCTTAAAGCTATAGTCCATCATTTGCAGCCATCCGAAAAAGTAATAGCGTATTATTGTTGAAAAACAAACTTGGTTGAAAGATAGTAAGTGGACTAAACTCCCTGTGAAATTAATCTTTCTGGCAAGCAATCATTTTGAAGTAATCAACGAAAGAAGGCCTTTCCAAAGTAGTCGGGGGTCATAGGGATATTTTGGTTCACATCCTTCCAAAAGCACCAAATTTGGCACAGATGTCGTCCATACCATACTATTTCGATTTTTGACGGGCGCCAAGACGGGCGCCCCGCGGGGCCGCCATATTGGCAAAATCCAATATGGCCGCCAACCGGGTCAGAGGTCAATTGACCTAAATGAGCTAGAATCATAAATAATACCACTTTTCAGGTGTTTTCGGGGTCGAGCAATCTGAATCTGATGTTATTTTAACGATATGAGGCAAAACAGATGCCCCAAGGGACCGCTATATTGGCAAAATCCAAAATGGCTGCCACATATATCACAGTTAAGAAAATAACGAGCTAAAATCTTAAATAATACCTCCTTTTATGGGTGTTTGGGGTCACAGAATCTAAATATGATGTCATTATAATGATTCGAGGCAAGGCAGATGCTCTAGGAGACGCCATTTTTGGAAAAAAAAAGGCCGCCACCCAGGTTGGAGGTACTCGCAGTTAAAACAATACAACAGGTTTTTTTTGGGGGGGGGGGTTCCAAATGTCTGATTCTGATGTTATTTTAATTATTTGATGTCAAGTTTACCACTCGAGATCATTCCGGTCAAACCTGGTGTTTCTGGTGCGTCATTCCATAAAAAAAACCATTTCCCATTAGCTGCACATGTCGGACAGTTTGACATTTCTACGCATACCACAGAAACAATCTTAGTTTGGAGCGAGAAAATTGTCCTAAGTTTATTGTAAGGATGTATAGGCGCGTGTGGTGTGTGCCCGCCATGCTGAGGATGGGTGGAGCAATCAACCAACGGTCGTTTCATTGTCTTCACCACCCAAGATGTTGATCACAGATAACCAAGGCTCATGGCAACCTCTCACTTGGTGAGTTCCAGTGATATGCCCAAACCGTAAATATCCATTTCTCGCATGAGAACCCTGCAGTGAGGCAGGCTCATCAAGCTTGACTTCTTCAACACATCATAACAAGTTTGCAGATGGTGACATCCTCACCTGGTTGGGATACAATTAACTGCATCCACATCTTATGGGTGCACCGGAGTAACTTGATATGCGACCTACTGAGCCAGAGAAGGATTGAGAGTCGAGTCACTGCGATCACTTTCGAGATCATTTCAAGCTTATTTTGGAGATCCTTGGCCTATTGGAGATCAGGGTGGGCTTCAGAAGTGGTGAAAAGTACAGTAACATACTAGTCCAAAGCATCTACTCCGATCTCGGTCTGACAAAGTCCTTGGCACCACCCTTCTTCCAAAGCCTAATATGGTGCGACACAACTTGCTTCGCCATTTCATGCAGAGCACAAAGGGTGTGGTATCAAAGGGGCCAGACGTCGCTTCTTCACTACTGGAAGCAGCTTGTCGGAAGCATCCCACATCCCAGCTACCTGCCGTGCTGTTTGAACATGTAAAGCAACCGCTACTACAGGCCACCTCGGTCCAGCAGGAAATTCCTGACTTCATCGTGTGGGGCTGGCACAAAGATGGTACCAGTACATGGCAATCACCATGGACCAACTCTCAATGATGCTTCAGTGACATGTGCCATTTCTCGTGCGCTGCAGCTGCCTCATGCAAAGGAAGGTTGAAATGCAATCACACTAGGTTTCTATATGCAAGGTCCTCTACAAATGAACAGCTCCATTTAAACGCACACAGCGGCATATAGCATTTTGTCACTGCAGACATCATCTCTAAATATTTAAATGAAAATAGTTCAAACAATAATCTGTATTGATAAGTCCAATCCTTAATGACCTTTAGGGCAAAATGTGACATACAATCTTTAATAAAACAATAGATTCAGATTCTCCGACCCTGAAAATCCATGTAAAATGGTATTATTAATATTTCTAGCTCGTTTAGTTTTTAACTGTGACTGACCTCTAACTTGGCTGGCGGCCATTTTGGATTTTTCTAATATCATGAATATGGCCCCTGGGGCATCCGTCTGGCATCAAATCATTAAAATAACCTCAGATTCAGATTCGTTGACACCGAAAACCCCTCCAAAGTTGTATTACTTATGATTCTAGCTAGTTAAGTTTTTTAACTGCGGTATGTGGCGGCCATTTTGGATTTTGCCAATATGGCGGTCTGTCTTGCCTCAAATCGTTAAAATAACATCAGATTCAGATTGCTCGACCCCGAAAATACCTGAAAAGTGGTATTATTTATGATTCTAGCTCGTTTAGTTCGATTGACCTCTGACCCGGTTGGCGGCCATATTGGATTTTGCCAATATGGCGGCCCCGTGGGGCGCCCGTCTTGGCGCCCGTCAAAAATCGAAATAGTATGTTATGGACAACATCTGTACCAAATTTGGTGCTTTTGAAAGAAACTGAACCAAACGGCCCCTATAACGCCCTAACATCCCTGACTAAAGGTGCGTCTTAAGACGCACCGTAGGAAAATTTAAATTAGTAGTTCGGTTTGTTATTCGGCGCAGCGCGCGCAAGCATTGGCACGACGCACAGGCGCGCGCGGTTTCTATAATTTGTCGGATCAGTGCGCGACATCGCGTATAGCTGCAATTCAAAACAATTCAAAACATGATTCGGCAACTTTTGATTTGAAATTGAGATCCTAGAATGCTGTTTTTCTCGGAATATACAGCTGAAGCTGAGCTGAAACTTCATCAGGTTAGTTGTTCAGTAGCCTTCGTTAGATTTTGAACGCTTTTGTTGCTTCAAACGAACAAAATGCACAAATTACAAATGATAGACTATATCTTTAAAGACAATTTTTATTCAGTAGAGTGCGAATTAACAGAATGAACTTTTATACACTGCACTGCCGTGAATACACGTATATATTTTTATTACATGATTCGCAAAGTATTAAATATTCCTTGGAAAATTATTATCTAGTGCAAAAGGATGTAATTCTCGGGGATTGTATATGTCCATTTTTTAATGACAGATGGATGGGTCAACCCACCCCTTAAAACAGATCATAATGTCCCCTTATCGACATAAAAACACACAGAGGTAAAACAAGTTGTGAAAAAAGGTGAATAACGAAGAAAAGAAGAGTTATTTTCTATGTCTAGAAAAGTCTTTGATACGCCCTTGGCGCCTGTAAAATGACAGGCAGTTTAAATCAAGGAAGTAGTGAGCCGTGAACATCTATTAAGCGCTATAACGAAGACTGCTAATGCACACCTTTTATTATTTAACCTTCTCAGGTCGATTATTACCCTCTAATATATTATCTTTGAACGCGTCGTTAATATTTAAAGTGCCTTGTTAAAGACCCAAATTATAGATGAGTTTTGGGTTTTAAACTTGACCCCTAATACATAATGACCATCGGTAAAGAAGATTACGGGACGAGTTGTCAATTTTGTTTGCTTCGACCGTGCACTTGCTCTATACATAAAAGATGAATTGCACAATGAAAACACCCAGTAGAAGATGAATATTTAAAGGACACACAGACAACACAATGTGAACATCGTGTATGGCTTTACGATTATACAGAGGACAGGGCCCAATTTCACGGCGCTGCTAAGCACACGATTGGCTGCTAACAGAGCCTCCGTCTATTTCATGGAGACTGTAAGCATAAGCACAGCAAAAGGCACGCTTACTTCAGAGGAAAAATTTGCTTAACTTAGTGACGTAACAATAGAAATCTCCATGCACGCGCGACCGTTAGCACGTCCACGCCGTGAAATAGTGCTTAAGGTTAGCAAATTTTTCTGCTGTGCTAAACACAACTTTTCTGCTAACTGGTAAGCAGCGCCTCGTGAAATTTGGCCCAGACACGCAAAGGGAGAACAAAAGATCCTTTCAGTCCTCGGGCGTTGGGTCTTTGTTGAAAACGGTCCTCGATCGTACAGTTATGTGCTTATTCTATGGGAGAGTGTTATATTAAATACAGGGACAAAGGGAAACACAAAGCATTGTCCTCCGGCGTACAGAAATACAGGTATTTTTAAAATATCATTTTAATGCATTGAATACTTCGCTGACATCTTACCCCGTTTTCTCGATTTTAAGCTGCTCTCCCTGGCCTAATTTCAAGTTTCACAAAAAATTGTAAAGACTGCCCGTTTCCATTCAAGTGCCCGTTGTTCGCAAGTGTACCCACCGCCCCCAAATGTTTTTAAAGAGTGCCCTTTAACAAGACTTGTCCTTTTTTTCCAAAAAAGGGATTGCCTTTTTGTAACTAGCGGCTGTATGGAGTTCCTTTTTTTGGGAAATTCACGCGTGTGCCTCCCTGACAAAACATCCTGTATTGTGCCTTTTTCAAGAATTTATTACTCCCTCCCCAATAAATATGACCTTGCTACGCCTATGCGAGTATTCAGTCGTAAAGGAAAACCCGATGTACCGTTTGTTTTGTGATGGACAGTAATTGAGCGTGATTATCGCTGAAGTGGGCATCATCAGCCCAAATCGACCGTGGGTTATATATAGTCAGGTTAAGCGAATTACCTGTTGACTCGTCTCAACCACTCCAGCAGTTAATATATGAGTAAGGTATTAGCCTGCTAAACAGGGTGAGTAAAAAATCGAAACCGAAATGTCGGGACCATTGTTTAAGTGAAGTTCTGCATGTAGCACTTTCGAAATCTAGGATATGAAAGCCCAATTCATAAGCTTTCTCTCAGTACAACAATCATTCAAATCACTAGTGTACTTTTCAAGTTACGGAATTTTAAACACAAACACCGTTTTAAAGTTCTGTCCACGGATCGCAAAACATGTGTTCTTTTAGCAAAACGAAAACAATTCACATATGCCTGCACAAATAAGCACATCGGAACCATTATCATCCCCCTTTTCATACCCGCTTTTTACGAACGAAATATCTGGGTTTGCGTCCAACGGCGGATCCAGCTCTACCCCTCCTGCCTTTTCCGAAAAGTATTACCAATTTTTCACCTCCCCCTCCCCCCCCCCTCCCCCGACCCCCAAAACCCTGGATACGCTACTGGTAAAGATTTGGACAACAGAACACCTGACAAGAACTCCTTGGCCTGGGAGTGAGTGCCACGACACCTTCGTAACACGCAGGGCCGCCTGCATACGCGCCGCATCCGTCACTGAACAGATGCGCATCGCGGTTAGGTACCGCAAAATAGGGCCAAACGGAGCTAGTGGGTTGCCGGTAACCTCGGAGGTAAGCAGCCTTCAACTCGGGTAGCGTGCACGGGTGAGAGGCCAGTGCGGAGCAGCCCCGTGCTTGCCCGGCGACATCCTGGAGACTGTAGTACTCATTGGTGATGATGGGGTCTTGGGGGCTGAGCTGCGACCCGAGGCAACAGATGCCAGGGGAAGAGGTTGTCATCGGCAGGCCGTGTTGAGTGACTTCGCTCCCGTTCACCAACGCCTGGCTGTCCGGCACAGCGTACCAGATATCGGTGTCTGCCGGTAGTATTTCGGCGTACCTACCCGCGTAGGCTCGGTCCACTTCCCACAACTCACAGAGATGCTGGTCGGCCGTTTGGCAGTCGGCAGAGGCCGATGCCTGCGTGTCATAGGTGCGGTCAGTCAAACCAGGTAGTCCTAAAAAAAAAAATGCAAAAAGTTGTTTGTTTATGGAAAACTCGATAACTTATTTGAGTATGAGATGTAAAAAAAATAATAAAAAGCGCACTCTTTCTAATTTTCCATAGGCCTATGCGTGCAGATTTAAGCGATCAAAACAAATCGAAATTCTGCAGGGTTCAGTTTTTCTAAATCGTCGGTGATTTTACAAAATCTCTTCGAAGTGAGCCATAAATTGCACATTAAAAACTGTTTACCTAAACATTTAAATTGTAATAGGGGGAGGGAAGGGGGTAACAGGGGGACGAAAATTGCCCCCAGTGAATTTGTTTACAAAAAAGGAAAGCGCAAGCACTTCAAAACCGCTATGTTGGTAATATGAAGATATGTGTCTATCGGAAAAATATGCCGTAAGGACTGGCGTTACTTTGAACATGGCCATCATTAGTCAGATAAATATCCACCCCTGGCCCTCCCCAGCCTCAGTTTTTGTTTTTGAATTAACTGTGGCAGGGTGACCAGAAAAAAACTCTTGGCTACTCAGGGGCGTAGCAAGGTTATTTTTATTGGGGGTTAAACATTTCTTGAAAAGGACACTTGCACATCCGTGTTGGAATGTAGACACGTGTTTTGTTCTCCGGACACTTGGCCTCCGTAAAATCAAATAGTGTGGGGGGGGGGGGGGGGGGGGTCTTGTACAGTTTGCTGATGGGGGCGCTGCTCACAACCGATGATGCACACTGACGGACAATACAGGGTGGTTAAAAAAAAGGACACCCACATTTGACAGCAATTTTCAATTTTCAACGGTCGATTAGTAGCTATTGAAGTACTGGCTTTTAAGCAAATGTGACGAAAAAATCGTTGCATTTGCACATTTTGTCGTTGAGCTATGCTAATTTCAATATTTCATGTGCGAAACCTGTTTGTCCACGGATGTAAATTCCCTTCGCTTGACTGAGCTCAGCTATGGGAGCTTTATTTGAAAGGGCATGACATTGGATTATGTTATGTAATGTTATGCAACAATGAACTTAAGCGAACAGCTCATTGAGTAGATGATCTTAACACTGACCTGAATAATTGGACAGCTTCAATACAAGTTACCAGGGCAAATATATTTTGGTGGGAATGGTTTTTTAATTTTTATGAACTACGAAAACGTCCAATTTACATAGAATAACCCGTGGACAAGACTGATTTTGGCGACTTGTATTCAAATTAGCATAATATCACTATTTTTGCGACTTTTACTAAGCTTTTTTTCACCATACACGGTTAAAGGCCTATACTTTACTACTATGGGATTGTTGGCTCTGAGGGGACATCACACATCGCAAATATCTTTGCAAAGCGCCACACATTGCCGGTTAGTGTGCATAATCGCCGGTTTTGAACAGCGCCACCATCGGCAAATGGTACCAGCCCCCTTCCCCCTCCCTCCCTTCGAAATTATTAAAAAAAGCACCCGTAACGGCCGATGGCACAAAATAGGGCACTTGTTCAGAAAAAAGGCACTTGCAAAAGAAGGGCAATCCTTACAAAGTATAGGGGGGCGGGGGCGCTGGTTAAAAAAAGGTATTTGAATGGAAAATGGCAGCCTTTACAAAATATTGGGGAGGGGGTTAAATACCCCCGTTATCCTCCCTTCCCCCGCCGCTGGATACGCCAATATACATGAGTAACATGACCTAACAAATGTCAGAATAGTCAAACTTTTTCGGTCTGGGAACCAGACTAGGTGGAAAGCAAACCCAGTATTCACAATTCGGGCAACTTGTATCGGTAAAGAAGAATTACGTACTATGCCTACAATGAAGGCTTTCTTACCCTTGTCTACTTTAACAAGTAACTGGAGCCTCATAACATCAAGTGGCTGTAATAAGAGAAACACAAACACAGGACCATAAACATATTTAGCTGTTGCACGTAGTTGACAGCATTAGTTAGCCCCTTTGCAATTGTGGTAACCAACCTACGGGTGCAACAACTGGTTCCAAACAATAGACCTAAGTCATAATGACGTCACCCTTTCTTCTTCACCCAGTGAGTACATCATCCCTCCATTGTGGAGTATAGGCCTTTCTTTTGTTTGTAAACATTGGCGCCATTTTGTATGGGCTGCCGTAAGTGCATAAATTGAAGCCGTGGTTGACAAATATTTTTCCAAAAAAGTCCTCATAACGCCTTCAACACAAAGTAAAAAGGAATTATTTTGTAGCTTTGTTGAAGATGTTGTATTTTCAAGTATCAAATAATATTTTGGCGATCTGTAATAACTCTTCTTCATTTTTGCAGTGTTGGACCTTCCATAGTTTTGCAGGCCGTACCAAGCGCAGAAAGGTCTATACTCGTACTTGGGTGAAAAGGTGTTCGGTCGCGGGAACAAATATCAACGAAAAGTGCAGTAAACTAATTAAGAACTCGGTGCAAGTAGAAACGAAGCTCTTGTGGCAAACTTAGCGGAGAGTGAGTGGTTTCAAGCTAGTCCGGAAAATCTCCAGTGACTTTAGCTGAAACCACGGTGGCTGGTAGGGCATTCCAGATGCAGATGACACTTGGAAAAAAAGTTGTGCTGGTACGATATAATTCTACAGTGCTGTTGTGTGAACTGTTGTTGGTGGCCCTTATTCTGGTTTGATGATGTTTACATGTGCGCTTTCCCGTTGGGAGCCAGGGCCCAATTTCATGGCTCTGCTAACCACAAAATTCGGCGCTTACGAACACCAATATTATTGTTCTATCAGCGCAGACAAATTCTGTGCTAACCCTGTAAGCACAATAATTCTTAGTTACGGAATGTACGCATGCGCAGCAGCCAAAATTCCTCGCCAACCCGTGATGATACGCTTACCGTAAGCACGGAATTTTCTGCTACAGTAAGCAGGGATTTTGCGCTTACGGTTAGCAGAGCCATGAAATTGGGCCGGCTGTGGGAACGAAATCTATCAAGCTCCCGTAGGAAAGCGCACATGTAAACCAAGCATGACGTCATTGCGTCTTAGGTCTGTCAAAATGTTCGCCCATTGTCATTTTGTGCTCAGTGATTCTGCAGTTGGCCTAGGCCAGCCAACCCAAGGCAGTGAATTCACGAAGCGCGAAGTGCCGAGTGAATTCGTAAATTAAGAATCCACACTTGCGAGTGTATTCTTCGACTTAAAGGGAATATACAACATTTGCAATCATCGAAAAATAAAACTACCAAGTTTTTACGAAATACCTTACTAGGATGTTGGTTAATGACAGTCTCAAGCATCTTGTAAAATTATGGCACCTGGTGTGAAGTCATTTTCAAGAAAATGGTATTTTTGTATACATTTCAAACGGTGGTCGGACGACCAGCGTTGGAAAAACCTAACTATTTTTTCAACTACTGCTCCAAATTGACCATTTTTTCAGTCCAAATTTTGTTTGCTATTGGTTACATGTTCATGAACGGGTGTAGGCCAGCTAGACTGGTTACATTGCCTTACAATTTTCCATCATCTATAAATTGATCCATTTTATCTTTTGTGGAGTCAGGGAACCAGACTACTTGAACATTTTTGTTTTTCTTGGTTTTTCCAACCTTTTCGAACACAAAACTTAAAAAATGTCATTGTAACAATATTTGATCTATTATACTAACCCCTCAAATAGTTCATTTCTGAAAATTACAGCAAAAGCCAATGATGTACATTCCCTTTAAACCATTGCGTCAAAAGAAGTATTGGCATTAACAGTGAGTGGAGATGAAAAGACTTGGGGAAAATGTTGCAACCTGACGCCACTTCCGCGATTGTGTACAAAGTCTATGGAGAGTCAAGAACATTTTCTAATTTCCTAGATTCATGTCTTATCATCATTTTGCAATGAATGACCTTCATTGGGATGATATATGAAGAACAAAAGTGGCTTCAGGTTGCAACGATTTTTTCCCCGGCTCCTTCCGTCGACATAGGGCCTATGGATAGTTCAGACGATGATTTCCTTCTGACTTGAAGTAGGCTTCAGATTTCACGCATACGGTCCTATTAATGCTCATTATGAAGAACAACAATTGTCCGACGTGTTCAAAGTGTGAATTCGTAATTCCGAATCCACACTTTCCTAAAGATTCTTAGTTCCGAATCCACACTTTTAACAATAGTGTGACGTCATAGCAATGGTTTAATACCAAAGAATGTAGTGTCCCGCTGGTGATTTTCAACACAACTATGGGGTTTGTGTGTACTTTAATAGGGGATTTGCATATAATTTATGGATGCAGTGCAAACAATCTACTGGAAAGATTCACAGTCATGCTTCTTTTAAGTTGTATACGTATATATAAACAGTCATGTGGTGGCGAAGGGCGATTGGTAAAGGTTACGTTACACTTTATTTTGAATGAAACTACATGTACACAGACATGTTCACGTTGGTGGGTGAAATCTTTGAAAATTAATTTCTCCAGTTCGGAAGACCGTATCTTCGTGCAAATTTCAGGATTTATTTCCCTTATAATGATCCAAGTATGTGCTACAAATCGTTGTGATATGTTCATTACTTTTCGTTGAAATTGGAAAAATAGGCCTGGCTACGTGCATTTTTGAAGGTTGTAACACTGGCGTTTGCAATATCTGTCAATCTTTTCAAGCCTCGCGAACATTAATAAGGTTCCTATCCATTATGGTTTGCAGTACAAATTTGGATAAAAGCCTCCTTCTTGAGTTATTAATAATTGATAAATATCACCCTTTTTGCCGGCTTCCATTAATTGGTCGATACCGAGACCCACGCCAAAACACGTACACGCCGAGTGACGCATATATGAATATGCTAATCTACCATACGTTATTGTGTTGCTTGGCCAAAATCGGTCAACCGTCGACAGAAAATCATCGTCGAAATTTTCCATGGAGATATTTCTAGTTGTAACACTAGCGTTTGCAATAACAGATTAAGCTGAAATTCGGAATATACTTAGATACTTTAAGTGTTCAACTACTACTCGTGAAATAACAATTTGGAGAAATTCTTAGAAATTGATATAAATAGACTTGAAGGTCAGCTTTGTCAGTAACCAGTATTGACGTTCGGCATCGATGACGGCAATTTTGTCACTGACATGAAGTTTAGAATTTCTTCTTCCGTTATAATTTAACATTTCAATCATACTGAGCATATTTTCTGAGAAACACAACGTTAAAAAGGCCATGTTTTTTTGTGGTGCATGAATTTAACTAGTCTGCTATAGCGTCTAAATACGTAATCGGATTAGCTTTGCCTTAACAACAGCAGACGCTTTGCCTTAGCAACCACATGACTGTAAAGACGTCATTATCCGATATCCTAATGCTGCGTTCCAAACTCGTCGTGTTTCTCGTGTTCACGAGTCGTGAAAAAAAACACAGATTCTTGCTATCAATGATATAGAACTTCAGTCACTGAAGATGGGTCAGATAAAAACACTTGAACGGCAAATTACGTTACTATAATAGTGTATTAAACGAAATGCAACGGAGCAACTCTGACGAACAGAACTTATTTTGGTAGACAGCGTGTCGAGGGAATGTAAGAGGGAAGCAGAACTTGCATCATTTCCCACTCATCTTTTACTTTATTGTATTCATTTCTTACCTTTTCTGGCCCACAATAGTAGGCACCAGTCCATCCTCCCACAGCCAGCGGGAAACGCGTGGCTGAAGCCCCGTTCAGCTCGCACCGGCTCACGGTCCCGTTCCAGTAGTTGAACGAGAAGCAGCGGTCGTCCGACAGGCACTCCTTGCTGCAGTGCATCTTCGAAGCCCCCGTGAGGTTACGGTAGCCTTCACCGAGCAAGACCCGGTTCCCTGAGCCGTAGAAATACTGGTGCGCGCTCCGAAGAGCCAGAGAGCCGCCTTGCTGGGACGCGGCGGCCCGCCACGCCATACAGAAGGCAACAACCAGACCCATCATCAGAATAGGAACTACAGACATCCTCGACGTCAAACTAAGTAAACGTAAATCTTACAAGCAAGATCTAAATTGATTGTATATCTTCTTTAAGACAAGATAAACTATTTCCTATATGAAACTGTTGCAAATTGGCCTGGTATGGTAAGATCTGATGCCGACACTGGTGTATGATACTTTATAAGTAGTAAGTAGAACGATAACGGCGATCGTGACGCGTGATCGTTTGATGCGTTTGTCCTACTATACAAGACCTTCCCTTGAATAAAACAATAAAGTCCTTGAAAAAATACTGTCTTGAACGCGCGTCTGTGTTGCCATGACAACCGCGGCATAGAGCATAAAGGGTACACACCGGTAAATAGGCTTAAACCCATCCGCCGAGCTCATGAATAAAAGTTATACCCTGAAAATATTCTATATTAGAGAGTTCTGAGAGCCATAAAATTGGGGAAATGAAGAGATGAGGCAATGAACCTCTGGCCCGGACTTGGGGCTTCCAATTCTGAGCATTTTGGAGGAAATTGGGCTCGAAAGTGGCACTTTTTTGCCATGTTGTGGAGGGATCATGTAGCACTAGTGTCTATGGGAATTTTAATGCACTGTTGCACCCTTAGTGTCATTAAGCACTAATGCTGATTACCTTGAAGCAAGGATGAAATGGTCTGCCCTCTACGATTATGACAAGGCAAACAGATCATAGTTCTGAACGCACGGGGGCGCTATAACTACCTTAGACGCGAAGCCAATGTTTTACCGACCTAAATTGACATGTTCATATTTGAAAATTACAGTTCTTTTATTTGATTTGATTTGATTTATTTCCCATTCATTATAACGCTATAACAGGCCTAGGACTTAATAAAATACCTCTTTCATACATGAAGGGGTGGTAATACGCATATTTTAAAACGCAAATTTTGAGGCAAACCGCGGCTTAAATTTACGCCTTTGTGCCATCCCATAATGGTGCTCAATGCTTACAAACGAACGAAAGGTCTATTTAGTTACTTGTTTGCGGCAACGGCAACGGGGGTTATATACCCCCACACACTTTTAGCCCAGGGGGATGGGCTATTGACTCGTCCTACCACTTTTACGTAATGGGAAAAACAAAAAGCGAATTGTGAGGTATTTTTCGAACATCCCAACAACCCAAATGTATTCAATAGCAATAAAAAGTGGAGAAACAATTATGTACAAAAGCTTTTAAAATGCGCTGTTTTGATGTAAGCGCGAATATACATGTTGATTTCATAGAGCTGTATTTATTATACAGCTCTATGGTTGATATACATCTATATCCTGAAGAGCGCCCCCTAGTGTAATGTGGTGTCCATTAAGCAAAAGCTGTGGCCGCCTTCGCAACCGGCTACGCCACCGCGTGTAAAAATAATGAGCTGTGAAGGATTCGTTTTTGGTTGTGGTTGTTTTTTTTTGTGGTTTTTTTTTGGGGGGGGGGCGCACAATGTACCAGTTTGCGACGTCGTGCTTTCCATTCGCCCATTACAATGTTAAATTGTGATTGTTATCAATTTGTAATAATTTATCTGCATGTCGCCGTCTGTTAGCCGGAGGGTTGGGGGTACGGGGCAGGTTGCAACGAGATGGAGATTTTAAAAGCAAACGGGGACGCTGATAGAAGCAACATTGGGACGGTAAAACAAATTATGATAAATTGCAAAATCATACTTTGTAACGGGCAAACAAAACAATGGCTACGCGCCTGCTGAGGAACTGAACACATTTAATTTGGGGAGATGACTTTGAACTTGGGAAAGTTCCCCCAAAATAAGAAATTATGGTCGTTTGTATGCCTTCAAATTATCTGATATTTTGAGGGCCGTTAAAATGGGAATTAAAAAAAAAAAAATTAAGGGTGGAAGCCCGCAACTACTACATATCAAAGGTCGAAGGAGTCAGGTGGCATATAATTATATGTATGAGTACTATATCAATGAGTACCTGAATAATTATTTTTACGGGTAAATTTGAGGATTTCTTTGAACCCCCCATTTTGAAGTCCCCCATTAGGCAACCATTCGCCTAATTGTAGCCCAATTTACGGACACCTCCTTTTCACCCTTTTTTCTGGGCTTGATATCATGATATTATTATTGTTCACATGATTTTCCACATAGGTTTATTATTATTAGGAATGTGGCAGCGAGAAACTTTGATTTGAAGATCATCAATACTGAGGTTTTGGCAAGACTACTTCATTGATGATATAGTGAAACATCAAAGCGTGCAACTTTAGGGTATAATGGCAGCCATTTTGAATCCGATTTCATGTATCCTCATCATAATTATCCACTTGTATGCTTCATATGTTATTAAAGAAAGGATGCGTAGGTGGAATCCTCAAACTAGATTTTTCAAAACAAAAACAGAATAACAAAATATACTGAAAAGTGGGAATTAACGTATTACACGGCAGCTATTACGATATAGGTCTATGCAAATTAAGAACCCCTCTCAAAAGAATTTCAGTTGTCACTCCTTCTAAAAATCTTCTTTTAGGGCTATATTAAGAATCTATCTGCCAAGTTTCGTGCTTTGGACCAGTCGGTCACGATCTTGTCAAAAATTGGATCTAAGCCAAATAATTAATAGGGGAAATTTAAGTACAAGACGTAAAGTGAAGTAGGCCAATAATCGATGTCATGGGTAGCGAGCTGTAACGTCAACCGAAACATTTTAAATTAATTTACATAGTTTGGTTATTTAAACTGTTAGAAAGTTAAGTTTTTGCCAAGTTTGGCCTTTATTAGATTATGATCCTTTCTAAAACCAAACACAGACGCGTACGGTCTGTCGGCCAAACTTGTCGTTAATTCTGAATAGCGCCACCTATCTCGTTCGACCATGATCGTCCGCTTTGAACAAAATGAGGGCGCCTTTTTATGCAGGCTTGATTTTTGGCTAGTCCAAGGCCAAGACGGGTGCGGGCCCGGGGGTACGGGTGCAGACCCGTAAAAAGGTCCTGAATTGCCAACGCGGGCCAAATCACGATTTGTATGCCTTCAAATTATCTGGTATTACAGTATTTTGAGGGCCGTTAAAATGGGAATTAAAAAAAAAAATAAAAAAAATAAGGGTGGAAGCCCGCAACTACTACATATCAAAGGTCGAAGGAGTCAGGTGGCATATAGATCGTGACCGACTGGTCCAAAGCACTGGGCAGATAGATTCGTATAGCCCTGGAGAAGATATTTAGAAGGGGTGACACCTGAAATTATTTTGGGAAGGGTACCTAATTTGCATAAATCGTTAATAACTGCCGGGCAATATATTTATTCCCACATTTGGGTATATTTGTTTTTTTTGAAAAATATATTTTGGGGATTCTACTTACATATATATCCTAACTTAAATAACGGTTTCTAAAGCATATCAAAGACTGGATAGATATGAGGACATAATAAAGATCCAAAATGGCTGCAATTATACCCTAAAGTTGCGCGTATTCACCTTTTCCTCAGATGTCTGTCTTTCCAAACCGCAGTACCGATGAGCTTCAAATACACAAAGTTACTTACTGGCACAGTTACCCTAATAAAAGTAAATGGGAAATCATGTGAAAAATGACAACATCTTAAGCTTGATATTTTAGTCCCCAAAAACCAAAAAGGGGGATGAATGAGATGTCCGTAAATGGGGGAAAACTTAGGCGAACGGTTACCTAATGTGGGGGACCTGAACAAGTTTAAGGAAATCCCCTGAAATAACAGGCTTGTTGTTAACAATAATTATGTTCACGTCAAAACGTTTTCTTACCAACAATTTTGGGAATATCCTTGAACTTGTTCAAGTCTCAAACATAAGGCAACACTTCACCTACTTTTTAGCCCAATTTACAGACACCTTGTTTTCCCCCTTTTTTGCTTTCTATGCTAAATATCAAAATGTGATCATTTTCCACATGATTTTCCAACAAAGTTTGAACGGGGTGACGGTGGCAGAGCATGAATTTGAAGCTCATCAATACTGAGGTTTGGCAAGACTATCTGGAGCCGGAGACAAGGGATATCATGAGCGCAACTTTAGGGTATAATGGAAGCCAGTGGATCATTACTATGTCCTCATAATTATGCAGTCACTTATCTGCTTTAGAAAATGTTACTGGAGTATGAATGTGTAAAAGTAGAATCACCCAAATATACTCGTCAAAAAAAATGGGAACAAATATATTACATGGCAGGTATTAACGATTTATGCAAATTAGGCCCCTTTCCCAAAAGAATTTCAGGTGTCACCCTTCTAAATATCTTCTCTAGGGCTATACGAATCTTTTCTACCAAGTTTGGTGCTTTGGAACAGTCGGTCACGATCTCGTCGAATAATTGGTGGCAATTATGTTGAATACGACATGTTCTCTGTTGTTAGTCCTCACATATCGAACCTTTTTTGAATGTTCGTGTAATCGTGGAGTCCAACCATTTTTTAAAAACAATATTTGAAACAAAAAGTTTAAATCCAACCTTTCAAGAAAGCAATTTTTAAAATCAAAATAATAGCAGTCTTATCCTCTTGGCGTTCATAATTCGTTTTTAAATGCAGGCTATTTGACAACATAGGCCTATCTTTACATTTTGAAATAATCTTATAAAAATCTTTCCCTTTACGGTTTTAAAAGTGTTGATTGTTAATTGATTCACATTTTTTTTGGTCTGAGTACCGTTTCCAAGTAATGAGTAAATAGACGTGGGTTTGACTTCTTTTTTTTACTTCATTCCAATCGTGGTTAAGTTGCGTTTCCGTGTTCAAAGAGGGCGATTCTAAGAATAGATTAAAATAATTCTCAGATAAAATTAAAATCGTTAGCTTTTACGTCATCACTCTCAGCACAAATAATATTATTTTTGCACAAGACAATTTTTATTTCACGCACCTGCATGGTTCACGTCGCTCACGTTCACTCGACTTGCCTATCACTCAAGCGTTTTAGAGATCTCTGATATGGGAACCAATGATCAATCGACTTCATAGGTCACGTGATCACAATACACAATACATAGTGCGTGCGGCCATCTTGCTAATAAGTGGATTTCGCGGACTGGGAACCCGACGCAAAATCCCCTCGGTTTGAAGACAAAATCTGGCTGATTTTCTTAGTTGTCTCGGAAGTTCTGTCATGTGAGATATGAAGCACTCATCCCGTGGGTTGTGAGTGAAAAAAGGAATTTTCTTTTCGCTGTATCGACAGTGCAAATACGCCGTCTATATCGGGTCTCGCTTGAATGGCTGGAACGGTTGCCAAGCGGCCTGTACACAATTTTAGTCATGTTGACCTCCAATCCGTGAAAAAAAGGGAAGGGGAACGGGAGCACAGCGAGCATCCTGAACGGTCAGCGTCGCAAAGAATGGATGAAGATGACATTCTAACTCAGCTAGAAGACGATGGATATGCTGAACAGAGGGCTTTCATTTTGGATGATCTCACGCAGAAAGTTCGCCGAGATGGAGGCAGGTTGCCCTTCGATAATCGGCATGCACTTTTCCGGGGACTGACGCTGGTGTTATTGGACCAGAACTGGGAAGTCCGTTTGAAATGCACCCAGTTCATTTGTGAACTGATCCCCCAGTTTGGCCCAGAGCTGGACTCCTGTATGGCCATCGTACTGCCACAAATTGTGGCCAATCTGGGGGACAGCAGAGTCGCAATTCGAAAAGCAGTCATTCAGACACTGCACGTTCACATGAAACACACGACCAATGTGCAACAAATTTTCACCTTTCTTGTCACCCACGGATTACAGAGTAGAGACTCCAAAGTTCGCATGGAAGCGACAATTCAGTTGCCTGTGCTGTTAACTCGGGAGTTTGCCTCCGTAGATCTGTCGAGCGTCACTCATGCACTGGCCAAGAAATTTTGCGAAGATAATGACGAAACTCTGATTGACACTGCTGGAATTTCACTGGAAAGAATAAGAACCTTAGTTGGTAAACAGCAGTTTGATTCCTACATTCAGCAGCTGCCTTCACGGGATAGAAATGCATACAACCAACGTGTCGTTAGTGCCGTTAGACCAGGAAACTCTGAAATACACAGACCTACACCGGATGAATCCAGTCCCAGCCATAGCAAGGAACCAAAGTTTGGATCAAATTCAAGAAGACAAGGGGAAACTGAAAACGGAGAGCGATATGAATTTGGGGTCATACCAAAGCACGTGATGGACCAATTATTGGATCAGACCCAGTGGAAAACAAGAGCGAATGGGGTACAAGAACTGAAGACCATAATTTCTTCATTAGATGATGCTTCACGTATTGTGCCACACATGCTGGCTTTCATAAGCTTTCTCTGCAATCTTCTCGATGATGTGAATTTCAAGGTGACCCTCTTGACCTTGGAAATCTACGGCGTGTTGGTCACCAAGCTCAACACGGGCGTGAAACAGTTTCTGAAACCGCTGATTGCCGCACTCACAAAACGATTTGGCGACAACAAAGTGGTCATCCGGCAGGCCAATATGAAAGTCCTCATGCAGTTGATGCACGTGCTGACCCCGCGATCGGTGGTTAGCGCCATCGGTGACAGTCTCAAACATCGCAAGTCAGGCGTGCGCGAGGAGGCACTGAATATCATCATTGCCTCGCTGCTGACTTTCCCAAGCTACGACTTTGACCTTGCAAAGCTGTGCCAGATGCTGGCTCCCACGCTCGGGGATGCCAAGCGTCGGGTCCGACAGGCTGCCCTAGAATCATTCGCAGTGCTTGCTCAGGCCATGGGACCAAGCAGAATACAACCGCTCATCCATGCCGTTGACCAAATAGAACTCCACATGGATGAAGAGGGTGTGATGAAAGCGGTGCAGGCAAGACTTGCCCGTCGCCGTTTACCCAGACTGAATGACGATGGCCTAGTAGAATACGCAACTGCTGTCCCTACATCGGCAACAAGCAGAACCAGTCCTGGGGTATCCAAAGATAATGACATTCAATGGATAATGAAAGGAACTGGGAGTACAACCACAGGTAGTGCCAGAGAGCGAAGTCACGTAGATCCTAGGAGTCTAGAGCTATCACAACCCTCGCCGACGCGTGCCATCCCTGGACAGGGAGGCAATCAAGAAACCTCGCCACCCAAGAGATACTTCAGTGCAGGGAAGGGGCGGGGCAAACTACCTTGGGAGGACGAGACTGATTTGCCATTTGAGCAGGAGGAGAATATGCCGCCTGCAAACAGTGTCAGTAGGACACATGTTATCAGCAGTGCTCCAACGCAGGTAGGTATTACTTTAATAAAAAAGACTACAAATATAAAAAAAGATCTGTAATTTTTCTTCAAATTAAAAAAGGAGGACTTTTATAAATACTTGTTTATGTGGAAAGAAATTTCTAAAAATGAAACAGTATTAGTTTATTAAGACCAGAAACCTGATACCGGTACATGTACTTCTTTGAGAAATGGCTTAACGTTTAAACGGTTCTGAAAATATTTAATGAACGTTTCCAATTTACGCAACGTCACATCCTTAACAGGACAGGAGACTGAGACATTGATTTCAGTAAAATATGCGAAAAATGCCAGGCTAACTTATTTACTCTTTAGCCAATGAAATGCGGGGTTATGCCCCAGAATGTCTTAACCCTAACCTCACCTAAAGCTACAAAATACTAAATTTGTAAACTGTAGTATGAAATACTTCTGCGCCATATACATATGTAAGTGTGCACAACAATGTTCAGGGGGTATTCTGAGTACTTACTCAGTTCTTTATCCCAAAGTAATGGCTTGGAAGTTAGAGTTAAGGAGGCAAAGATGAAGGTCCTGAGCAATCAATCACCCGTGTGTTACTATTTTCTAATTTCAGGTTTTAAAAATTTGTTTCAAGTTTTTGCACCGGAGAATGGATCATAAAAACTAGACGGGCACACAGAAGTGCAAAAACATGCATTGCACAGATACACTATCGCAATCACTGTTTAAATGTTTTTTTTACCCAGTATGATATTTGATGAGATTTAAAGTTCCAAGCCCAAATGCTCCAAAAATAAATAAAAGAAAAAAACAAAAAAACCCACAATTTGCAAGGTTCTTAAGAAAACAATACTTCAAAAAAAGTGAACATTGTTCTACTTCAGTACTTGCATCTTGGATTTTCTCCAATGCTTGAAAATTATTACCCCTGTTCATCAGGCAATGAGATCTGTATTTTTTTTCTGCAGCAGCTTTAGATCAGTACAATGTGGTCTCTATCCTCACTGGTACCCGTTTATATTCCTGGGTGGAGAGAGGCAATTGTAGTAAAGTGTCTTGCCCAAGAACACAAGCACCATGTTCCCTGTCAGGGTTTGAACCCACGTACATATGTACAAGTACCATGTACCACTACGCTAGCCCCATAAATGTGGCCAATTTACTGGACTACCTCCGTAAATAAAGGCCACACTTGGAACATGTACCAGAAAATGTAGAACTTTGACAAGTTTTTATTTTCACATTTAGACTTTGTAGTATGCTTTAGAAGCACACTCACCCTCTTTAAAGCGATAGAAAATTAATCCCCTCTTTTTCAGACGTCTATGTTTCGTGTAATTTCCAGGTTCATTCTGAACAGGTTAGGCAAAAAAATAATAGTTCTGCTTTCGGTTTCCCTACCTTCCCGATTCTGACAGCCCGTACCCTAATTTTTTTATGGGGAAATGAGAAAAAAACACCCAAAACCATCAATTTTACTTTTTACCCTTGACTACACGCAGACGCCTCCATATGATCGTACACAAAAAAAATTAGCAAAAAAAATTATTTCCCTACCTACATGTACCTACCCTATTTTCAAATGCCATGTAATCGGAAGCAGAACTATTTTTTTTTTTGCCTTAGTGTACACATAAATTCCAACACAAAACTACATGAAAAATAGACATCTGAAAAAGGGGGGATTAATTTTCTATCGCTTTAAAGAGAGTGAGTGCGCTTGTAAAGCGTAAATAAACTACAAACAAAGTCTAAATGTGAATATAAAAACATTTTCGGGTACATGTGGATGTTCGAAGTGTGGCGCTTATTTATGGAGGTAGTCCAGTAAATTGGCCACATTTACGTGTATGGGGCTACCACTAGGCATGAGTCAAACACATAACCATAAGGCCAAGGGTAGGCCTTCATGTACTTCAGACCTCCATTACATGTTGTACATGTAAGTGTACATGACACATGTATGGGATTTTACGAAACCCAATATCTTATCACATCATTTCGTCTTACATGTAGTTCAAGTACACCAACAGGCATGTTGTGTGAACACTTCACACTGTCAAAGCAAAGTACTGTACCCTCAATTTACAAAGGATTGAAAGAGCTATTATTTACTGCATGCAGAGTGCTAAGTAGGGCTGTCCTATTTCCAATAATTTAGTATTCGATTATTCAAAACTGCACCCGACCAAATATTCAAATATTCAAAACTTGCCAATCAAGTTTTACACACGCCACCGCCAGCAGCCCTTGCTGGTCAAAAGTTGCATAGAAGCCTAAATTCATGCACGGTTGAGCATGAGCATTTACAACACCAGGTCAAGAACTTGACAAAGTGCATACCCAATACTGCAAAAATCCTCCATTTTGCATAGAGGATTTGGGAAGGTTAGGGTTAATATTGATAAAAAGTTATATTACAGTAAAGGCCAAAAAAAATTATTTCTGCTTCAGTTTTTATTCAAACAGCCCCAACCCTAATTTTTTTTTATGGGGAAATGAGAAAAACACCCAGAACCATCAATTTCTACCTTTTACCCTTGACTACACGCAGACGCCGCTTAAATGATCATACACAAAAAAAATTGGGGGGGGGGGGGAAGAAGAAGAAAAAAAAATTCCCTACCTACATGTACCTACCCTATTTTTGAATGCCATGTAATCGGAAGCAGAACCAGGAATTTTCAAGAATTGTGAGTTTTCATTTTTTACAGCATTGTTACCAGTGTAAAAACCAAGACAATTTGAGTAGATTTCCTTGTACAATAGTGCCTAGTTGAAAATAATTGCAACAACACCCTTGGGTGTGAGCATACATTTTGTACATGACATTGACATTGTAATACATTAAGTGTGTGACAGACTAAAACTAATTCCAAAAGGGTGTTCCTTAAATTTTTGTTTAGTTAAGAGCCGTGGAAGTTATCATATTATGCTTTAATGTTACAAATTTCACGGTCTCTTTCTTTTACACGTATCATGTTCGCATGGCCTACTTCATGCACTATGATAGAGGGATGATGATTTATGAATCGATATTTGCATGCGTTTATTACATATATATTTAGGAATCTAACTACGTGATGTCCATGTATGAAATATTGTACAAATTGCCATGATGAATAAGTGCAGTAGGCATATGCCTCCGCTCAGGTATGCGTGTAATATTGGAAGTAGCAACCCGCACGCATGCTGCAGAGGTAACCATGGCAACGGCCAACAAAATTGATACAGAGTTGACCTTGGAGGGGAGCGGGAGGCGAACCGAATCGATATTATTTTTTTGCGCAGGAACAATTGCAAAATACATGAAGGTGGGGAAGGGATATATTGGTGCAGTCACGTTCTGCAGCGATGGCCATGGCCATACACTCAACTTCAAGTTGTGCAGTGGATTTACCTCTGAAAGATTGAAAAAAAAAATTGTACAAAACATCAACACTTGGTACATTTTTTCTAAGAACCTTCCTTAAGGCCGGTTGATACTTGACACAAAAGCGAACGCAAATGCGAATTTGTGACTCCAGGGCAAGTTTTTTCGTTACGAATTTGCAAAAGTTGAACCCATTTCAACTCCGGCGAGTTTCGCAGCAAATGCTTTGCGATGTCAAATTCGCTTCGCTTGAAGTACATGTATGAACTGACCTTTATTCTTCACAAATCCACTACTGCACAGAAACCCAATTCCACGTTCTTTGCACTTAAGCATTAAATGAGCAGGGCTTTTGTATTCTGTGTACACCTTTCCAAATCATATAATGTCTTCCAAAACCTGGAGGATTTCGAAGGATGGAGTGTTCTAAAGGGTTAAAAGTATTAAATATATAACATGTGCAAACATAAAAAAAAACCTACCAAATTATTATGAAATACCCGGTACCTCACTTGACTGTAACTTAATAGTCCCAAGCATCCTGTGAAATCATGGCACCTGGGCTGCGTTCCGCTCACGCGAACGAACGCAGCGTTCGGCGCGCCGTTCGCGTTCGTTGCGCCAGTCAAAGTGGATGAATCAATGAAATTCCAAATAAAAAAAGTTGTCAATGGCCGACAGTAGCAGCGGTGCCCCGTTTTTTGCGGCTGCACATCTTACAAGAATTTATGTCAGTCAGAACCAGTGATTCCTCAGGAATACATGATGTGGAAATCTTGTTGTCTTGTTCAGCTTGCTTGCAATACTAACTAAACTTCATCATTTTTGTCCTTGTCCCTGATGAAAAAAAAAAAAAACTGTCTGCTTACCTGTCCGCCATCTTTAAATATACGTCACCAGCCAACAGCGAACAGCCCCTTGACGTCGTTCGCCGTTTTCGCTAACGTTTGCCAACATTATTGGCGCACATCGCGTTCCGCTCCGCGAACAATGCGAATGTTGGCAAACGTTGGCAACGTTCGCGTGAGCGGAACGCAGCCCAGGTGTGCTGTCATTTTAAAAAAAAATGTGGCATTTTTGTATCATTGTCCAACGATGTTCGAAAAAAACTGTTTGAAAAAAACTGACTTTTAAAATAAAAATACTACTTCAATTTACCAAATGTTGTTTGCAATCAGTTACACATCCATGAACGGGTGCAAGCCAGCTAGTCTGGTTCCCTTGCCTGACAATTCCATGACATCTATAAATTTCTCTGTTTCGTCTGAAGTAGGGTCAGATAACCAGACTACAAAAACAACTCTTTTTTTTCTTGGATTTTCCAGTATCTTTGAACACAAAACTTAAAAAAGTCAGCGTAACAATATTGGTATAAAATAAATTTAAAAATGCAAATGTTGTACATTACATACCGGTACATGTACCAGTACATTTGCACCTTTAACTTGAAATGTGTGCATGGAGATTTGTTTCTCAGATTGTGTGGGGGAAGTTTTTCTAGTATTGTCCCAAACCTTGTATATTTTGTAAGTTGCAAAGTTGTGCTGCAGCCGAACTGCCAAACCGATCTAAAAATAGCCGAACTTGGCCTTCCGAACCGAACCCGAACCGAACCCAAATGTCGGTTCGGAAGAGTTCAGCAAGTATTTGTTAGGGCTGCGATCGGTAACACGGTAGCAATTTACGATGTTCATTTCTCAACGCAATCAAGTCAAATTATAATGGTATTTTGTTTACACAACAAAATAAGATTCATCCTGCAACTTGTGTTGTATAGCATGTGGAAATTACGGTGCCTATTTCTGTCAGACGTGCGCGGTACATGTTTGTTCGAACAGGGGAACAGCCTGTAGCCCAATACATTGTATCATGGACATTTATGTACATGTACATTATGTATGCACTTCCGAAGCCGAACCCAACCGAAGTCTGGAGAAAAAAAAATCGAACCGCAACCGAACCGAACCGAACCGAACTAGAGGATCAGTTTCAGCACTATTTCAAATGTTCACAATAGCTTTGAGCCATTTTTGTCCAGGAGAGAGCCTTACCTTAATGCACCCTTTGGACCTGCCAAGTGTAGCAATGTATCTGTTGCTGATCACTAGGATACAGCATGTTTTGATGCAAAGAGAAAAGACAGCGATAACTGTATGGCTCCAGTGGTACTCAAGTAGGGTAGTCCGTGCAGACAAGGGCTGGAATCCACTCCACTGTGTGGGTCAATCAGTTCAAGATTTACATGTATGGACTATTGAAAGCCATCATGCACTGTTGGTATTATTTGAAAATAACTCACTCACTTTGTAAGTAGCAACTGCATACTGTGAAATCCTTCGTCAAAGTGAAGTTAGGCCCCAAAAAGCAAAAACAATGCTGTGTTTGGTGAACATAGGGTCGGCAGATTTTTATTTTTTTTGTAGTTTAATTAAAGTTGAATTTTTTTTTTGTATGTACATTTATGTACTGTACAGATGCAAGTATATAGGATTTTTTTAGTGAAAAAAGGTGTCTTAAGTTATTTTGGCAATGTGACCGGAAAACACAGCATTTAGTTGCTTTTGGCCTTAAAACTACATCACGTAGATGTTCTCTGTTCTTTCCATTTAAGTAGAGTGAACTTGTTTTTATCCAAATATTTCTATCAAATTAGGTTTTGCCCTTCACCGACGTATAAACACTGTATACTCAGTGTATTACCTCCCGAGTGAAAGTTTTTATTTCACATGTATTTCTATGAATGTTTTACGATTCTAAAAGTGTTCGTTAGGCACTGTAGCTTGCACATCCTAAAAGACAATGAGAAGAAATTACAGTTTCTGGTATTGGGAAAACCCCAGAAGAATATTCTCAATCCAATCCGCTTATTGGCCCAGGCGGGATTTGAACCCGGGTCACAGTGGTGGAAGGCGAGGAAATTACCGCTACCTGAAGGACAGACTGTCTGAAAATTAGGCCTCCTACGTATCATCAGGTTTTATACCAGACAAAACATGGAAGAGGGAAAGATGTCATGTAGTGCATCTGTGCTCTATTCCACTCTACATGTACCTTCGGTCTGGTGACAAATGGGATACAGATGCACATCATGTCATTATCCCAGTTCCACTTGGCAATATACAATGTACATGTACATTGTACATTAAATTGTAGACTCAACATTTGTTCATGTGTCAAAGCCTTGAACTGTGTTTCTGCAGGGTCAAGTAAAACCTTTCCAGGGTTTTTATCAGGATGACTCAAATGGCTTGGCAGATCAAATTTGTTGTCTAAAAAAATTAAAATGCTACATGGGGGAGCACTTAGGTATTTTTTTTTATGTACACAAAGAACAATTGAAGTACATTTGTATACAGTTTCTGTCATCCAGGCTTCCAAAAGTTTCTGGGGTGAAATGATTCAGTCATTCACT
Source organism: Patiria pectinifera (assembly GCA_029964075.1). Taxonomy (NCBI): domain Eukaryota; kingdom Metazoa; phylum Echinodermata; class Asteroidea; order Valvatida; family Asterinidae; genus Patiria; species Patiria pectinifera. Next base: position 967,910 of record CM057142.1, read on the forward strand.
GAGATGCTTTTAGTCTAGATTTAGTGAATAGAATATTCTTGTAAAGGCTTACTGATCGAAGCTGTTTGATCAAATTGTAGTTTCAGCCCAAACAGTCAGTAGCAGCATTGAATAGTCCGGTTCCACTTCCGACACAATGCAAATCAATACAGATTAGTCTCGGACTGTGCCGGTAACTTGCATACTTGTACGTGTACAGCATTTTCATTCTTACATTAGGGAGGGAGGGGGTGGGTGTCAATGAAGGGACTTGCTAAGCAATGTGAATACCGAATTGATTTCCATCGGAAAGTACTGTATACGGCCCGGGAGTTGGCATTTTAATTCATTCTCTGTATGTGTGTGTGTGTGGGGGGAGTCAAGTTGGAACTGTTGAACTTTCCTTAGCTTCCATTTGTGTACCTCTGGTTTGGTTCCCAAACACTTAATAAAATTTTTTTTAAAAATTCCCACAAGCTCTTCAGTCTTGGGAACTGTACGGTGGCAAAGTACTTTTGAGAACATTTATTTTCAAATTCACATGTATACAGGTACATGTACAAATTTACTAGAAATGAACTGAAACAAAATGTAAAATGCATACTGTGTACCTGTAAGGATTGTGTATTTTTTTTTAAATATTGTACACTGTCAACATAATTCTTTGTTGATAACTTTTACTTTTGATATAAAAGTTCTAACATGTACTGGGCCAAGTCACTCAAGGAAATTTTCACAGGCATCTTGGCAGCCAAATGCACTACAAGGTATTAAACATGTTAAAAGGAATTTTTGTGGGAATTCCTCAGAACATGACTTGGAATCAAAATTTGCCTTTTGGGCTTCACTTAAAATTTGCTTCGAATAACTTGCCTTAAAATTGCTTCTTGTACAACTTGCATGTAACATGAGGCAATTTTTAAATCGTTGAAGGGCAAAACCCAATATGGAATTTATACGACCCGACGCAAATTCCATCTTATGAAATACGTGTAACATGGCAGAGCCTGAGTAGACAAGCAGTATGGCTGTGTTAGTTCAGATTAAAAAAATAAGCAAAAGTTTGCTGTTACATGTAAGTGTCAAAAACCTGTCAGTTGTTACACATTCTAAAAGACAGTGCTCACATTTTGTGACATGTACAATAATGTGTACACACAGTGAATATTGACATTATTTACTGCAGTCACACCGACACAGTATATTGTCTGGGAAACACTCGTCGGCCAAATACATGTAAGTGCTTTGGTACTTGGTACATGTAATCCCTTTCAAATGTTAATTTGACTGAAATTGTTACATCATTGGCAATTGGGCAATTCCACACTAATGGGCCAATTAGATAAGTTTATGGATGTTGCATAAAAGATGAGCTAGTATTTTCTTCTTCTTTTTTTCCCTATACCTTGCTAAGTTGAAAGTGACTAGGACAAGACAAGAAAAAAGATGTTATCTTTTTTTGGGAGAAAATAACAGGCATCTTTTCTGGGTGATACGTATGTAACATGGACAGACACACTGCAAAGAAAAGGGTGCTTAGGACAAATTCAATTTCTAATAGGCACTTCCAGTGACATTATCAACCCATTTTACATTGATATCAAACGAAAATCTAACAGTTTCCACACTGGCTTCAGATTTATGATGTGATTAGGGTTTCGAAAAAACAGGGACAGACATTTTGTGACAAATGTCCAGTCTGTTCGTACGTATAAATCCTGATTATATCAAATAATTCTTCACATTGACTCTGAGTTTTCTAGGTTTTGACTGATAGCGTTGCTCCGGGGTACATCTTCTTAAATAAGTCAACATTAGGGGATCATGACATTTTATGCTTACTTTGTGACTTTGAAATATCTAAAATGTCTGTCCTTCGTTACGTTCATGTGTATGGTACGCAACACTTTTTAAAACAATATCCACTATATTTTTCTAAAATACAAAACCAGTTATAGGCCTATCCTTTGCAAGTGAGGATATTTGTTCGAAGCTTGCAATGTTTACAGCAAAAATTGAGAGACCAATATACTTTTATCATCAAAACTTAAAGGTCTTCTCAAATGTCACACTTTTGGGCCCATTAGTGTGGAATTGCCCACTACATACATGTACATGTACATTTTTACACTGTTGCAGTATAAGAACATGGACCCTACTCATCCTAAACAATGGGCAAGGGCTGTGAACATAACAACCCTTCCCTTGTTTACACACTTGTCACGTAATTTATGTATGTGCACAGTTGTTCATGATGTACTGTGTAGTATGTGACCACAAATTCGCTGCCTTGTGGAGACTCACACACAATAGTGAACAAAACATTGTAAAGGTCTCCACAGGGCAATTTCTATAGATGAATAGGTCTCCACAAGGTTTTCACGAAATAGATATATGGGTTTTACTCAAAAACGGTGTGTTTATTGTCAGATGGAAGAGTTTTAGAAAAGGATAGATATTAAAATTTTTTCAGCTTCAACTTATTTTATTTAAAATAGAAAGAGCATGAAATTCAACTTCAAAAAAAAACACTTTACTACACGGGAACAAAGAAATGTCTCCACAAGGATACAAATTTTGGAATGGGTGTGGTGTGTGTGTGGTAACATGGGATTTCCTACTTGTTTTCTTGAGCTGTGTTGACCAAAGTTCAGGCACTTTTGTTCACTGAGGTACATTTGTACACAGTTTACACAGGTGTAAATTGGAACTGGAATATTGTGAGTGCTTGTTGGTGAAATCAGAAACAATTTTCTGGACTGGGATAAAACGGTCAGTTGTTTTTTGGCAACTCTTGCTCGGTTTTCCATGCACACAGAAGGCTGAATAAAAATATGTGTTCGCTACATGGATTTTTTTGCCAAAATTGTTGACCTCAAACTTGTAATTGCCACATTTGGCCAAAAAAAGGAAACAAATGTGTATATTTTGAAAATAAAAAAATCTTCCCTGTGGGACTTTTTAGTGTGTAATTTGTAAATTAAACAATTAATTAAGCAGTTTAATTAACAGAATACATTAAAGTTATATGTACCCTAAAGTAAACAAAGAACAGACTGACAGACAAACATTTTAACTTAAATTTTATCAAAGTCCACTTAACTACATTTTTTTGTAGAATGCTGAGAGGCCTGCACTGCGAGCCCCTCCACTAAAAACTGTCTTTAGGTCTTCAGAATATTGCTTTAATATGAAGGGAAAGTCATAGTTTCCCCATGCAGTCTACACAGAACTGGAAAGCAGTCTTCCCCCTCCCCATATCAATCCATGCAGCAAAAGCATTGGGCTCGTCACCTGAAAAATCACCATTACAAAAAAAAACACCAAAATTACCTTTTACTAGTATTGGGTACCTCATTTCATTTTCATTTTCTTTCTTTAAAGAAAAAGCGTGATGAAGAGAAGCCGCCACCAATCCGAGCGCGTAACACGTGGGATGGAGCCGAGGAGTCACAAGACGTGGCCCAGGACCGGCGTCGACCTCTCACCTTACAGCTAGCACCTAGGGATACATCCCCCGACACAAGTAAGTTCCTCAAACCAAATCTGGTTTGTTTTTTTCTGGAAATCTTGGGGTTTTCTCTGGCAATGACTGACATGATTTCAGTCCCTAACAATGAAAGTACAAGTTGCCCTCAAAACTGGTGAGATTACATCTGAGCAAACATGTACATGTACATGTACATTCAGACAGAGTTGTAACGAGTCACTGATTTTCACTGATTTTGTCGAGAGTCGAGTCATTTTAGTGAGTAAGTCGAGTCGAAGTCAAAGGTCAAGACAGTGAACTTGATTCAAGAGTAGTCACAGTGTGTGGTCGAGATGAGTCGAGAGTCGTCAGTTTATTTTATTGAGTCATTTGAGTCATGACTCATGACTGTCTAGAGTCTAAAAAATTGTGACTGGAGTCGGACTTGAGTCGAGTCATTGACTCGAGTCATTACAACTCTACATTCTGAAGATGAAGCCAAAGATTGAAATCTATTTGACGACCTTAGAGGGCTCATGTACATGTTAATGTATATTTGTAATGCTGTCCTTGTAAATTCACCTATGTCCCATTAACCCTAATTTTCAATTTTCATTTTGCCATTTTTAAGGGCAGGTGCCTTTTTGTTTTTGTCCTGCTAATGCAAATTTGTGAGCAAAAGTGTGATGTCATTTCAGGCAGAAACCTCAATGCTACTGCTTTGTCATGTTTCTCTAAAGCACAGAGATGTTGGCATCTCTACATGTATGAAGTAACTAATTCTATTGTGGTTCTAGAAAGAAGAACTCTACCGGTACATACTGCATTTTTGTCAAAATATGAAAGTTTGTGTATTTAGAGGGAGGGTGGTTCTTTGACCAAATCCTAAAACTCAGATATTAATTCGGATTACGAAAGGCACTCTCAAATCCCATCTATACATGTTATGGACCTCAGGACATGATGCAAATCAAAATACGCTTGAGTATTTCGCTGGAAAAGAAATTGACAGGGCAATTTGCTCAATTACTTTTTCTTTTCAACCCAGAACTAGTATTATCCTAAATTTACAATGTGGGCCTTTTCATCATAATGGGAGAGGGGGTTGGAACTTGGATGGGCAGAAGCTGAAAGTGGATTTTCTCGTTTTCTGGCCATTAGAACGAAGCCAATTTCTCTAATGGAGAAGTTTTGTTGCATAAATGGACATGTACAATGTAGATCTCTGATAATACAGGTGAAATTACAAATGCACATGTTGTTGATAAAATCATCCAATTAAAGCGTGGGCATTGTGGCCTGTAATCCCTGAAAATATTATGTTTTGTTCGCTTAATCCTATTTCAAAGGTCTGGTTGAAAGGAAACTAACCTAATAACTTTACAGTACCGTTCTCGAGAAAAGATGAAAGAAGAACATGTACATGCATCGGACCAACGGACATTTTTTGGCATAGGCATATCAATTCCAAGCATGTCCATTCAATGTACGGTACATATTGTGTGTGTGTCAAATAATACACACAGCACAAAGACACAAAATGTTGTCTCTCGCATGCCCGCAGAATGAGAAACACTGTGCGGCAGGATTCACAACTACAGTAGCAATCAACAGCTTGATTTTTGAGAGTCAAAATTTTGAACCCTGAAATTCGTTCTCACATGGTTCTCGCAAGAATAACACAAAAACGCCCAGTTTTCAAAGGATGGTTGTGTGGATGTTTATCCTACTTTTAAATACTCTTTCCAATTAACATCATTTCATTTAAAATGTGTTTTGTAGCCCAATTGGGTGCATTCCAGTACGTACATGTAATGTCCCTTTATAGCAAGCCCTTAAAACTGTCCTTCGAAATCAAGTGATGTGTATTGAATTTTTTTTAATCTAGGCATATTTTCAAATCATTTCATACACTGTACATATACATATATACATTGTGTACATGTAGCTTTGTTGTTATGTTTTGATGCAAATCACCAGATAAAACTTAGTTCCACCTTTTCAGTCGATATTCTTGAAATTATACACCGTAAATGGCAAAAGGATGTACGTGTACATTGTAATAACTGAAATTGAAATAACTGAAATTGAAATTTATTCATTTGGGCTAATAATCCTCATGGAAATTCTCAAATCATATGCGTAAAGTGGCTGTCCACAAAAATGTGGCATTTGAAAAAAAAAATACATCCTGGACCTTTTCTTGTCATTTTCTCAAGACAGCTTACATTTTTGGAATATTCTGTGTGGTATAATGCTAAAATTCAGTGTATGATCGGATATTCGGTATGTTCTGTATACATGTATTGTGTATGAAATTGAATTTGAAAATATTGAGACATTTGAAACAGAAAGTAATTTCATACTCATGTTACTCCACATGTTGATGTACATACATACAATGTACTATTAATTGTGTTTATAGTGATACGTACACGTACACCAGAAATAACTTGGTTGCCATGATCTTTTCTCTTGAACTTTGAAAAGTGCAATGTGTGTGTACATGCATGTGTAGTTCTGAAAAGCAGTACATGAGATTTGGGGGGGGGGGGTAACATCTCAGTCTTCAATGGTACATGTAGGTGGGCAACATTAATGCATAAATTACATGTACATGTAGATTTAAGTTTATGGGTGTTGCATACATGCTCAATGTACATACATTGTAACCGGTAGAAGGTGAGCTAGTTTTTTCACGAGTTTTTTCCTATACCTTGCTACGTGTAAGTTGAAAATAACTAGGCCAAGAAAACAAAAAAGATGTCTAACTTTTTTGTGAAAATAAGAGTAATTTTTTCTGTGTTGTATTAAAGTACATAAACACTGACAGACTCAATGCAAGGAAAAGAGTATGTAAAAAATAGGCACTCTCATTGACATTAATTAACCCATTTTACATTGTTATCAAACAAAAATATAATGTTTGCGCTGGCTTCAAAGTCTACATGTAGATGTGATTACAGTTTGTGTACGTACAGGGACAGACTTTTTGTGACAGATGTCCCGTCTGTTCATACACATACGTACACATAAATACTGATTATAAAATATCAAATATTTCTTCACACGGACTCTTGAGTTTTCTTGGTTTTGACTGATAGCATCCCTCCAGGGTACATTGTCGTAAATGATTACACAACATTGGTGGACCATTAAATTGTATGCCTCCCATGTTGTGACTTGTTACAAAACGTGTGTCCTCCGTTCGTGCGTGACACTTTTTTAATCAATAGAATAATAATAATAACATTATAAAGAGCCATATACAAACAAAATTGCTGGTACATGTACATGTAGGCGCAGTACAATAAAAAGTTTATAAAAACTTCCTAACAATTTCCTAAAATACAAAACCAGTTACATGTACATGTATATTCTGTGCAGGTGAGGATGTTTTTTTCTAAGGCTTGCAATGTTTTCAGCAAACATCGAGAGACCAAGTTCTTTAGTTTTATTATTAAAACTCCAAGGTCTCCTCCAATTTCACACTTTTTGGCCCATTAGTGTGCAATTGCCCAGGTGTAAATTGTGTACATAAATTATGTACGTATGAGAACATAGACATGTGCTCCTCGAGATATTAAATTTACATGTACATCACACATCAGGCTTTAGTCTGTCAGATTGCTACATGTACCTCACCAGTCACACTAGATACTGAGGGATACGTCTCATCGCGTCCGATCATTACACTGTCTGACATTTGTTGATTCTTGTCTCTCCCAGACTACGGGATGGCCGGCTCTTATCGTCAGATCCATCTTGACAAATTGAAGCGCCAGTCCCTCGCGGCCTACCCGGGCTCAAGAGGGAGCCCCAGTGACGAGCAACAAGGCAGCATGAGTGCGCCAGCCACCGAGAGAGGTAGAGTTACTTTTTAAATCTGTTTATCCTGACTGATAGGCCGAATCCAAATTAACATACATATTCGGCTGTGGCTTAATGCAATTACAGAAGCGGCTAACTTCCCATAGCCATGTGTGTTGCTGCTGGTCATAGCCGATCAATTTGGACGCAGCCATACAAGTAGACATTGCAGGGATGCAGCAAATTTAGAGTAATAAGTGTGTGAAGTCAAAGATATTAGTCCAGTTTGGTATTTTTACCGTGTGCGCTAATAACAATTTGATGATTGTCCTCTTGGAGTAAATTCTGAAAGCTCTGCGTGCAAAATCATAGAGGGTACCACTGAAATTGAAAGAAAGGCTTTGTTCTGAAATATTTACAAATTCTGAAATCTTTGGGCAACATCATTTTTGTACATTATATTTTTATACTACAACTATCTCTAAGATCTCTTCTGATTTCTTTTTGGTTGCACATGAAGTTCTGCAGATTGCAGATTTGGATTTAATTGCCCCACCAACTTTCGTCTGATGCACTTATCCCACACACAAAAATATTGTCATATTTTGAGGTTTACAAACTTTAAATGCGCAGTTTTGAAAACCGAACTGGCTTAATGTAAGTGAGCTATCCTGATCTTTCCCCAACCCAGGGTCAAACTTGGCTCCTGATGTGATGCAGATAGGAAGTGACATTTTGCCAGGGGCAGAAATATTCTGTGGATGGACACAGATCTGCGAATGTACGTGTATCTGCCTCTGGAATGTGAAATAAACCAATAAGTAAAAGAAAAAAAAAGAAGTAAGAAATGTTTATACAGCTGCTGACAAAGATAATATGCAGCGTTCATGAGGGCGTAGACTATATGCTCCCATGCAATTGTGCAAACAATAAGTTGTGGAGCTTCTAGTGTCCTATGGGATCCGTGCACAAGTACCCCATCAACGGCCAGAAAAGGAGAGTTGGGGGTGACCTAGACTGGTTCCCAATCCATCCACTGCGTATTTCGAATGTATCCAAAGTTATTGGAGGCGGGAATTAGTCTCGGAGACCATCGCAAGTTGAATTCGAAAATATATTCGCGCGCCGACGACGACGCTTGACGCTCACGCGAAGACGCGGTGGCTAATAGCTTTTGCACATTCAGGAATTCGTGCGAACTTCGCAGCCGAACCAGTACAGTACAGTGCGCGCAGGCTGTGTTTCCCATCCACGGAGCTCCCAAAAGAGGTAAAAATGCGCCCTCTTTTGTTGGCGCACGGAGCCCATTGTTTTTACAAATGTAATTCACTTTTTGGGAAGAAGCTCCATTGGTTTTGTGCATGATTCCAACTGTGGACCTTCATCCAATTGTAGACCATACATGTAGTGTCCTCTATTGGTCAAGGTCCACCATTGAGTGTTAATGTACACATACCGGTACTTGTGCATACAGACATACACTGTACATGTATACATGTCGGCAACTTCTCCTTCCACTGTGTATCTGCTGTCTTGGTCGATCATTCATACCTGTTCAAGGTCACTTCTAAAAGCCCTGACCTTATCCTGCAGACTCAATAAAGAGAAATTTTCATCTTCTTTTGTCATGCTTGGTCTTTCAGTTCTGAGGCAGCTTACCACTTGACCTTTAAAAGGTGTTGGCATTCATTTGTAGCATTGGAACCAATCTAATTTAGCATTTACATGTACACCTATAGGCCACAAATTAAAGAAGGGCTTTTTATAAATGCAGGCTTTAAATTATTTCAGCCATCTAATACACTCAAAAGTATTTTTCATATTAACACACTGATTTGTTTTCTGGCTTGTGAGATGTGAAAAGAGAACAGCAGTTATGGGAGGTTACATGTACATTTATGTGACTTGTCATCACGAAATGAGCTTTAAGTTGGAAAATGTCATTTTGCAGTACAGTGGGGCAAAGCCAAAATTTGAAGGGTAGTCAATTTTTTTTGTTTTCAGGTGAACCTTAATCTCTTAAGTCCTGCTCTGCGTTTGTTTTTTGTTCTGTCAAACATCTTTGAAACCCACCATATTTCATCCCGTTTTTATTAGTTGATTGTGCATTCACTGTATTAACACAACTGCAAGATTTTTTTAAATGCCATTTTCTTAAGAATTACCACTTCAAGTAAGTTGGTGGTCTATATTTCCGTTACTGAATTCAGTACCCCTGGAAAGCCCTTGTTCTGCAGAATCCAGATAAAAAAATCTGACTTTAAGCTCGCTTTGTGATGACAGGTCACAAACTTACATGTACATGTACATGTACATGTAAATTCTGCATTTTGTCAGGTACACGTACACAATGTATCTCTTATGTCATGTACATGTACATATTGTGTGTATACACATCATGTAATGTCACATCTCTGTTACATGTTGTCCTTTTTAAGATATGGTGGACGCAATAGTTGGGCACTTTTTAGTTTTGGGTTGAAGCTCTTGTGCTAAACCCAAAGATTACCCTCCCAAAGAGTGCCTCCCTATTGTTTCACCCTATATGTAACAATTGATGAAACTGGTCATGGCCTTTTTTAAATCCTTGTTTAAAATTCACAGTTTGAGTTAAATAAATTCTTAATCACCAATGATCTGCTTAATTAATACACTGCTGGCTAAAAATGAATCGTTTATTGAAATTAACCAGTTTTGGATAAAAACACTAATAGAAACTTAGAATAACATGTCAAGCCCCCTACCTTTTACCCCCTGAACCCTCTGGTCGGCTCCCAGACTGGAGTCCGTGGCGGATCAAGGAGGACAGCAAACCAGATGAAGACAGCATCTTTGGTAATTGGCATCTATAGCCGTTGATTCTCCTTTCCATGAGTGTGAAGTGTGGATACTCACGACCATCCTAAAGCCTTGAATACTAACACACTCCATCCTCTTCTTCCTTGCCCTGATCCCTTCCCCCTTTCAATGCACGTCATTGTCATGACCCTTCTGTCTTGTACCAGTATTCCTCATGTACTGTACAGGGTGAGTAAAAAAAACCGAAACCCAAATGTTGGGACCATTGTTTTAGTGAAGTTATGCATGTAGCACTTCCAAAATCTAGGATATGAAAGCCCAATTCATAAGCTTTATTTTAGTACAAGAATCATTCAAATCACTTGTGTACTTTTGAAGTTACGGAATTTTAAACGCAACAACCGTTTTATAGTTCACAGATCAACAGAAGGTAAGTGTTCTTTCAGCAAAACGAAAAACAAATCACACAGGGATGACGAAAAACAAATCACACAGGGATGTGTGTGAATCGTTTTGTTTTGCTGAAAGAACGCACACCTTCTTTGTGATCCGTGGACAGAACTTTAAAATGGTTTAAAATTATGTAACTTCAAAAGTACATGAGTGATTTGAATGATTCTTGTACTAAAAGAAAGCTTATGAATTGGGCTTTCATATCCTAGATGTTGGAAGTGCTACATTCAGAACTTCACTAAAACGGAAGTCCCGACATTTGTGTTTCGCTTTTTTTGACTCGCACTGTACTCAACATGGAGAGATTTTGTCTCCAAAACGCGATAGATGCCATTTCGTATTAAACCTTTTAGAATCCAACCCTCCCAATTCCGATGGCTGTTATAAAACACAATTTAGAAATACAGTCATGACAGTACAGTGAGAAATGGCATTTACATGTAGAAACAGAGCTGTTATACTTTGTACAAGTTTTCATAACTGTGCAACTTTTTCACATTTTTCAAAATGGACATATTGCATTTTGGAAAGAAACTTAAAAAATAAATAAAAATAAAACACTTGCTGGTGTGTCTGAATCCTACAAAATTCAACACTGTGCCAGCAATCAATGTTTTGTTTTGCTTGTATAAAGTAAATTATGCTTGTTGTGCCGCGCAGGTCTGAATAAATCCTCCAATTTTGATATGGTTTTGCACACCCCTATGGCATGTATGGAGTTAGGGTTGTACACATGTAGTGGTAATGCGTTAGCTACCGGTACATGTAGAAACAGCAAACGTATCTGCTTTTAACGTCATTTGGCATTGTTGCAAACTTGCCCAAAGTGTAGCATTAACTCAAAGAGTTCAAATACCTTGTCCTTCAAACTAGGGAACTGTTACCGGTAAATGCAGAAAAAAAAATGCTACATGTAAGCACATAAAATGTTCACATGAAAAACAGGTTACCAGTGAAAGTGTTGTGTACTGTACATTGGTTGTGGCTGGTTCTCCGCTGATTTTGCTAAGCGGCGATAGTTTGCTGAACAATTTTTTTCTAATTTAAGGAGCTCCATGAAATCAGACCGCGATGTTAGATTTTCTTGGATTTGAGGTTGTTAAGAGAAAAATGATAAACCAAATTGTTTTCTCCCTGCACAAGGAATTGATTGTGTTGAGCATATGGCAGCCGGTTCGCTGCAGAACTGGACATAAATCTTACTGCGCCTGTTTGCAGTCTCTGTAAAGTGTCCTGCTAATTCATACATAAATATTGTTTTGTCCGCTTTATTTGATTAATGGTGTCGGTGATGAAATTCTTTCTGCTGATGCCCCGATGCTTGTCGGTGAGATGTGACACACTAAGAACTTGACATTTAGATTCAGCCTCTGAATAAATTTGTCATGTTTTATTGCACGATTAAAAAGTAATAATAAATTGCTTTTATCTTGTTGATGCCCGCAAGAGCAAAAAAATTATTCAAATATTATAAGAAAATTATCTTGTTACATGTAGGTACTATAGCTTGTATGAGTCAACAAAAACAACTTCACTTCTACATATACATGAACTACTGTCAGTTTTAAGACAAACCCCATGGACCCCCCCCCCCCAGCATGGTGTGTTAAGAGTGCGTCATTTTCTTCATGGCTAGGACACAGGAGTGTGTAAAGTTATGATTTGGTGTGTCAAACAATTTATAGGGTGCGTCACTTTTCCTCAGCAGGTGCAACACACTCTGTAAAAAGGTGGGTCAAAAATGTTGCCAAATAGCGTCGAAACTATCCATTTGGTGCGTCACTAATCTGACGTACATATTCATGTAAGGGTGTACATGTATAGTTTCCATTATAACACTTCACCCATAGATTCTGTGTCTTGATTGGTCCAGAGAGAGTCACATGACACTTTCTATTTTTGCTATCTTTCTGTGCACAGCCAAAAGTACTATACCCGTAGCAACCAAAGTACTATACCATTAGCAACCAAAGCACTATTTCCACAGCGCGGTATTTGTGTGCAAATGCATGCTGTTGTGCGCGTAGCGCGTTTTGTTCCAAAGAGAGCGCGCCACAGAGTTGGGTTCAAACATTTTGTGAAGGGGTAGTTTGGAAGAGAGAAATACATTTTCCACTAATTTTGTATTGAAATTGAAGTTTATTTCAACTGTGTTCAGATTTAAAATACTTCCAAATATTAAAACCAAGCAGAATCTGTGGGTGAAGTGTTATTAAACAAATATTGAATGCTTTATCTCGTGGTGAAGTAAAACTAGCCTCCCTCGGTGATCCATGGAGCATTCTATTTTCCCTCGGCTTTGCCTCGAAAAAAATTGTATGTCCATGGATTACCTCGGGAGGCTAGTTGTACTACACCACTCGAAACATTCAATATTTGTACGGTACACTAAAAGGATGACCCACTGTTGGACAATGACGCACCATTCCCGGGGGTCATGGTGTGCGTCATACAATTGATAGGTGCATAACAACATGGACATGCTGTGTTTTCTGTCAGGAACTGCAGTTTTCACTAACACTTGCACCTCCAATTTGATTTCCCTGATGTTGTTTCCATGGAAACTTCCTTCAATTTGCCAGAAACGTGACTCCTTGTTTTTCCTCTTTCCCTTCCTGTTTTTGTTTTTGTATTTTGGCCTACCACATATACATTTTGTTTGGCTTGAGGCTCTTGGGCTTTGCTTGTAGGCAAACTGCTGATTACAGTCGGTGTCCAATGACACTAGGTCAAATTACCCTTTAGTTATTTGTGACTTGAGCTTGAAAACTATGGGGATTTTCAACGATCTATCGGATGCACTTTCTTGAAAACGACACATGCGACGAATCACTTATTGACTTGAGTGATGGGTGAAATGTACAAATTGTAAACATTTGAGGGTCTAACGCTTTGATTTTAGTAGAATCTTCATCTACAGAAAGCTTGTGCGAGGATCAAAATGTCCAACCTTATTTTATATCAAATGTGTTAAGGGACACATAAAGTTATCGTCCTGAAATTGCAGAAAAATGTATTTTTTTTTAGATTGTTTACTTATCCTATTTCAAAGGTCTGGTTGAAAGGAAACTAACCTAACGTCTCGCCAATCTGGAGAAAAGATGGGGGGAAAAAACGCAGTTGTTTACATCTGAAACGCCAGATTTTTTGTGGCCAATGCATGTATTTTCGGCAGTAAATGAGTCTCCATCTTCAATGAGAGTTTTCCTCAAACTTCTTCTCTGTCCATTATGCCGGATGATTTAATGTACACGTCATGTGTGTACTACTACAGCACTTATACACAAGTGTTGACTGTTTCCCGCACTTCCCCACAATGCATGAGATGCACTGGTGACATGTATGCACTTGCCATACATCAGGCAGCGCGGCCGAGAGGTGGAAGTGTATGCTATGGTAGACAAAAGTTCCCATTACTCGCAAGTAAACTCCCAGGAAGATTGACAATGCTTCGGTAATTTGATTAATCTAGAATAATAGGGGATGATTTCAATGTACCGGTACATGTGAATTGGCCCATATATTTACCAAATGGATGAACACACACACAACATAAATATGTTCAAAGGAACATGTGTGACTGGAATCACAAATGTCACCCAAATGGCTCAAAAATAGATTCAAAATCTTTCGCAATTCATTCTTGCACGAAAAACACAAAAACGGCCAATTTTGTGGAGTTTACACTTTCAAATGCTCATACCAATAAATATCATTTTGTGAAAAAAAAACATGGTTTGTAGCCCAATATGATGCTTTCAAGGACGCAGTTATCCCAACTTCACTTTGTCAGAAAAAAATTAAGCTGAAAAAATAGCGACTAGTAGGCAAGGGTATTTTCTAATTATTTCTTTTTTCATTTGGCAAATCCAATAGATACATGTACATGTACTTAATGTACTATCATATTAATATTTTCAGTAAATAATAAAAGACATTCACACTTTCAGTCTTTTATGCTACGATGAAGCCTGATCCACCACCATGGATGTTATCGTAATACTTTCATGGAAAATTTAAAGAGTTTGAACATATACTAACAAGTGTCTTTTAAAAAGAAACTCAACCATAGTGGAATGCTCATTGTAAATTTGTTGTTGTGTTTGTTTCAGGTGGTCACGACCCTTTCGCAGGCAACACCGCCACGATCCTCAAGAAGCGCCCGATCAGGCACGAGACCGAAGACCCTGAGGTCAGGCAGCAGCCAGCAGACAAGTATGTCTCGTCGTTTGGGTCGGGCAACCTGAGGGAGAACGGCACCATGGGAGGGGTGGGTGTAGGCTCCAGGGGTTATCGGAAGAGCCTGTCCAACTCCTGGCCTGAGTCTCACTTCCTGCCGGATGACGGTTCAAAGGGCAAGAAGAAGGTCAACCATCGGGCTGGTAAGTGTCTCTATGCTTAATTTCAAGTATTTTATTGTCATTATTATTAATCATTTCTGGTAATGAAACCAAGGATTTCTCAAAAGCGCCCTAGGCACAGTAAGCTCGCAAACCTCAAGAAACCTGTAGAGAGGACACAATGAGAAGATATTACACTTTTAGAGTTGAGAGGAAAACCCCAAAAAAATATTCCGGAGAAAACCCAAAGAATCAGGTAGGGACTGAAAACGCAATCCACATGTGGACCAGGGCAGGAATCGAACCCGGGCCATAGAGGTGGAAGGCGAGGAAAGAAACCACTGCGTCAACCTAACTCCCCTTCTTAACTTTATTCAGGTACCGGTAAGTAGGGACTAATAGTCAAATCCATGTGTCAGACTGTGCAGGAATCGAACTCAGGTCACAGAGATGGAAGGCAAGAAAAGTACCAATGCACCAAACCTTACTCCCCAATATGTTACGTAATATAGGATTTGGGATGAAATTTCTTTAATTGGTAAGATACGTTGTAACTCTGTATGCACTGGATACTCGGTGCAGTCTGTGAGAGGAGGTCACAGGAGGAGATTGTGGTCGATTGACACCCGCCTCAAGTTAGTAATTCATTGCTTCAAAAGCTGCATTGGTTTACGACCAAAAAAATGAAAACTTATGGCAAGAAGTATTAATATCGAGCCTATCAATGACACATATTTATAAGCAAAGTATTCTGGGTAACGACAGAGAGCTTGTCATGAAAACCTCATTCAGGCGGGACTTGAACCCCCAGCAACCTACTAACTGGTGCGTTTGTCTTTCCATTCAACCACTGAGCTTATCAGGACTAAGCTGGCCAGTTTTCACGTTAAAAAGCAGCAGGTACTATCAGAGACTGAAGATAATTAATTCATTAATAAATTTCCTGCACTCTTTCTCTCTCTCTCTTATAACTTTCATCCTCTCACTCCAGATCCTGCCAATCTCCCTGACTGGTCCCCAGAGTATGAGACCAAGAAGCCCAAGGGCGTAGCCATGGCCTCGCCTATCCCCCTCAAGCCCACGCTGGCCCGGTCGGCCGGCCGCAGGGGACAGGGCAGGACCATACTGGACCCGCTGGACAGGAACCAGGTCTACAAGGGCGTGGACGATATCGAGGACCTGGACTTGACCACGTATGCTGATGACTTTGAGTTGTCTGATGAAGACAGTGAGCCTGATGTAAGTATCTTTTTGCCCTAGATTCAAGATTAAACATTTAGAAGACAATGTTGTTTTCCTGTTCTGACTTTCCACCCCTTAACTGATTAATACAATGTGACCACCTGAACAGTTCAATGTTGGTTGACAATTTATTTTGGGGATTTCTGTTGGGGAGGACTTTTTTCCACTGTCTCATCCACTGCCAGCTCAAGAATCAGATTCTTTTTCTTTTTCAAGTCTTCTTTAATTGTTGTCTTTCCCTTTGTCAATGTTCACACACAGTTAATGAAATAAAACACAGAAGATGTGATATTTTCTTCATGTGTTCTTGTACATGTGAAATTCTCAGTGACACTACAGAATTGCTCATTTTCTTTTCCCATCAGTGGCCCATTTGAAAATATTTTGAGCCATGTAGCTCGGGTAGAAGTTCAATTTTTTTTTTGACAACGTTCATCACACGATCTCAAATCTCAAATGACCTCGCTACTGAGCACCAGATCCCCTAGGGCTTTTCACCTTTCGTGCAGAGCACGTTTTCATCTAATAATCCCGACAATGGAAAGAAAATGTCCAGCGTTGTATCCGCAGCTATACATGTACTATACACGTACGTGATCTGCGCAGCCATGCATGTTGCGATCGGGAGAAAAGGCCACCGAAGGCAGCCGGGGAGCTAAGTGGAAGGAAGAGGGCAGCTGTAGCTCGAAGGTGTTGAGATATTATCTGCTCCTCCTCGTTTAATAAGCCAGCGTTAAGATTATCGGTTAGGCTGTTGGCCGTCCGTAGGGCTGGTCCGAGGATGGACAGGCTTGCGACACTACGTGTAACTGATAAAATTAAAATTTATCCTTGGTTTGAAAGATTATAAAACCCTGCTGAAAGTATCATTTCACACTGGAGAAATTGCCATGAACAGTTTTTAGGAGAGAATTTCTATTTTGAAAAGTTACCTGTATTTTTACTTTTTAAGTTGTAAGCAACTAAAAAAATAATAGTCAACAACTAACTTAATGAATTTATTCAGATATTTGAAGCATTTGGTCATTACCTTATTGACTGTAAATTTAATTTTAATTAGAAGTGCATTCTGCTAGTTATATACACATTATGATTAAAACCAATTTATAATATCATTTACTTTCTCTGAAATCATTTGCCGTGTATTTTGGCACTGCTTATGCATTTGTAGGCTTAAAGGCATGTAAGATAATTTGAATTTATCCCAAAAGTAACCTACCAAATAGCATTGCAAATAGCTAATACTTGGATTAAAAATCGTATTGGTACTAAACACCGCGTGAACTTATTCCGTCTGGCTTGCTGTCATTTGGAAGAAATCAAGAAATGTAGGTGAGTTCCAGTGATCAGTCAATTGACTGATTTTTGGAAATCAAGATGTTACAGACAAAATTGTGTTTTGTGATCAAAGGGTTGTGCATACTTTTTCACTGTTTTTTGTAAAGTGTAATATCCACTGAGCTGAAACTTCAAATAGGCTTAAACATTCTTTGGATTTCGAGTGGTGTTATTATTGAAAACGAACAAAATGCATGAAATGCAAATGATCCTATATGCCTTTAAGTCAAAACTTCCATCAGAGGCTTCACCTGCCATCGCTACGCAGGTGCCTGTGCAAAGAAAATCCAATCAAATGAACTAGTGGGTGAATATCTTCTGGCAATTTAACCGGCCTGTGATTTGATTACTAAATTTGGGAGAAACAGTTGCGTCATCTAAGGCCATGTGGTCACCGGCCTCGTGGTCAGAGTGTGAAAAAAGCTGTTACATTGTAACTAAAAGGATGGACACTCTGCAGCTTTGGGGGGGGGGGGGGGAATTATTCCCTATTGGCTGTTCCTCCACTGCACGTGTCACTTGAGTGTACTTGGAAGCATCACCTTGGGTACTCCACGGGACGTGTCAGAGCAATTTGTTGCTTTCAGGAAATAGCCTGCTTCTAACGTGTGAAGACGCTTTGATTGCTCCTGGAATGCATCTTGTACACGTACCGGTACATGTGCATATATGAGACTTCTTTCAGTGTATTGCATATTTGTACATGTAGCAACTCAAAGATGTATATAACAAAGGTAAAATATTGCCCAGACAACTACCTGTATGTGACATCAAACTTCATGAAGTTGGTCTACCGGTACTTTCAATTATGGCATTAATTGCTTTCTTTTTCTGTGAAGGACATTTTTGGGCATGCATCACTTGAACATGTTGAAATGTGCTTGTAACTTAACCAAATTGCAATTTTATTCATGATTTTTTTTTAGTGTATGCTGTTGCGTTGATGATTTGGCCGTCTTGTTATTGTTCAACCTTGTAATAGGTTTAACCCTTCACTGTTGTAATTTTATAAGCACCCTCTACTCAGTGCTGTCCTAAAGCTTGCGAGAAAAAAAACAATTCACAAGCTTGCTTGGTTGAGACTCAAACCCATGACCTGCTGTTTACTAGTGCAGGTGTTTCACCACCTTGCTTGGGTGGGACTCGAACCACAACCTTCTGCTTGCAAGTGCAGACGTTTTGATACTAAGCCCTTCAGGGATGGTGGAAATTCAAATCCTCCTTTCCTGAAATGATTAAAATTTCGTTTTGTGTATATTTCCAGATGAGCTCCCTGCAAAATGTCCGCAGTAGCGCGGCCAAGAAGCGTGCGGAGAAACTGGCCTCGCGCGACCCGGACAGGCAGTCACTGTCCAACAACAACCTCTCCTCCACGATCTCCCCGTTAGACGAGAGCGGCTTCTTCAGTATGTTCTCCACCATGAACAGCAGTAAAGTGGAGGACTCACTGGACAGGTACCCCGTCTCCAAGAGGAAAGGGTGAGTGGTTTGGGATTGGATAGTCAGTGGCCTTAAGGCTGGAGTTTTAATTGGGCCATCCTCCCGATAAGTCAATCACAAGTCACAAGAATTGTGACAAGAGCATTCCTTTATCATTGTCCATGCTCACGTCACTTGACTTGACTTGTGACGTGTCTTGTGATTTGACTTGTGATTGACTTACAAGCCTTGACTTGTGACCTGATTTTGGATTTGACTTTTAAGAACTTATGATCGACTGGATTAAAATTGTGACTTTCGGCAGCCAATCAGTAATGATCGATGATTTCAAAATGTCACTACATTTTACCAAACGAACTGACAAGCATCATTCAAGGAAAAAAGGTAAAGAGTTTTCCAAGAAACAAGCCTGTGTTCTTTAAACCAACCAACAAATTATAATTTTTTTAGTAAATCCCCATTTCTATTCAAGACTGTCGCCTCCCTCTTGAACAGTACATGTAACTCCCCGTGTCAGATCACCTGCTTCGTTTGATCACAGAGGTGCCAAAAGTCATTGAAATACTATTTTCTTCAGCTGGTTTAGTTCTATCAGTTATTCATTTGTGTTTCTATCCAAATCCCGCCATGTACTCACTCGGCAGAGAACAAATTGGATAGTGGTATCTACACATTGTTGATGAACATCCCAATTAATATATCAACACAAGGCCCAGCAGTTGAATGCCCTTGACGTGCACACAAGGGAACGTATGTGGGATTTATACTAATTGACCCCACAATGTCATCCCTAATAACTCTTTGTGATTATCATTCGCGAACAGCAAGTGTGTACGTGACTGCGTGTCCAAACGTTTTGCTGTTGTAATTTTTTTTTCTGCTCACAGGCATTGTCAGAGACTATTCATTCTTGCATCCATACAAAAGGTGTGGTGATGAATAGAGCGGCTAATTGCGTTTATATTTTTCTGCGTCAGGGTTTGTTTCCCAGAAATTGTATGGTTTGATGGCGTTTTTTCTTCCGCAGTAATGAAAGCCGTTAATTAAGAAGCTATTAGTCTTTGTGATATAAGTGGTCAGGGTATTGCTACCGGGTGCTGTGAATGATTTGCGTGGGACTGTTGGAGTCAGTGTGATTTATCACAAGCACACTACTAGTCTGATCACTCGTCAATTCATTTATAAAGTCAGGTCACAAGTAAATGGGAATCAGCCATATTAACCCTGACGACCCCCAACCAGCCAAACTCCAACACCAGGGTTTGTTGGAATCTGTTAGGATGAGTACTGCTCTAGTAAACTGACTGCTTAACATAGGATTAGACATACCACAAATAAATACAGTCCAACTATTTATGTACACAGTTTACCATATTTTCTTGGGATTTGCAAGGATGAGGAAGGTTTTAAGTGAATCACGCTAGGGGGTTAGGTTTAAAGGATGTGCTTGACTTGCGATGGAGTTGGGACGACATGTGATCCACCACTTGTCCCAACGACACGTACAACACTGTTTCAGAAGACACTGAGTCCCAGGCAAGTGATGTTTATTCAAGGAGAATCAAGTAGCAATCTGGAGAAGGATTTTTGTCAAGCCAGTTAAGGACAGAGAATGGCAAAGAGTCTCGCCAGGGCTTTTAACAAATGTTCCTGACGTTTTTGTCAGTGTTTTAAGTGCTTGTCTTCTGTCCATTTCCGTCGGTGCATTTTCTCTCCGTCGATTTCCCAACAGAACAGGTGAACTCAATTGCTTCTGGGAACCAGGGGCCTTTGAATAGCGAGGCCTAATATAATGGGCTGGGTTTTGTTTAGCTGTAACCTTCCATCATTAATTATCTTTAATGATGATTTTGTCCATGAATATACTCCTGCATAGACACGATAATTCATGAATCAGGCCAGTTTAATTGCTTTGAAAAAACAAAAGTGGATGAGAATTTGGGACCAAATGCGGCAAGTGTGTGTGGAGCAAATTTACAAAAGTTGAACAGATTTCAAACCTGGTAAATTCATTGAGAATGATTGTCCAAGTTCACTTAACATTAACATGAAGTACGATCATCCCATCATAAAACACAGGTCTGATTATGTCAATGGTCTTATCATGTGTCCAGTCTTTGTCATTAGGGATTGAATATCACTTTTTCCAGTTGGTTGAAAATGAAAAGTGTGTTTCCATCTGTTGGAACATGTGATTTTAAAGGTGTTGTGTGACATTATAACATCAGTATTGTGGGCTATAAATTGTTGGTCACAACTGATGCCACTTCATTCAGCCTTTTGTAATGAGTTGGAAATACAATTCATGACAGTTACTAAATATTAATGTCTTTAGCAGAAAATGTCACTTATCAGACTTATTACCTTAGCAAAAATCGGATGTGAACTAGTCAGAAGTAATAGTTGCATGCAATTTGGCTGGTAACCCTATTTTTGAGATTAAGCAAATATTTTACAGGCTTCTAAGCAATTTTCATGCATGAAGTTGTAGAAAGATCTCTAGACAAGACATCAGAAGATAAAAATAGACACTTCAAAAATAGATCAGACAAATAAACTATAGCACAGTCAGTTGGAGCAGGGTGATGAAGTTCCTTCATTTACATTGAATGCAGCACTTAAATGTTTTTTAACTGGATATATACACGTACATGTATGGTAAATGGTCAATATTAACCCTTACCACCTAGGCCCTTGTACATGTAGCTAGGAACCGTCCTCAATCCCACAAACTCCTCCAATTGCCGCCATGTAAAAATCACATACATCCTCAATCCTCCAAAATCATCCATTGTTGCTTGAATTTGTTCGGTGCTAGGGGTGACCACTGCCATACAGTCCTTTAAAATCCTCCAGCAATCACTGTAATATGTTGAGGTGTCAGTGATGGTATCCAGTATATTGTGGGCCTCAATTATGCATGGCTGAGCATAAACAATGCAGGGCACAGCCTACGACCCTCGATCGCATGCATCCTCCAAAATCAAATGATCTTTTTTGCCATTCAACCCCAATCCTCCAAAATCCTCCAAAAACTGCCTGGTTGATTTTGGAGGATTGAGGATTGTTGGGGTTTTAATTTGTGATGTCTTAAATATTAAGTAACTCTGTGGAATGATTCACTTGACATCAATTTCTGTCTCTCTCTGTTCACGCAGAAGAAAGTCCAACACCGACGTTCCCTTCAGCACCAAACCCCGGATGGCCCGATCCTCCTCCGGCAAAGGAAGTCGTAAGAACTCCTTCGAGCATCCCGAGGACTCTCCGGACCCTATCCCCTTCGAGTACAGCCCGTCATCGGGGGTCACGTTCCGCGACAAGCCCACGTCGGATGTCAGCATCGTCGGCCAGGGGTACAACAGCAGCAACGGCCGCAGTAACAACAGCAGCAGGACAGATTCGCCGCCCATCCCGACGCACGCCAACAAGGCGCAGAATGGGCGGGACAGGAGACGCCAACAAAAAGGTGATTGATGTGAAATTTCACAATCCACTACCGTGCTGTTTCAAATGACAATGATGTAGAATACATGTACCAGTAGTGTTGAATATATGAGTGGAAATTATTACAATGATCGTCATATTGATGTGGTATGGTGTGTAAAAAGAAAAACTGCACTCCTAGAGCCCAAAACAACACCTTTTCCAGTACTCTACTAATGTCCTATCCAGCCCTTTGTTGCCAATTTCTGAGTTTGTCAATATCTTTATTTATGGGGCGTTAGCCAGAAGCCATGGGCCTGAAGGTGCCATATTGCCAGGGATCACACCCTATTAACCAGTTCGCTTCAGTGATAACACGCACAGCTGACGGGTTAAAACGTCAAAATTGCATCAACTCGCCTCCGGGTGATGTCTAAACACGCTAATCCCTTGTGTCTTTTTCACACTCACACACAAAGTCCGTTGAGGCGGACCATGTGTTGATCTTGAACTGGCCGTTGTGCACTGCCTATTGTTCTACACACCCTGGAGTTTTGAAGCATATGAGGTTTCGGCAAGAAATATCGTACAAATACTGTTCAAATGACTTGCGAATCAGTATTTGTGGCATTTGGCTGTATATCAGAAGTTGGCTGTAAAATTTTGCCTTTTGGGAAAATCAAAATTTGCGGCAAAAATAATCCCGGCATGAAGTGGTTTTTAAGTCATGATGCTGATGGCAGAGTTTTGTGGGTTTTAAATTAAATTCAGCTGTATGTTTTTTTTACTGATGTGGAGAAGTGAAACTGAGAAGTTCTCTGTGTAAACTTAACCAAAACAAAATACACGAAATACCCGGAGATATGTCGGTTTATGGTGTAACTGCATATCTCTTGGTATTCGAGATACTTGTGAAGGATCACAAGCCAGTCTACAGTCAATGCACAAGCTAGTGAAATGAAGTGTGACAAAGGCGTTCCTTTGTTGTTTTCAGCCCCTGTTACATGTACCGGTACTTGTGACTGGACTTGTGATGAGTTGTGACAGGACTTCTTGTGACAAGTACCTTGACAAAAACAATGCTGAAGAGTTCATAGATATATGTGGCCAAAAACTGACTCTAGATTATGACATTATTGACAGGTCCTTTACTGTCGCCACTCTCCATGGCCTCAATGCACCACCCAGGAGCAGTAGATCTGGATGATAAGAACAACAGTGTCGGAGAGGACTTGGCCATGGTTATTGGCAAGAGTAAGTGTTCCCTTTCTCCTTAACCCTAACTCCCTAGGCCTTTTTGCTAAGATGTAGCCTCAATCCTGCAAAATCCTCCAATTGGCCTCACGGAAAAAAGTAATAGCCTCAATCCTGCAAATTCCTCCATTATTTCTTGAATATGGTCCGTGGAGGGGTGACCACTGCCTGAATCCTGCAAAATGCTGCGGCAGTGACTGTCAATATGTTGAGGCTTGGCCAGTGACATCCTGGAGCAGTACGGAGGATTTCAAGCATAATCCAGGCTTATATTTATGCGTGGCTGAGCAAAAACAACACAAGGTCCGGCCCAAGACCTTGACAAAGTGCATCCTACGAAATCAGTAACACACTATTGCCATGTAACCTCCATCCTCCAAATTCCTCCACTTTGGCAAAGAGGATTTTGAAGTATTCAGGGCGGTTAGGGTTAACCCTGCCAAATGTAGCACTGTGCAACAGGTTTAAAACATCTGCAGGATCTTGTTGCATTGGGCCAACAACACAAATTCATAAACTGTCAGCTCTGAGACAATGGAAGGTAGTTCATTTGAACAATGCTAAGCACAACATTAGCAACTTGGACCAGCACCATGTTCCCCATCAGGGTTCAAACCCACGTACCACGGCACGTGAGTCAAACACCGTAACCATTAGACCACAGCGCTCCACTAATTACCTTGGTGTCACAAACGTGTATTCACGTACTCTTTCACGCCTAATTAACAGCCATTGATCAGTATTTCTGCAGGCTTGGTAATTGTGTTCTATGAGCCGGCAATTTCTCATGGCTGAAACCTGTCAAGCGGTGTGCTTGTTAATATTGTTCATAGGTGAAATTGCAAAAGGTTGACTTAGGATGTAAATTTGGGTCCCTGAAAAACAGTGTTGAATACGATCATACAGGCATTAAAACTAGGCCCACGGGAACCTGTTTCATCATGTTGAGTGAAGGGCAGTTGCTTGGAAGGAGGATACTTTGAAGGGCAGACCCAACAAAGTACAGTGACAACCCTTTGATGCTATTTACAGCGACAAAAATGTTTCTGACTTGTAAACGAAACAATACATGTAAAATTTCCACCTGCATTGCGAACGACACGACCTTGAGGATCAATAAGTGAGACAAATGCCAGGGTATTTTTAGGACAAGCATTCTGGGCCAACTAATTTCCGACGCACAGTTTTTTATTAGTAGCCAACAAAATTGTGTCGGACTTGTAAAAGAAATAATACATCTAAAATGTCCACCTGCATTGCGAACGACACGACCTTGAGGATCAATAAGTGAGACAATTGCCGGGTTATTTTTAGGACAAGCAGTCTGGGCCAACTAATTTCTGACGCACAGTTTTATATTAGTAGCCAACGTTTTTTAAAGCTTGTCGACTCGGCACCGGGTTCAAATTCATTAAAGTTTTCGTTCATGTAATAAACGGTAGTACAGCTGTCACCTGCTTTTGAGAGTGTGCACGGAACACAACGTCACAGCAAGTGACATTAAAAGCGTTTTTCAAGGATACTTTATCATTCGGTGAACCTTTTGCGGAGCAATTTACCCTGCTGAATTATGTACATGTACTGATGTCGTAGTTATGAAAGGCAGAATATTTGATACCTTCATAATAAAAAATTGAAACCCTCGTTAGAATTTCATTTTATCTGGGATTTCAAAGGACTGTGGCATTGAAATCTTCTTGCCTTGAGGTATCTTGTAAAAATGATAAAACTTTGTGGAGGATTCAGGATTGTTCATGGAGAAGCAGCCGTGTTGAAGTCAACAGCTATGTAAAGCGGCCATTTGAAGGCCTTAGGCAGTGAACCGAAATTCGCAAAATCTGTTGGGAATTATTCAGGGACAGAAGTTTCTGGATTTGTTTCCAATGATATTTGAATAATTGAAATCAATCTTTTGTACAAAAAAATCAGGCTTTGTTTCCCCCTCATCAGTCAGTCAAAATATCGACAACACTTAAAAACTCACAAGTTATGACAGTGGTAATGTGCACTTTATCAATAATTATTCACAGTAGATAAGTACAATGGAAAAGTTAAAAAAAACAACTTTTTTGTCTTCATAGACTTGATATAAATTCTATTTGAATATTTTATTTAAAATGTTCTTATATTAATTATGTATTTTAGGATTTCCATATTTAACAACTTCCACGCTGTATCATCACAATTTACCCTTGATTTATTTACATCAATACATCAACCTAAACAAGCAGGGCTAATTTTTGTTTACATTCCCTTTAGAAATACCCTGTGTTTAATAATATTTCATTAATAAGCCAAGATAAACAGTGAATGCACACAGTGCGGCTGGAGTGCCATACATGTAGTGTGCAATGTTTACACTAGACTCATACGGGTAGATGATGATATTATGTATACACATCTTTGAGACAATGAAATGGTAGCACTAATTGATCGAATACATTTAACCGAACGTGCCTTATGAACCTCGTTCATTGTAAAAAATGGTGTTCAATGTACATTGGCAAAAAGTGTACATATACAAAAATGTATAAGTATGTACCGGTATATGTGTGTACATGTACATTGACTACATGTACAAATGTGCATGAAGTACACGTGAAATTCTAAATTTGGACATCCATGACGTCAAGAAAATTAGATTTTGCATGAATCATTAATATTCCAAGCATAAACATTGTGCATGTCAAATTACATTTATAGACTTGTACCTTCAAAAACATACCTTCACAAAGAAAGTTGTTGGAGTATACATTTTTTGTGTTTTGTATTTAATAATTAATCAGGACAGTAGAATTTGAAAGTGCAGTGACCAAATGTGCAAGAATTGTTTGCAGCTTTTTTCCAGTGCAACTACCCTTCAAATTACATTCCTGTGGGAACATACATTGTACAGTTTGATGTGTACCGGGTGTACATACATATCTTGCAAGATATCTTGCTTCTCTTTGGTTTTTCATGTCATACAATGTATATTTATCCTTGTGGAAGTGCTGTATACACAACTGATAGGCAAATACGTACATATTAATTTGCGGTTGTCATGGCAACACCACAGGCCAGTGTTGGCCACTTTCTAAGTGGCAGAACCGTCCCTATATATGGACAAAAACGGCTTCTTCCTGAGGGGATTAAAACATGAAGAGAGGAAATCTTTTCAAAAAAAAATATATAATAATAAATATTTGAACCAGTACGGCTACACAATTAAATATTTGCAATGAACAATTGATGAAGTATTTAATCATTTCATGATTTATATGTAGTATTTCATCGAAAGACTGGATTTCATGTGTATTGATTTTATTGAGATTTATTAATACTCATTTTAGGCTGGTTGTAGACAAAAAAACAGACGATTTGGAAGTCAAGAAATAACAGAACTATTTATCACAAACAAATTTTTTTTAAAAGACACAAACAAAAACAAAAAATAGATTGCAGGCAAAAAGGTCTTTCATTACGCAAAATTGACCTATCGCTGTTTGCGAGTTGGCCACGCCCCTTAGACAACCTTGTGGAGTTTTTGTACGCTAAGTTTTGTATGTCTCAGATGTTGCGCGTTTCCCATTCCATTTGTCTATCATGTAATTGGACAATATCTCACAAGCTGCGTTGACGCGATTCTAACGTGATTCTACCACGTAGGTCTATTATTTGCAATCGGATTTGCTGTGACATGTCTTAATCAGGAGCCTGTTTACACGTACATATTTCTTGCAATCACAAAAGTCATCAACTGATGAGTCAACATTATGTAGCTACGTTTTCTGCAGAATGCTGTTAGTCGACCCGCTGGTTTACTGTCTGTTCAGGTTCATTCCTACATATTTTGTCATCAAAGTTAATAGTGTTTTTTTTTCCTTTGAATGTACCGGTATGTGCCCCTCAATGTTTGCCCTTCCCCTAGTCTTAAGCCAGTTGGAGCACTGAAATATAAAGACAATTCCACTGAAATTACCCTGAGTCACGTGCTGTGATACTTGTAACTCTGTTGAGAACTACATGTACTTAAGCCAGCCTCCGGTCGACCCACGATTTGCTTGCGCCATGACGGAACCGACGGCATCAAGCAGTGTCAAGCAGAAAAATAATACTCAGGTCACAAAACTGAGAAATCGTGTGATGGTCGCAGAACACGTCGCAGAAGTTTAAATTTTTCGACTCTTGCGACTTGATTTGTTGAGCGCCAACTGATGCCGATCGTTTTAATATCATCGCAGTTACACTCAAATCACACAAAATCGGCGACTGAGTTGTTCCCGATGGTCGTAGCTCAGACGCAGCTTGATCCTGAAAAGTCAGTGGCCGACTGATCTGTGTCGTCGCAAGGTCGACCTGAGGCCGGCTTTACATACATGTTTACCACTGAAACTTGTTCTGAAGTCACAGTTTTCACAGGCAAACCAATCAGTTTTGAGTCTATTTGATTGGTGTGCAGAATTGCCCATGCTTTACATGTACCCTAGCTGCCTTATTGGAATATTTGTTAGGGAATGTTTGAGTACCCACAATGTTTCTGGTCCGCTTTAACCATAGCACATTCCGAATTTGGCCATAAGCAAGCAAAACCCATTTTGTACATGGGCAACAACACGTGCATCTCTACAGTGTTACACTGCATTTGGTAAAGTGCATGAAAGTGGGTTTTGCATTCATGGCTGTGATTGGTCATAACATCATGGAATGGGACCAAACAGATTAGTCTGATTGGTCAGTTTTGTGTGGACCCGATATTCAAAAGAAAGGAACGTACATGTATGACTTCAAGTACAGTAGTTTGGTATGAAGAATCACGCAAATTCTCACTTGCCGTCAGATGTTTTCAACGGGAAGAACGCCGGCACAGACGCCTCACCGGTAGCCAATCAGAGGAAGAAGAGTGAGCCGGGGCCAGCTAGACAACCTGTGGGCGGGGTCAAAGGTCACCATCATTACCGACTGGAGTCCAACTCGGGAGACAGCGACAGCCAAGAAGGGAATGAGGAAGAGGTGAGTTTGTTTGTTTGTCTGTTTGTTTGTTTGTCTGTTTAGTTTTGGAAAACTTGTCATTCAAGTAGTTAATACATTCAAAAGTGTTTTGAAACCCTTTTTCTGCATTTCACAGACAAATCTCACTTGTACAGACTATCCATGGTATGACTCGGGCATGCAATTTTATGTGGGATCTGCTGATTTCCTCGTTTTATTTTTAACTTTTCATGAATGCCAAATGTTACAAATTGAAAAACCCTGTACAAAGTCCTGTTTGATTTGAAATTGCCTGGTTTTTTTATTTTTTTTTTATTTTATAAATTCCCAGTTGCATGCCTGATAATTGTTGTATGATTTCTCTGGTGATATTGTTATTGTCTAGAGAAATGCATCTGTTATGCTGGGCTGGGGGCTAATTATTTTTTCTCAAGCAACATCGTATGGATGGTTGTTGAGTGCTCTCTATGATACTTTTATTAAACATACGCATGTATATAATGCCATGAATTACGGTTTGCTGTCGCACTCTCCAATGGCTCAGCTGGATAATGCCATGGTTTTGAGATCGGAGGGTGTGAGTTTGAAACCACATTTTTTCAATTTTTTTTTTCCTAACTAATTTGCAGCTTTGGAGGATTTTTTTAAAAAGGGAAATGTATGAATTTTATTAGGTTCGAATTCATTTCTTTTTTTTTCTTTTATATATTTTTTGTTCTCATGTTTTTAGGGAGGTAAAGTCCAAAACCTCATAGCGTACACCCCATTTGCATGTCGTTTTGGAGGGAAAAAAATCCCAGGCTGGGGAGTTGCTTCAACAAAGACACAGAACTTTCAAAGCCTGACATGCAAAAACTCTAAAAAAAAATATTTAAAAAAAAGCTAGAAAGAAGGAGCTTTTATGTGTGCTTCAAAAATTTGTTTGAAGGGGGCACTCTTTGATCACCGAGTTTAATCTGTACTCTAGGTTTGTTTTAAAAAAGGCCACTGTTCAACTAGCTCAGGAGAAACAAAAGAAAACATTGTCTATATTCTTGGAAATAAATGGCTATACATGTATGTATTGGCACCAACGTTGTGTATGCTGCAGTGTAATTGCATAATCCATACGATCAAATTATGGGTATGTTCCAAGAATGTCAAGTTGATGAAACGGTAATGACAACCGTAATAAACACCAGGAAGATGTCAAAACAAGACAGAATGCTTGGGACTACCTCCAGAAATAGCCAGAGAAACACGAGACATGTTAGCTGTCCACACAGGGTGATATTGTTTGAGTTACAGCGCCAATGTCATTAATAACCTTGGTGAAGCCAAAGTTATTAATAACCTTGGCAAAGCGCTGGCCTCGGGCAGCCAGATATTAGCAATTTATCACCCCTATTGATTTTTCATCATGAATTCTTAAACAAGCCAAGTGTCAGCAGCGTACCAGCTGGAGTAGTACATTGCATATTATATTTACACCATTAAATTTATCTACTGTCATTTTTTTATGGGGCTTTTATCCTGTCACTGATATGCAGTGTGATGAATTTTCTTTAATCTTAAAATTGTCAGATCGATTTGACTGGTTTGACTTACTTTGTACAATTTTCAAATATGACAAGTATGGACCATGTCACATTTGTTGGGTGATTGGGTGTTATGGTTACCTGATGCAAAAGTCAAACAAAAAAATAATGCTGCATGTTGCATGTTTCCGGCAACCCAACCGACCTCCCCAAAAATATGAGTATGCACAGGGTTGTTTTTTTTTAAAAATTATCCTTGATTTTGTTTAAATTCTATTTATAACGTGTAAATGTTTTTGGAAGTAATAAAATACCCAAAATACAAGCCTGGAATACTTTGACTATTAAACATTAAAGTACCTTTTTGTCAACTATGTCTTGTTCTCCAGTTGATCCCATTATGTGTATGTATACATTTATGTTCATGTTCATGTACATGTGTACCGGTATGTATGTTAAAAAAAAGCCCTTTTATTGACCAGAGACGGCAAAAACTGAAATGTCTATAATTGCCCGACAGCCAACATTTTAAACCATCTTTTATTTTAAGAAACACCTGAAAGGTGCCAGTTTTTAAATCTGATTAAAAAAATTCAGGCAAAGAGCTTTCAGAAAAAAACACCCAAAAAAACAATCTAATTATGTAGAGTTTTGGATGAGACTTCCACTTGAAAAAAAAGGCAGAAGAACACTTTGGCAATGTTGTCCACTCCAAAAAAAAAGTTGTGGTTGAGGTTAACAAGCAAAACTTCTAGTGAGAAAAAGTGGCAAAAAATTGCCTCATTTTAGGAAGTGACTTTTGGAATACAGCATTTTTGTCAAAAGTGTGAGTCAGAAGCATAGCTTCTGGTTTAGAAAAGGTCACAGAATTTAACTCATTCAGGAAACGCTTTGGGCTTACAGCACTATACGTAGGTAATGGGCTGGTTGCTAATAGGTTGAGTCAAGAAGCAAAGCACCTTCAGAAAGACTGGTTTCCCTTGACAGAACACTTACAACATGTTTATCACACGTACTAAGTGTGGTTACCATTTAAAAACCACAGCTTTTAGTCAAAATTACCTTTTTCCCCCTGTGACAGGACATGAACAGCATTGCTACATCTTAAAAGGTGGTTACAATTTAAAAATCACAGCTTTTAGTGAAAGTGGCTATAGTTTTCCCGTGACAGGATGCGTGCTATATTGCTGTTACTAGGTGTGGCTGTGAGTTTAGAATGACAGCTCTAAGTGAAAGTGACTGGTTTTTCCTGCCACGTGATGTGAACAGCACTGCTGCTGCTAAGTGTGCTTGCAAGTTGCACATCACAAATTTATATAGGCCCACTCATTGAACATCGAGAAAAGTCTGGCCAATAAAAGGTTTGGCTTAAAGCACAGATTTAGTGATAGTTACTCCCCCATCTCCCACCGTGACTTGACGTGTACAACATTGCTACTGCCAAGTGTGGTTACAAGTAGAGAATCACACCTTGAAAGAGCAACTTTTTTCCATTACAGGACGCATACAACATTGCCATGTCCAGAGCACTCCAAGACAAGATGGCTGAGAGGCAACTGGCTCAGAAGAAGGAGGCGGAGCAGCGACAAGCGGAGGCCCAGGCCCTCAGGGAGAAAGCCCAGCAGGAGCGGGAGGAACGACGCAAAGCCATGGAGGCCGAACGTCGACAAGCCATGGAGGAAGAACGGGAAGCCCAGCGCCGAGCTGAGGAGGAGCGCGAGGCAAAGCGACGGGCGCTAGAAGCGGAGCGGCAAGAGAGGAGACGGGTCTTGGAAGAGAAGGCGAAGAAGAGGAAAGAGGCGGAGGAGAAGCGGGAAGCGAGGCAGCGAGCTTTGGAGGAGGAACGCAAGGAGGCGTTCCGGAAGGCCAAGGAGGAGGAGAGAGAGAGGGCCAGACAGAAGGCAGAGCAGAGACAGAGAGATAAGCTCAGACATCTGGAGTTGGAAAATAACAACACGGCCACAGATGTATCTGGTGAGTAATTACACTGTGCAAAACATCCCGGGAATTTTTGTTGTATTCTTTACTCTTTGAAAGCCCATTCGCCGAGATCTCTTTTGTTGAGAGTCCTTTTGTCGTGGACATTTTAGGTTGAATTAATTTCAGTTGTGTGTATGAAATCAAAAGAATTCTCATCCTGACAACGGATAAATTAACCATAAAACCAAAGGGTCTGTATTTTGTCAATTCCCCTGGAACTCACTACGTATCTTGGATTGGTTGGTATATTATATTCATCAGATCCAGTTTCTCCATGCTGAAAAAAGTATTTGATACTGTGTGACCACTATTTACAGAGTTGTAGGGCACAGGAACACACCAATTATATTGTACGCCAAAGTATGCATCACTGTTTTCATCAAGTTGTTTCTGTGTGCAAAATCTATACATAGTAAAAAATTTTCGTAAAAACCAGTCCGAGGCCCCATTCAATGGCGAAAGCATTAGACAATGGATCAAGCATGGATCAATAGACCTTAATCACGCTACCACCATTTCAGTCATGTTCCCTGTATCCAATAACAGTACTGAAGCAACATGATAATGGTCTTTACTGCAAGAAAACTCCCATTAGGGGATGTACAGGCTGCAGGTCGAACAGTTGCTTTGAACATTTGCTTTGAACAGTAGATGTTGCAATCTTTCGCCATTGAAGGGGCTTTGTGAGTGTACATGTACAGTGAAAGCCCGCTCGGAATAGTCAAAGCAGCAATGACGTGTTCATCCTACAGTTAAAATGTAAATGTACTAGAGCATACATGTTAAGTCCACTGAATGTGACCAACATTTGCTTTATTTTTTATTTTACCTTACCTAGGTCTGCAGATATCTGGTTCCAACCCCACCAACTCTGCGGCAAGCCCCATTGATGTTGAGTCAGTCACCGAGATGGAGACAGGGGCTGAAGCCCCCTCCAGTCCCACCAAGGTTGTTGGCAAGCCTCCGGTGGCTGGGGTCACCCCCAAGAAGAAGAAACCCAAATCGTAAGATTTCAGGGAACAACTTGCAATTGTTTTGTGCTGTAGCGTGGTGCATGTTTTTTTTCTGCACCATGGGATCCTACATTTACATGTACAATGTACATGAAGGCTCACTTTTTTTAAATGGTTGGAAAAAAAACAACAACTGGTGTAGGATTCGAACTATGTCCCGTGGGTAGCTGTACCAGCGCTCTACCATCTTGAGTTTCCAACCTTAGATTGGCAGTCTCCCAGTTTGCCATCATCTTTGTTCATTGCGCGCTAGTCAGAAGCCTTAACCTTGTATGTCCCATTTTGTCGGGGATCATACCCAATACCAGAAATAATTATTAGCAAACACAGGATACGAAAATCGTGAATCCCTCTGAGAGAACACGGCTTTGTATTACAAATCAAATAAACCACTTCAAAAATTGACAAGGATTCACTTGTTATCAATATGAGGGATACAAAAAGTAGAAATACCTCATTCATTGAAGCACATTCTTGGATTTAGTATTTACGTAGGATGCCCTGGTCCGTAGAATGCCATGGTCCAGTGGTTACAGTGTTTGACTCATGTACGATGGTGCGTGGGTTCAAACCCTGCCAGGAACATGGTGTTTGTGCCCTTGGGCAAGACACTTAACTACAATTGCCTCTCTCCACCCAGGAGTATGAATGGGTACCTGTGAGGGTAGAGGACCGAATGTGCGCTGATATCGGCTGCCGCGTGGTCTCGTGGCCTGATGAACGGGGGAATAATTGTAAAGCGCTTTGAGAATGTTGATACATGTACGATGGAAAGCACCATACAAGCATTACAATTAATTTTTTTACTTCAATCTTAGAAATTGGACATTGTAAAAATGCATTTTATTAATTTAAGCAAAATGCAAAATGACGTCAGTATCCTTGAATTCACATGTGTTTGTATCAATGGAATGATCCTTGTCCTTAGTCCAACGGAGCCTAAGTCGCCCAAGCACCATCCACTGGGACGGAGTATCTCTGGAGGCTCACAGACCAGCACGCTGAACTCATCCCTCCATGAAGCCAGTAACGGCGACGTTGCGGAGATGAGACCGTTCAATCACCCGGACAAGGCGCTACAGGATGCCTTGAAACTGCTAAGCAATGAAGACTGGTAAGCAGGAATAAAGACTGTGTGCTTTGTTGAGGCACAGAAATTGGCTAAGCATGGAGTGTATTTGGTTAGCATGGACAAGTGACCAGCTAAAATGCCATATCGTTTACATCAATTGCCACTGGTTCACAGCTACCTTTTGGTTAGCAAGTCAAGTTATTTGGCAGTATTTTCTGTTTATATGTAGTACCAGTTTCGTGAATTTTTAGCTTAGTGTAGTAATGAAACAATGTGTGAGACGTTCTGGCAAAATGAGATGGAATTGGGCAAAGGTCAAAATGAGTATTTGCAGGTATGTATTAGGAGAGAGTTAAATTCTCCTTACCATACTGTTTGTCGCTCTTCAATTGGACATTCTGTTGACAAGTTATGGCTGTTTAAAGTTCGCATTTATCCACTTGTCAAAAATGTGAAATACTGAGAGAAAAAAGGCCTTTAAAGTTTCAAGTTTTGTATTCGTGAAAATGAAAGATGCCAATTGTTTTTCCTAATAAGTCTTTTATTCCACAATTTTAATACCATTTCTTAAAAAAAAATGTGTAGTAGACATATCAAAGTTTACAAGTATCAGTAAATCTAAACATAAAAAAATGACCCCCCATTCGTTTTTTTTTCTCAGTTTTCTCCACTATGGCCTGTCCCCAGTTCCAGAGCGCCTCACATTATATGCTTGTTGATTCATTAGAAATTTGCCAAGCACCTAAACTATTGGCTAAACGTTTCCAGGTTAACAGCCAAAATATCATGTCATGGTGATTGCAGGCATAAGAATCTTCCTGTTTAAACAGGAATTCCTGGGGGGGGGTTTCACCCAAATGTTTGCGTTTTTAATTATTTTGAGCCTGTTTTGGGGCTTTATGCCTGTTGTCACATCTTTTTTCCTGATTTTGCACAACTTTCCTGTTTTTTAATTGAAATTCATTCTCATGCCCATGTCTGGTTTTTAGCTGAGTTTCGTGAATCAAGTTAAGTTGAGCCAGGAGAGTCCATAGCCTTATAAAATAAAACCCTCATCGGGCATTTCTCAAACTTTGGCTGTTGTCCCTGGCTGTGGCTTTGAGCTCCATACTTCTAATTTGAGGTACCTACATGTAACTTGAGGCCCCTGACTTTAGGAGAAATCAGCTCAGTGTCCTGCCGCTTAACTCCTACAAGATCCCCAAGTCCTTCAGAAGTTCCCGAAAACTTTGGGACACAGCCGTGGCTTGACAAATGCCTGCAGAAGTTATTGAGAATGACTTGTCGTCAGTTCATATGGAGTACCGAAGTGTGATGTCATTTTGAACCAGAAAGTGTAGTGCAAACGAATGGAGTACGGGCGCGTGTTGGTTCACGGGATGAATTACACACTTATGTCTTTCACACACATTTTGTGGGCGTGACGTATTCACTTTGGTACTCCATTGTGGACTTTGTTTGTTGTTACAGGGAGACCAAGTTGGATGGGCTGCATATGGTGCGCAGGCTTTCGTCCTTCCATCAGGAGGAGGTCATAGCTCAAATGCACACGGTGGTGGTGGCTGTACTGAACGAAGTGAAGAACCTGCGGTCTTCCGTCTCCAAGATGGCTATCGGGTTAATTGGGGATATGTTCCAAGATCTACAGCAGGCTCTGGATAAGGTAAGACAGACCCAAAAAAAATCCTTTTTGAACTTCAGTTAATTCTTAAAGAATCAATGACATGGGAACTTTAGAGCCGTGTCATGCAAGGCGATTTACAAAAGTGAATGGTTTTAGGCAATCTTCAAGAACATAATGACAAGCAATCCTTCTATTTTGTGTAAATTTCAGAAGAATTTTTAAAATTGTCACAAATAAGTACTTTGTTCGTCCCGAGGATTCCTGTAAATTACAGTACATTTGTGACCTGAAAAGGTGCTAGTGAAACTTGTCTCGTTCGACTTGATCCTATTTTAAGATTCACTGTGATGTCTAGAATGCAATTTTTTTGAAGTCCAATATTTTGCATACGATTTCAGCACTTAGTCGTCTCTGGGGTTTTTTCAGAAAATTTGAGAAGATTTATTTGATATTTAAGTTGATTCTGTTGTGGCTTCCTAAAACAAATTAATTGATTATGGGATCTGTCCCTAAATTGGATCAAAATTGCAAAACTGGCCCTGGCATTAAAGCTCAATTTTCAAGCTAATTAATCATTTCACTATCCTTTATTACAATTTTGCCATTATGGTCCCATTTTTTATGCGTTCACACTTACCATAAGCGTATGGCAGTAACGGTGAAGCTGAATCAAATTGGGTTGAATTGAATCAAGACGTCCCACTATGAAAGAGAATGTGGGGTTTAGTCACGTGTTATGCACTTGTTATTCACCTCAGAAGTACCTCGATTTCAACACTAGAAATGCTTTTTTGCACATGTATTCGCCTGTCTTGTAAGGCTTCTATTGAAGAGAAATGTCTTACATCGTAGCCTACCCCCAAATCATTGTCTTGTCTAAACAACAAGCACGATCGGATCTAAAAAGCTGCGAGCCAATGAAGTTGTGTTCATGTATGAGTCACATGATTGTGCCATGTAATTTCTGGAAGTAGTGTTTTGAGTTAAAAAAAAAAATAATCAGCTTTTTGACCCCAGTGACCCCATGATGACCTTTGACACCAATTTGGTCATGTGACACGTTGGGGCTGGGCTACTGATACCTTTGACAAGGTTGGTTGAAATCGGTCCAAATATGTAGGAGCAATGGACAATTACAATGTTTGTTACTAACAAATTATCGTTTGTTGCTTACTTGCTAAATTGAAAGACATGACGACTTGTTGAGCTGCTATCCTGCAGCTAAAAATCAAGTAATTTAGGGACAAGATGAAAGCCACCCTTGCAATGGAATGTTTTTAAATACGCAATCCTTGAAATGTATCTCTGTGTACCATTCAACGTTATTATTAATTTTCATATTTCCATTTCAAGGGTGTTACGGTGAATTTTTTCTCATGGTAATACAAATTTCTCTTTTCATGAGTGAAACTGTAATGTCATTCAAGGTAGAAACTTCAGTGTGACAAAAACCAATCCAGGGAGTGTGTTCCAATAGTAACATCACAGCAACGGTGCCCTCAGGAACAGTGTGAAACATTTTAAATGTTCAAGAAAGCGCACTTTGCAAAAACTTAAACCAAAAAGGGACGTCTTACAGTTTTTATACATTTAAACGGAATCGATATTTGCTACAATATGCTCCAGTGTATAAAATTCATTTTCATGGACCCTTTAACTTGTCTGGTTGCAGGAGCTAGAGCAGATCTGCAAGATCTTGATCCCTAAGGCAGGGGAGAGCAGCGCCTTCATCCGGGAAGACGTAGACAAGGCCCTGGACTCCATGGTGCAAAATGTCAGCCCACAGAGGGCGCTAGGAGCGATCATCAGCGCCGGTGTGAGGTAAAGCTTCTAGTTCGTCTATTGCAGAAAATATTGGTTGCTACACTGTTTTGGTATGAAATATTGTTGTTATTTCTTGTGGCATTGAAATGCCGTAGGCAGGACCTTGTGATGTGGCAGCTTGTCATTCATTGGCATAATATTATTTGGCCCAACAGAGTTGTTAAAGAGTTATCGCAAGTCCATCACAAGTGAATCACAGGTCAATCACAAGTCCACAACAAGACAATCACATGTCAGTCTCAAGTCAATTACAAGACATCACATGTCAATCACAAGTCAGACACATGTCAATGACAAATCGGTCTCGACTCAATCACAAATCAATCCCAAGTCAATGACAAAATAATCACACGTCAATGACAAGTTAATCACAAGTCAATCACAAGTTAATCACAAGGCAATCACAAGCCAATCACAAGCCAATCACAAGTTAATCACAAGTTAATCACAAGATGATCACAAGGCATTCAGAAGGCAATCAAATGTCGTCCAGCCTAAGTCAAGTGACGAGAGACATTCACAAATCTTAACCTCTGTCTTCCTGTCTTTCTGTATACCTTTCGTGTAACCACAGCCACAAGAGCCAAGTGATACGTAAGACTGCGGCCATGCACCTTAACACATTGGTAGACAGGATGGGACCAGGGCGATTGCTCAGCGGAGTCAAGGACATCACAGACAAGATACTACCCACTGCCGCTCGCTTGGCGCTCGACAACGGCCAGGAAACCAGGTATGGTGGCATGGATTCAGGAATTTCAGCCCTAAACAACTGCAGGACTTGGAAGACCTTATTTTTAACAATTGTAGATAGAAAAGAAAGCGCCAGCTTATTTTAAATTGAGGAGTATTTTTTATGTTGGTTGGAGTAGCATATTGCCATTAACAACCAGTGTGTCTATCAGGGGGCCTTGGGTGAGTGTGTGCCTGGATTAAACAACAGGCATGCAACTTTTCCTGTGATCAGCTGATTTCCTCTTTTTCAAATTCCAGTGTCTGCCATTAAAAAAATAAAAAACTCTGTACAAAGTCTTCCGAAGTCTTAGAATTTCCTCTGGTTTTTGTTTTGGGTGGATATGCAGTGATGACTGATTTAATAGAATTAATCCACACTTGGAAATTGGAATAAGCATCATGGCTCCAAATGTTAGGAATCGGCCCTCAGTAGTTACTAGTATTATCTTCCTGCGAGTCAGTTTCAGTCAGTACTTGACATTTCCAAAGATGGACTAACTTCAACTTGAGTTTAAGAATCAAATGAAACTTGTTATCAGCAAAACTACCGGGAGAGTCTTTTGTGATGAAGGCTCATCTCACAAAATTTAACCCTCCTACTGATGCAACTTTCACAAACCATCAAAAAATCTATCCACTTCCTCTCCCATAGCTTTTGTACAGGCTGGTAACCGACTACCAGATCCCCTATGGATTAAACCACATAGCTGTCAAAACCTGTTGATGTAGGGGTTTGAAAGACAGGGTGACCTTGAATACTGCTACAACTTGCTTAGCAGCCATCTTAGAGGGCAATGCCTTTGTTTTTTTGGCCGGGATATCTTGAGTGAACCTTTTGTGCATTCATTTGTTACTGAGCTTAAATCCATAATTGACCAGCACTCACCAGCGCTGACCCACCACATCTATCAATGTCAGTCAAGGCATGGTACCCTCAGTTAACAAAACTACCACAGCCTGTCAATTGTACCAATATGAGGCCAGTTTACAGAACTGTTCAAACCTGTCACCTGATAGATTTTGACAGATAGGGTATCTCTCTCCATGTTGTCACTGAGAAAAGGAGGGTTTTAACAACTGTTATTTTGTCTTGCTGGTGCTTGTAGGTTTTATGCCCGCAAGATGCTGTTCTCCATGATGCATCACGAGTCGTTCAACAAGCTGATAGAGAAGTACGTGCCAGCAAAGGACCTGAGGGGCCTGAGAGAAGTGCTGGACAACCTGAGATTAAAGGTGAATTCATTCAAAGACATTATCCTCTCTTTTCAATTTTAGGGCTGTTCCTATCCCAGGGTTGTAGTAAGGGAATAAATATGTGCTTGGCACCGGCTCAGGGGCCTGGACGCCGATGATGTCCCAAGCCAAAGGTGAGGGACATTATCGGTGACCAGGCCCCTAACCAGTTTTAAATGTACTTGTTTAACCCTTATCGCCCCGTGAATCCTCTTAAATCCTCTTTGCCAAAGTGGAGGAATTTGGAGGATTGAGGTTACATGGCAAAAGTGCATTGCTGATTTCGTAGGATGCACTTTGTCAAGGTCTTGGGCCGGACCTTGTGTTGTTTTTGCTCAGCCATGCATAAATATATGCCTGGATTATGCTTGAAATCCTCTGTACTGCTCCAGGATGTCACTGGCCAAGCCTCAACGTATTGACAGTCACTGCCACAGGATTTTGCAGGATTCAGGCAGTGGTCACCCCTCCACAACCAATATTCAAGAAATAATGGAGGAATTTGCAGGATTGAGGCTATGTGCTATTTTTTTCCATGAGGCCAATTGGAGGATTTTGCAGGATTGAGGCTACATCCTTGCAAAAAGGCCTAGGGAGTTAGGGTTAAGACCTGCCAAGCACATACTTATCCCATTCATAAATGCCTTTGAGTCAAAAAGTCAAAACAATTTAGAATTGGACAAACTTTGATCACCTATAGGTAAATGTGTGGAATATTATTTAATTCCTTTATTGTTGTGTTGACCAGGGCACTGGGGATTTGCCTCAAGACAGTTCCTCGGCTCGCGTCCGACGGAGCCACTCCAACACACGCAACAATTTTGGCTCTAGCCCAGCCTCTAGGGAGAAGGTAGACTCAGCAGGCAGGTAGGTACCGACTTCAGGTGTTAACAGCCTTATGGGGCATTTAATGGATTTAATTTTTATTGATTTAGACCATAGACTTATTAAAAGAGAGTAGGACTACCTCTGTACTACAAGTTCTTTCACAAACAATTTCAGCAGACAGTCTCCCCAAATACTCAGTTTCTTACCCACATTACCTACATGTACTGTGTTCGGCCAGGCCTTCAGAAAGCTCAGCTTTATTGATCTGCATTCCTTGTCTCCTTCAAGATAGGACTCTGTAGGCCCCTCAAAGAAATTCCCATCTGTTAAATCCCATTTAGTGAACAATACACCTCCAGCAAAGGTCCTGAGATAATGAGCTAGGCTTGGATGGGCCCAGGCTTGGCCAGGACAGCCAGACGCCCGGCTTTAATGATTGCCAGGCTACCTTTTGTTGGGTGATTTAGACACACAAAGGGGGGATTAGGTGGCCGAGAGGCTGCGGCCAAGCTCGGCCTTTCAAAGGCTTTCCTGTGTCAGGGTTTCCGCCATTCTCCTCAAGTACAGTAAACTCTTATTAAGTCAAATTCTGACAACTCAAAACTCGGTATCTCAAGTAATACTCCATTCCCGTCAAGAGAATATACCCCAGTAACTCGAAATGCCTGCACCGGTACCTCCGTTTATCTTGAACTTTTGTTCGGCCAGTCCATAGAAAACGCTGCCAGAACAGTCACAAAGAAGTGTAAAAAGATTACAAAACTTTTTTCATGAGTCATGACTGCCCGTTACACTTCGTCTTTTCACCTTGGGGGATGCAGCGCGCACGATGCCATTGTGATCAGACTCCAGCCTATAATTGCTACACATCCTGGCTTTTGAGTTAGCCCGATCGCTACCGCTAGCCCAATTGTAGTCCGGCAGTCCAATCGCTGGCTCTTTGCAGTGGCCATGTGACAGCATTGGAACCCTATGAGGATGCGCATGAATTATAGCCTGATCGATACCACTGGCTCAGTTGCAGCTGGTGCGCCCTCTAGCGATTAAATAAGACCGGCCATGTGACTGCACATCGGAAAACCCTGAGCGTGGTGCGTTGATATCAATAAACAACTGACATGGAACAAAAAGTTGCTACATGCAGTTACACAATTTGAATGGTTTAATGTTATTTTAATGTTATGTTTATCTATACAGCAGTTACTTTTAGGTAAAAACAATAAGAAATCTGAATAAAATGATTTCGACCAAAAAAATTGCATCATTAGAATGAAAACAAAGATGGATAGTGTACCAAACAATGTTTCCATTTCATAGGTGAGTTACTGTGGAAGCCATTTATGTACAGGTACATACATCATAAGTGTTCATGTAGTCTATGTGACTGTAGAAAAATCGGGAACCTTTGCCTAACTCCGGATACCTCAAATTTTTTATCCATTCCCTTGAGATTTGACTTAACGAGAGATTATTGTACCATTAACCCATACCTTGTATTTTGGCGTATTTGTTGAACCCGGCAAAAGACTCGACTACAACAGTGTATAATACATATATTACATTGTTTTAGTCTTCTTAAAAACATTGGCATTTTTTCATTGGTCCTATTTGTCTGTCCTCCTCAGCGATCACGCCCTGTCCAGCTCCATGCGACGGACCAATCGAATCTCATCCCGCAGCTCAGAGGCCAATCAGGAGACGGTCAAGGACCTATGCAAATTGCTGTCGGCTGCTGATTGGACGGAGAGACTTCAGGGAATCACCCAAGTGCAAGAGATAGCCGAGACCAACGCGGAACTCATCACCGCCAATATTGTCAAGGTTTGTCACCTATCAAGTATTTCTACACAGCTGTCAAATATTACAAATCTATTATGAATCAATCAAAGTAATATGAAACTACTAAATTTGCAGCTGAAAGTTTTATATTTCAAATTTATTGGTTTTTTTAACCTGAGCTTTTATGAGTTCATAGACTGATGTCTTGCAAACATTTTGTCACCACTTTCATTAAAGTTGGAGGAAGCGTGTGCACAAGATGTAAACAGTTATGTTTCAAGGACCGAAAAATTCTACCATGTGTTGGAAAACTCGCACATTTAAGGATGGAAATGTGAAATATTAAAGATCATAATTACAAAATGCTTTATCCAATTGAGCTACAACTTTGCATTTTCTCTAAGCAGGGGTGTCCTTGTTAAGATTGTCAAATAACCCCAGCTCCCAATAGAGCGTGTAATTTGACCTCAAAAACCTGTGAGATTTTACAAGAATACAGCAAATCCAGGCACCAAGTATAGGATCTACAACGTGTGTAACATCCTATTTTTTTTGCATTTATTTTGTGTCCTGACCAGGCCCATCCACTCAAGGGCAATAAATGGGTATTTCAAAAAGAAAACAAAATACATTACAATTTTTACATTGTATTTAAAATATTGCGAATTGATGACTGTTGTAAAAAAAAAGTTCAAGTTCCGTTTAGTTGATCACACGGTTGATAAGTGGTTAGATTCAAACACAGGAGTCTGTGACTAGACTAGTCAGTGTTTGGTACCAAACGTTCACAGCAAAAGTGGACTGGAAAGACTTACACGCTCTGTTGGGTTAACTTATTTTCTCTACTTCTCTGAGTGTGAGAATGAAGTTATGCATTTTTGTGTGTGTTTCAGTTAATCCTTTCATCGCTAATTTTTTCTTGTAGATCTTTGACAACTACACCTCCCGACTGACCGACTCCAACAGCAAAGTGAACCAGGCAGCACTTCAAACCATGCTGAGTATGGTACCCAGACTCGGCGAATACCTTGGCGCTGTAGTCACGGGAGTGGTGCCTGTTGTGTCTGGTAACCTAGCTTCTAAGAATGCCGTCATATGCAAAACAAGTGAGGATATACTGGACAGCATTATAGAGCATGTTGGTATGTACTATCGAAAGTAATTTTCTCTTTCATCAAAATGATGTTTAATTTTTGGTCCCATGCATTAAAATGCAGTGTTTTCGTACTTAGTGTTTTCTTTCTTGTAACTTCTATAGATGTAGTTTGTGATTAATAAAAGAGGAGTTCTTTTATGTTCCTCCCTCCATTAAAATAATTTTGAGTGATTACTTTTGATATTTTATAAATTAAATTTCATTTCTTACAGGTTAACCATTTAAGGTTAAAAGACATTTGGAAGATTGTAGCATTTAAAAAAAAATAAAAATTTCTTATTTAAATTATAGAAAATCTGTACATGACCGTGTGGATATTACAGAATGGATATTACGTGTGGATATTAGTTGTGGCTCATGCTTCAGCATAAAATGAAAAGAATTGCTTTTTTAAGTTTCAAATTCTTGATTACAATGTACACCCAAAAAAATGTTTGACAAAAGAGCCCGTGCAGTGGGATTTGTCCTACGAAAATAGACCTGCAATATATA
This sequence comes from Patiria pectinifera, assembly GCA_029964075.1. Lineage (NCBI taxonomy): Eukaryota > Metazoa > Echinodermata > Asteroidea > Valvatida > Asterinidae > Patiria > Patiria pectinifera. Next base: position 1,011,681 of record CM057142.1, read on the forward strand.
TACTTTTTTTAAATTTCTTTTGTTAAAGTTTCCCCTTCATGATCTCTACTCTTGTCTTCCGTTTCTGTTGCAGACAAGATAGTCTTGATTCAGCCGTTCTCCTCTGCCACACAGTACGGCAATGCCAGAGTCAAGCCCAAGATGGTCGAAAAGCTGGCATGTAAGTTTCAAATTTAATTCCAAAAAGTTTTCAAAAGTGGAACTGTGAAAATGTTTTCAGACAGTGTGCTCACCCCTTTGTCAGGAGACTGAAATCCTATCTGGTTACTGCAAAATTACCCTCTTATGAGAAGCTGTTTATCGTTTGGTATAATCAATATTTCCAACGATTCCCCCTTCCGTCTCCACAGATCTTTCAACCCAGGTGTACCCCCGCAAGCAGCAGACGGTGGTCCGCAACGTTCTCCCAGTCCTCTGGCATCTTCTGGGCAGCCTGACGGGCAGTGGCAAGGTACCAAGCGGAACCGGTAACCTACGGGCATCTGTCATCCAACTGGCGAAGGAGTTACACAGCGTCATGGGTGAGGCGCTGGTCCAGCACGCTGGTAGCCTGCCCCCTAGGCAACGCAACACCTTGATGGAGATTCTCGGTGTATGACACCAGTGTTACCAAACGTACATATGTAGATAAACAGACAAACAAACAAAAGCAAAATATATTTATATATTGCAATATATTATAAATTTTAAAAAATTTTCTTGAAATATTTCAGAGTGTTGATGTGATGAGAAGCTATTGTGTTCCTTTTAAAAGTATTCAACTTAGTGACTTTGTTGTTTCATTCACCTTTACAATCAACTTACTTTTATTGACTACCTCTACAAACAAAACAGAATCAAATTTCTAATGATACAGTGTTTTCCTTCGAAGCCAGTTGAGAATTTGTTAAGCTGAAAAGAGTGATTGCCTTTGTGTGTCTATTAGACTGATAAGCGACACGTGTGTTAATACAAGATAAGCTATGTCTGAAAATTGGTTTGCTTGCTTCATCCAAGCATAGGGCCTTTGTAAGTTTGTACTGAAAGTTCTGCCTTGAGCAGCCTTTCCATGTTCACGTTTGTAAGCTCTGGCAGGATCTTCTACATGTCACTTGCTGGTCGGTCGGTCGGTCTGTCTATTTCGAAAATTGACCAAAATAAGCCCGATAAGTTTCCCACAAAATTTGTACCAAATTTTAATTTTCAAAAATTAAAAAGCCAACAAAATAAATTAAATACTTAATGAAAATTGTTTGTAACAATTCAGAAAGATGTTAAGTTTGTAAATGGAGGCAAAATATGTGCAGTAATGTTATAGTCGTGTGGTATTTTTACAAATCGCAATAAATCTAGGTATGGCGTTCCATATGTGGCATCGGCATCGCATTTTTGGGCGTCGCATTTTTGGGCGTCGCATTTGGATAGATTTCATGCAAGACTTTCAAGCAAGACGGCCAGAGCTTATTGTGCACTTGCACTTGTTGTCTGGTTTCAGTCCGGTACATAGTAAAGCCCATTCTAAACGGTAGGCCTAACTATGCAAATAACATAAAACGGCCAAAAAAAAAAACGTGCACATGGAAAAATGGATTTATACACATTTTTATTTTTTTTTAATTTTTCATGACGGAAACATTCTGAGCGCAACGTTATGCAAACAGTGCACGGCGCTCAAGTTTGGTTTTTTTTCTTGCAGATTTGATCTGGTTAGAAGTCTGGCTCTGTCACAAGTCAAATACTTTGTTTTATGAACACACCTCAGTGCCTAGGAATAAGAATGCACATTTTGTCGGAAATCCTTATAAGTTGGATTTCTGAAAGCTTAATTTGAAACAGTAGATGAAAAGCTTAACTGGAATACAAGAAAGGACTGGTACATTTAGCTTGTGGAGTTATTCAAGTTGATACGTATTTTTCAAGAACAGTGCCGTAGCACTAGTTATGCAGTCTCAAGTTAAAGGAAATATACAACATTTGCAAACATCAAAAAACAAAGCCATCAAATTATTATGAAATAACTTACTGGACTGTAAGTGAATTACAATCTTAAGCATCCTGTAAAATCACGGCATCTGGTGTGCTGTCATTTTCAAGAAAAGTGGTATTTTTGTACCAATGTTGGTCACCGACCAGTGTTGGAAAAAAAGTGGCTTTTATTCAAATACTGCCCCCAATTTACAATATTTAGTTAGTTTGCATTTTGTTTGCGATTGATTTACACACCTATGAATGGGTACAAGTCAGCTAGACTGGTTTCCTGACCTTACCATTCTTGATGTCTATAAATCGCTCCGTTTTGTCTATAAATTGCTCCGTTTCGTCTTAAGTAGGGTCAGGGAACCAGACTACAAGAACCTGATTGTGTTTTTTTTTTCGTTTTTCCCGCATCTAGGAACACAAAACTTGAAACAAGTCAGTTGTAACAATATTTGCTATCAAATACTAATCCCCCGAATCCATCAATTTCTGGACAATTACAGCAAAAGCAAATGTTGTATATTCCCTTGAACCGACGAGATATTTGAAATGAGTTGCGACAAAGACGTTCCTTTGTCATTGTTCTTCCCGTCTTATTTGTTGCGTGTGTGTGTGTGCTTATGAAGAGAGTCCCCATATTCTTAAAATTGTTTACAATTTTCAGCTTGAAATACCATGATAGACATTGTCAGTAACCTGCACAAGGAATTTTTCAGACCAGAGTTTTAAGTTGTTAATATTTGAGCAACCATCAGTTTTCGGAATTTCATGTTAGAATTCGGCGAATTTTCAGAGCATTCTACTCGTCCCTTCAAGTCGTGCTCGACAGCCCAATTAATTGGACCAAAGTAATTATGATTGCGATAATCATTCAGTTCTAGACTTGTATTCAAAGCATTGTTACTTAAAGGGCCAGATTTTTCAGGTTTATTTTTGGTTAAGTTTGACGTACAATACAGGGTGACCCCAAAAAAGTTGTGCAAGCAGACATCTTTAAATTTCTCAAAAAAGTATCCAGCTTCATCAGTTCGTGTTGATGGAGTACATTGTTTTGTACTCCTGTGTATAATCCCAGCGAAAATTTGATGAAACTCCATTCATGCAAACCAGAGATACAACAGATTATAAATGGCAATGTGTTTTTCACCAATTCCGATGTGATTTACACAGTTAATGAAAAGACAGAGTGCCGGTTGAGTGAATCCAATGCAATGTATAATTCCCATCGGAATGGTTGAAAAACACACATCCTTTTATAATCTGTTACAGCTCTGGTTTGCATGAATGGGTTTCCGTGACATTTTCACTGATCATACACAAGAGTATAATTAATATGCTCCATCAAAATGAAATACTCATGTTAGGTACTTTCTGAGAAATTTAACGATATCTGCTTGCACAACTTTTTGGCGGTCACCCTGTAGTGTTCTTAGATTTCTACAGCAGACACCTTTATTTAATACAGAGGTCAACCTCAGAGGTCAACTAAATCACACACAGTCATGATTCTACAATACCACCTTGCTCCATGTACATTCATCATTATTATTTTTTTATTAAATTATTTTTGTTTGCAATGGATATAAAATCAATGTAAATACATAGAGTTATATACCTGTATATTCACACACAAAAAGAACAAATACTGAGATTTCGTTTTGAAACTCCGTCCACACACTCTTCTGTATATGTATCGGCACATATCAAAAGAACTTTATCAAACATCACCTTTTATGTAAAAAAAAAAGTTCATCACATCTGTATATTTGGTATTAAGCATTTTGTTTGTTTTTGGTGTGAACAGAAGTTAGTGTGCTGACACAAATTCTTGTTGCTTAACACCAATACTGCTGCAAAGGGCTGAAAAAACCCATATATTTTCTTGGCACCTAATGGCTGTACAGTGACTGTCGCTTGTATTGAAATTCATATTAGGAGTGGAAATTGTGCTGTTATTATTCACACTACAGGCTGAGTCAAAAAGAAAGTGACCTGGATTAATTGTTTCCCTTCAAAAAGCAATCAAATTTGATACACCAATGAAGTATCTCTTAATTAAAAGAGCACTTCTACTCATCTGGGACAAAAAAGGAATTACAGACATTGATCCATGCTATCAGAAGTTATGCATGTTTTATCAAAAGAACCTATTTTTTTAGCTGTCCATGGAATGCCATTGGAAGCTATGGAGCTGAGTGAGAATTACAGATTACACACAGGCATTCGAGATTTTGTGTTTTGGATATGAGGAACAAGACAACTCTTTGTTTTCTGAAATACTGATGGCGAGTTTTGTCTGTTTTCCTTTGCAACTTTTCGTTGTTCATGGCGGTTGGAAAACGTCCATGTTTCATTGTATTCAATGGGTATTCATCAGTTCGTAAAACGATAAATGACCAGTGGTGGACAGTTGAATTTTGTGATCTTTTTATTATTATTTGACATAACTGGGAAATAGAGTAAGCAAATTACGTGAAATGTTCACAGTTACTAGTCAATAACATGTACTTTATGCCTATGTTATTTTTATAAAATGAAGCGAGCCACATACATGGGTATTTCTTAAAATATGTTTTTTTCCAATTTGGTCACTTTCTATTTGACTCGCCCTGTAGTAAAATCAGAGCATAATTTTTTGGATTTTTTTTTTTCAGAGTTACGTACGAAATACAGGCGTGCTGTATCTTGTAAAATTGCAATACCTGTCTTAGCGCTAGCTGCAACCAACTAATATAAATCACGCAATAGTTAGTGTTAAAAATGTTTGTTTTCTCCCACTTAAACTAAATGAATTGCTGATGAATTGTCAACTTTCATTTTATTATCAAATTTCAAAAAAGAGGTTGTATACTGTGGGCATTTCACTCATTGGATGCAGTTTCTATAATTAATGTCTTTAAAAATATTTTAATTTTAGGCTTGTATGCATGTTGTGGGGTCACTTTCATTGATGGTGATCCAAAGAGGACAAACCTAAAGCCAATAAGTTGTAGTAATGTGTGCGCTTGTAAATATTGATGAAAACGCTTTTTAGCGGACTGTTCAGTTCAGTGGCAGTTTTGATGTAAGTAGAGGTTTTTATGTATAGTGTAATCTTTGTACATACAATTGCATCATGTTTGAATGTGCACGAATATTAAACTAAAAGTACAAGTTACAGTACTAAATAAAGAATTAAAAGCTGTGTTGTATTGGATACAAGGTTGTACCTGCAAACTTTTGCATCGTGTATCCGGGTCATACATACTAACTCATTCAAATGGCTGAGACCTACCCAATCAGTGTCGCTTTCAGTCCTGATGGGTCCTATATCACGTAGCCAATCTGTATACTGCAGCTGAGATCACATGAAGTAGCAAGTGATCTTCTGTCAAGTTACGAACGAACCTTTTCGAAGCTACGGGTCCAGTTTGTGGGTGCTCTTGAGTGTCCTTTTTCTGGAATATTGGGGGCACTTTCAAAGCCTTTTCGAGATATGGCAGACAGAGGAGGGCGCTATGTTGAATTTTTCGCTAAATGCAAAGTATTTTTATACCAAAAACCACTACCGCCATTTATTGTGTCCGCCACTTTCCCAAAAAGGGCTAGTTGGTTTGGTCATACACTAATTGTTTTAAATCGTAAAAGGCATTTTGTTTTCTTCACCAAATTCTGAACCGTGGGTGTGTGAGTATGGGGGTGACCACAAATTCGCTGCCTTGTGGAGACTCACACACAATAGTGAACAAAACATTGTAAAGGTCTCCACAGGGCAATTTCTATAGATGAATAGGTCTCCACAAGGTTTTCACGAAATAGATATATGGGTTTTACTCAAAAACTAGGAATTTCCAAGGTGTGTTTATTTGTCGCAGATGGAAGAGTTTTAGAAAAGGGATATTAATTCCAAATTTCAGCCCAGGAAACTTATTCTGGTTAAAATAAGAGCATTTTGAAAATTCACTTTCAAAATTGAACACTTTACTACACGGGAACAAAGAAATGTCTCCACAAGGATACAAATTTTGGAATGGGTGGGGGTGGGTGTGTGGGTGTGTGTGTGTGTGTGTGTGTGGGGGGGGGGTTTCACATGGGGGGACCGGTGTAGCATGAATTTAGGTTTTATGAAATACGGACTCATTGGTGGTATTGCGCATGCTCATGCATAGATAATTAGGAGAGGGACCGGTCACGTGAGAGGGCTTAACCAATAAAAGGGAAAAAGAGTCCAATTTTCATACGAGTCCGATTTTCATGCGACACCGGGACTAGGGACCTAAGCCTCTAGTGACGGGATCCATGCTCCTGTGCCAATGCCCCTTTTGCACCACTTTGTACTATAGTTCCGTGTACTTCAAGCCAAGCGAGGCACTTGTGATGATTGCCATGTCCAATTTTCACGGCTCGGCTTACCTTTCTGTGTTCTGGGGGGGGGGCGGAGATTTTCACCGATAATAACGGGTAAGCACAGTCGTGGAACTGTGCTTGGTTCATGTTCGCGTTGCGTTTCAGTTGTTTGCAGGCCTTCAGTCTGTATACAAATATTTCGACCTACCCGTGTTCGGAATTTGCTGTTGCAACAGTTCAATAGATATCTTTAAAGCTATAGTCCATCATTTGCAGCTATCCGCAAAGTAGCTGGCGTAATTATTGTTGAAAAACATACTTGGTTGAAAGATAGTAAGGGGACTAAACTCCCTGTGAAATTATTCTTTCTGGCAAGCTGTCATTTTGAAGTAATCAACGAAAGAAGGCCTTTCCAGCGGTGCTTCTTAAGACGCACCGTAGGAAATTCAAATTAGTAGTTCGTTTTGTTATTCGGCGAAGCGCGCGCAAGCATTGGCACGAAGCACACGCGCGCGCGGTTGCTATAGTGCGTCAGATCAGTGCGCGACAACGCGTAGCTGCATTCGGCTCAGCGAGAACGTGTCTCGGACGCTGAATTTAGGCGCAATTCAAAACATGATTCAGCAACTTTTGATTTGAAATTGAGATTCTAGAATGCTGTTTTTCTCAGAATATACAGCTGAAGCTGGGCTGAAACTTTATCAGGTTAGTTGTTCAGTACCCTTCTTTAGATTTTGAGCACTTTTGTTGCTTCAAACGAACAAAATGCACAAATAACAAATGATGGACTATAACTTTAACAAAGGCCTTTGCGGAACTGAAATTTTTGACCCGATTACAAAATCAAGTAAAATCACTTGATAATTGAGGTGTGGAGTTCATTTTAATAGGCAAAAAGGAATTCAGGTTTCGTCTTTCCTACAGTTATTTATTATTTGTATATTGGAAGAGATGTTCGTAATTGACCCGATCTTTCCCTGGAATCACAACTGCACATGAGAAACAGGTATTACAGTTGTCATATTCATAGGGCGTATTATCTCGTCTTCTTTGCCGGGAAATACCAGAAATTAGGTTGATATGGTAAGGGTTTTTTTTGCTGCTAGAACAATCGCTTATTAAGATTTGGCAAGTTTACGGACAACCTAAAATGGTTTGATATTTTGAGACCAAAATGTAACTCTTGCAGATCAATGACAAGGGGAAACAGTGTGTCACATACCCGGGTCCCCCCTACCCTCTCACACGCAATGTGTCCCCGGTCTCATCATAACAACGCTCAGACAAAATAATAAATGCAGGCAAATTTACAGGGTACAACTATTTATTTACACTATCTACACAAATATATCAAAATCAGCAAATGGGGAGAATTCTGCCAAGTAAATTATAAAATGCAAACACCAGATTCATACTCTAATTTCATGACCTATAGGACCAATATTAATAATTTACATATTCACCATACATTTACAACCCGAAGTCGCTGAAAGGCGAAAAGCTAACAGTTCTTAGGATGAGTCTTTGTCCAGCGGTCCAAGAACCGGTCCTTGCTTGACACTGAAGTGGTGGACGATTCTTGGGGCTTGGAGGATGAGATATCCGCGACCTTGGTCTTGAGCGGACGGGCCTCAGGGATGTATCGGCCGGTGGGATGTATCGGCGCAGTCCCCAACCAATGGGTGGATCCAACAGTGAATGGCGACTGGATTTAACTCCACAAAAAGGAGCCCTGAAATAATATTAAATATAATAATAACCACCTACCCTATTTTCAGGCTGTAATTATAGAATCAACTGATCCCACAAAAATATTTCTATCAGCCCAAAAGGGCGTGTCCCATAAAGCAGATTTGCAATGTAGCGCATTCAAATATGCACAAGGTACAAAACAGCTCCAGCAAAATTGATACATTCACTGATGTTGAAATGAACTAATTACTTTATACTAATGAAACAAATATTAAAATGAAACTTACAGTACATTACTGGCTCCTAAAACTTGGACCACCGTCACAGGATGCAAAATTCGCTGTCTAAAACACAGCTCTTCAGACCAGGCAAACTTCCGCCCAAAATGGCAGGAAAAATCTCTCTGCAACTAACGCTGCTGAAGGGTAGGCTATCGCCTTATCTGGATTCTCAAACATCCACTCAAAATCTTCAAAATGTTGGAGCTATCGCTCTACAGTGTGCTATCGCACCACAAGCCTGTCTGCTTCTAACTAAAAACTGCACCCAATGCATGTATGTGCACACTTCAGTGAGCCAGTATAGTATGCTAATTTCACCTTTAGAAAGTTTACCTGCACATGCCACACATAGAAGTAAACTATGCAGGGCCACACCTTAATTTACATAAAATGTGTATATAAAAGGAACTAGGGCAAACTTCGCCACACGTAGTTCAAACAAATCCTAAGGAACTTATACTTGGCGTAAAATATCAGGCTGACCTGTGACACAGTGACCATATAACTTTGAACAATTTCCTTGGGGGTAAAGTGTGAAATTATAGCATGCTTCAATCGTTTCTTGTTTTCATTTTCACCTCAGACGCTTGGTGGCGCTGTGCCCCTGCACTCCCGGGTGTCATGTAGACTAGTCTCCGCCCCCTTGACATGGGGACCGGTAGCTAGTATACTCATGATAGGGCCATTGATTGGATCACCTCTGCGCGTGCGAAATATGATTGAATATTTTTTGAAAATGATGACTACCGCTTCGCACATGGACGACACTTGAACACATGGCTATCAAGAAAACCGACTCTTGCCATAAACAGTAGGCAAAATCGCCAGGTGTCTCCACGAAGGCTTTCAACTACATGTACATAGGTTTCAAAATACTGCAAATAGTGCCCATTGGTTTTTTTGATAGTTGCCAGAGACACTTTCTAATTCAGCGAGAAAAGCTCATCACCGAACAAACTGTTCAGTAGTTGTAGCTGTTGTTGTCATTGTCGCATTAGGCTGGTTCCGCGCTACGTGATGTTGTGATTTTGTATTGCGGGACCCACACCTAGGCTAGTCCGGCATATAATTTCCAAACATTAGGAGGAAAACTTATATATTGTGGCTGTTCTTTCTACAGTAATGTAAAGAATGATTTTCGATGCACCTGGAAATTGCAACAATAACAAAAATGCAAAAAAAAAAGACATCATTGGTGGTATTATAAAGAAAACCAATTAAACAAAAACCCGAAGACAACCAGCTTAGCGGTGAACAGAGGCATACAAACAGAGAAAATGAATAAAGACACCGCAGATGACTCGCAGTTTACTTCATTTTATTAGAGGCTTGTGGCATCACCGTTTTCAAATTTCACAAAAAAATGTTTAAAATCCATCTTCCATTTTGTCTCTATTAGCAACCCTCAAGATGATGCTTTCAATGCTCTCAGTATTCCCTTTGTTGCTCATTTCAGTGTTTCTGGTGTTGACCCAAAGTGTAATGATTCATGACTTAGAAAAAAAAATTATTTAGCAGGTAGCATTTAAAGGTTAGGTACTCTGTCCCTCTTATCTCTTCAGGAAAAATGTTCAGAGAAATTTTGTCAGTTTGCCCACGACATTTACCTGTCTTTGTTTATAGTTTCATTAAGAAGATATGGCCGTTTGCTGTGACAGAGTCAGTGTGCTAAAATGTTGCGAAATGCTGCAAACAATCAGTGCTTTCCAGTAGAGTCTTGATCCATCGTTGATTTCTGCATCTTAAGCCTCTCAAATGTTGTTGAATGATTCTTGGAGTATCACATGCCCAACGTCGCTGGTATGAAGTTAAGGCTGCGAAGTGAAATAGGAAAACAAGGTGCATTCATGAATAAATAATGCATTAGAAATAAATATACAAACAGACAAAAATAAACAAACCCAAACTTGACGCAATGTTACTTTTGAGTGCTGATGTGGTTATACTTGTAATGAATGGAACTAAAGTATATTTTAACAATCGCCTGGTCAGTGACTAAATCCGTCAGAAAACAATAGGCTTGCCCCTTGGTTCCTGCAATATATATCATCAATTCATATGGCGTGCATAAGTGACATTTATTCAACTTAATTAAAGCGGTGGCTTTTGATTAGTTTACGATATCTCTAATTATTTCAAGATATTTCGAAAACATTTTCACATTTTTAAGAGCCTTTGAGTGATGATTTCGAGATATCTTGAAATCCATTTCAAGATATCTCTAAATCCAAACCCATTTGGAGATATCTCTAAATGATTTCAAGATATACTCATTTCAAGATATCGCTAAATTCATTTTAGGATATCTCTAAATTCCTTTGAAGATATCTCTAAATCCATTTCAAGATATCTCTTAATCCATTTCGAGATATCTTTACATTTATTTCAATAATCTTGAAACCCATTTCAAGATATCTCGAAAGCGTTTCCGCTTCCATGTCACATTAACATAAAATTCCCTTTATAGAACCCTTTATAGAACGTGATTTCATTTTGACCATTGTCCCGACATGACACTTTTTCGATACTAGATTTCGAGATATCCTGAAATGAATTATGAGATACCTTACAACAAAATTCAAAATATCTTGAAATGGATTTAAAGATTTCTTGAAATGGATTTCGAGATTTCTTGAAATGGATTTCGAGATATCTTGAAATGGATTTCGAGATATCTTGAAATGGATTTAAAGATTTCTTGAAATGGATTTGGAGATATTTTGAAATGATTTCCAGATTTCATTGCATGATTTACAGATATCTTGAAATCATTTCCAAATATCTGGAAATCGATTGAGAGATATCCGTAAATCATTTCAAGATATCTTGAAATAATCAAAAGCTACCGCTATAATTTAAATAAATGCGACATTTGCGCGCCATACACGTATTAAAGCAGCAAGCTATTAAATGGTTCTTTAAATAAAATATTTGGCAAAGTGGAAGTGGTTGTGAGAGATAGGGGACAAATTGTTTTTGTTGTATAAAAATCAAAGCCTGCAGGCTTTATCATCCATGATAAATGTAACTCATTCTTTACCGCGACGTAGAGCAACTTGTTGGGAGACCCTTGGGCGTCGGAAATGACGCCATTGGTGGCAGCATTCACGATGGCAGAATGGACGGCCGATGGGGAGGAACCTGGGTTCGAACCCAAGTAAACAGCGCAGGCACCTGCGAATGAAAAGCAGTGAGAATTATAGGCTATGGGCTGGTAATCATTAGGATACGGCGTTTTTGGATGACCATCGCTTGAGTCCCTTTTGTCTGACGGTGTTAAACAAATTAATTAACTATGTATTTTGTTTTTGTGTTTATTGGGAAAGGCCGTAATCATACATGTCGCCACTACATGATAAGTAAAATGGAATGGAGTTTGGCCCCCACCATGCAAAGTTTTCCTCAGACTTGTGTTTTCTTCAAAGGAAGTGGTTTTATAACTCAGAAAATGCAAACTCACCAGTCACGTGAGCGCAAGCCATGGATGAACCCGACAGAGTTGCGCTTCCAGTGTCAGAGGAGTAGCTAGCACTGACAATGTTAACGCCCGGAGCAAACAGGTCCACGCACGAGCCATAATTGGAGGCATATGACCGAGAATCGCTGGAGGTTGAGGCTGCAGCGGTGAGCGCCTGAAGGAAATAAATACATCATAGTTCCAATGTTTCCCACCACCTTGGTAATGAACGATTGTAGCCTAAACGTTTGGAATTTTGACGACACCAACACCTTCGTTTTCTCTTGGAGATCCAAACCCCTCCAAAAAAAACTGAAAAGGGGAAAAAAAGACCGACAACAAAAGAAGAAACCCTGATTTAATTTTAAAAAAATCAGATTTATTGTTTAGCAGAATCTCCGTGGCTTTTCACAATCATATCATAATGAACAACGCCCTCTAGCTTCAGATAAGGACCCCACATTTCGAGTTCGGTCAACGATCGCCAAAGACAAATCCTGGGTGCACCACGGATTTTGTTATGATCCTTTTATCTGGTATGTCAGTGTTTAAAAGAACGGCCTAAGAATGATGGAGCAAGTTAGCTGTTTAAAATCCCTGCTCTTGTTAACTTATAGCATTTAAAATAAAACTTATCATTAAGTGACCACGCCTAAATTATCATTTAGCTGACAATTTATCGTAACATGTACTTGACCACGTTTGTCGGACGGCTAAACCAGTTGCGAAAAACATTTCAACATTCACATAATTATACAACACCGACTTCCTCCCGCAATTTTAGGAAGTACCAGGCGTTTGACTTTGAAAAATAAGATAAGATTTAAGACATTTGGTTTTAATATAATTTTCGTCCTTTTACACAAGCTCACCCCAGGAACATTGGCGGGGGAGATGTTGCAGGCATTGGAGTTATCATTACCAGCAACAACGGATACGGTGTAGCCTTTGGTAAGCATGTCGTTGACCATCGCGTCCATCTGGGAGTTCTTCGAAAAGCCAAGAGCCATTGAAACCACTCCCTTGCCGTTGCCCGTGCCAAACTGGTTCACGATCGCATTCAAGCCTTTGGTAGGGAAACACAACATGCATCTTAATTAACTCAAATTACTATCTAACCCAGGGTAGCCCATATGACATATTTTCTTCAGTCAGAAATAGCCCGCCGCGCGCACACGAGAGCTACGTGTTAAGCAAAATGTCATTCGAGGCCGTTTGCTTAGCAGGAAAAGCTCACAGAATATCCCCGTGTGCGGTGAATTTTTGCAGCGTTTTCTGCCTCGCGAGGCCGTGAGGCAAATATCTATCCTGTTTGATTTCTTCCGCCTCGCGAAGCGAAAAACTCACCGTGCGCTGTCAAGCTCAGAGCTAGGTGCTGATGAGCTAAAAATATGAACTAGACAATGAAAGCACATAATTTTTGTTTGTCGGTCACGTGGTCAAAAAAAGGGACAAACGCCAGCAGGCACACAAATATCTTAATATCACGTGTACAGAGTACGTGAGTTCATTGGCTATGACTTTTTTGCTCAGCACGTAGCTCTCAGATCATGTGCGGCGGGCTTAACCGCAACTTGCAGGATTGAATGAAGGCTTCGAGGTAAGAAAAAAAATTACTTCAAGCAAACTCATGCAAAGGCCAAAGAATGACGTTCTACTATCGACCGGTCAAGAATATTAAACTTTTCTACTTAGGAACTATAGGGAGAGAGCATATTAAGACCAGTAGACGCATCTGAAGGACTAATTGACAGGGAAACATACTCAGGAAAAGAGCATTTGAGCGGGGAAATAAGTTCTTTGTGAGATAAAAAAAAAGAGAGCAAAGTTTAGCGGGTGACGACCTACCAGCTTGGACCGTGGAAAGTGGGCAGCTTCCCCAGGAGTTGCAGACTTTTACGCTATAGACATTGGCTTTACGTGCGATACCGTAGACGTCACCTCCAGCAGTGCCGGCGCAGTGAGTCCCGTGTCCATGATCGTCAAAATTAGCTCCGTAGATTGGTGAGGCTCGTCCACCGAAGGCAATGTGAGTTGTGCGGATTCCAGTATTCACATTGAAGATGTTCGCCCCCTCACCTAGAGCTATCGAGGAAGAGAAATAAACGCAACCAACCTGATACCTTGACTTTCTAGGCGTCCTTGATACAAACTGTTAGCATGGGCTACAGCTTACACATGTGTACAGGGTGTATAAATGTGTATACATGCAGGGTGACCCCAAAAAAGTTGTGCAAGCAGATATCGCTAAACTTCTCAAAAGTACATAACATGAGTATTTCATTTTGACAGAGCATATCTATTATACTATTGTGCATATAATAAGTGCAAATGTCATGGAAACCCATTCATGCAAACCAGAGCTGTAACAGATTATAGAAAGATACGTGTTTTTCAACCACTCCAAAGGGAATTACACATTCCATAGGAAACCTGCACTCTGCAATGGGTCTTTTCATTAACTGTGAAAAACACATTGCCGTTCATCATCTGTCGTATCTCTGGTTTGATGAATGGATTTTCTACAAGTTTTTGCTGTGATTATACTGTAACGGGACCTTATTGGGTTCTTGTCCTCCGAGTCCGGCCAAACGCAAGAAAAGGGGACAAACACACAGGATTTCCAACTTCTGAAGAAACTCTCATTTATTCAGCACAACAACTCTGTGGTCAACCTGCCACACTGCTACCAGTACCACGACTACTGATTCCCAGCATAGAAATACACACAGTCTGAACAAATGTATACAATTGTAACAACTTGCAATGACCCTGGCATTTTGCCAAACCTTTCCCGCGTCCCCCAACAAAAGAAACCCACTTAAGCAACCTATTTCCGGAGCCTGTTTCCGTAGCGCGAGCCAGCCAGACCCAAAACCAGGTCAGGCTTGCGCCGCCGGAGCCCCTCCGCCGGAGCACCAGCGCTAGAAAGCAATGACAACAAAAATGTGCATAGACTGTCCGTTACAATACAAAAGAGTACAAACAATATACTCCATCAACATGAAATGCTGATGTTGGATATTTTTGAGAAATTTAAAGATGTCTGCTTGCACACCTTTTTTGGAGTCGCCCTGTATTTATCTTTAGACAAACTTGAATCCTCGATTAGCACTTTATATGGCAATGTTTTGCATTTACGTGCATGCCCATATCTGTGCACGCTCACATTATTCAAATGAAATTTATTTCCATGAAACTCAAACAGGATTTGCTAACGGTGGCAGTGATGCTTTTCTTATCATATTCTCTTCCCAACTTTTTCCCGTCAAAATATTCAGCAAATTCCGACCAAAGTTCCGGGTCAATTTGACCCAGGAGTTTTTAAAGTGTAAAAAAAATGGACAAAATGCCGCACATGCTATTGAAATTACTGTTAGAATATTATAGGCGGTTTGGTTAAGTTTAATTATTATTAATTAGTGAGGCAAAAAATACAAGCAAATGCTGATACCGCTATATGAATGGTATCATGCCACGTGACATACCATTATCGTTATAATTGAAGACACCGTTAGTTCCAGTGCGACTGTCGATGCGATCGATGCCCCACGTTGCGCCGGATTGCGAGCCGAAGATGGTTCCGATCACATCCTCGTGAATGTACTCGATGCCTTCAATACCACGCACCTGAACAAAATTAATGTGTAATGACCATGATCTCTATTACTGACTTGGATAGACAGTCTGGGTGCGATCACTGACGCAACGCGTCTTTGGCCGCGTCCGTATCACAAATTGGCTACGTTACCAATTGGCTGATGCCACTCCCGGCCCATACGCACTTGTTTTATTTCCGGCCGTAGCTAAGTAATTCGGACACGGCCTGCCATAGTGGTTTACCTAGCTATGGCGTGCAAGTTTAACATTTAATGTCTTTTCATATATACATGTACATATAGACAGTTTACCAATTTATACCCAGACGTCTCGATCGTCTTGTCAGGGAACCAAGCCAGTATTTGGACCGTGTTGGGGCCCGTTCACAATGAACCAGCGACTTACCACGTTAAGAGCGCGAGCTGGGATCTTGAGAGCTAGGCCCGGCAGGACTTGTTCGTACGTTTCGACGGTGGGAACCCCGGCACGCATCACTGCGAGGATATCCTTGATCTCTTTCTCGATGCGATCAATCTGCTTCACATCCTAAGAGAGATAGACAAACGACATGGGTGGTGGGTACAGTCTTAAGTATAAAATCAATCCTGTGCAAACATCTTGAATGCATGTATGCATAATACAAAGCATTTCCTAAAAAGTAAGGTTAATGGCTCATGAGGGAGACACATTTTGCTAAAACGGTTCAATTTAGGAAACAGGGTCGAAACTATGATTCGCGTTTGTTGAGTTACAAACGCTGGGTGACTGATCGGGCCGAAAACCATTACAAAGGACATTGCCCAGTTGTTTATTTTCTTATGTCAGAACAGAAAAAGTGACATGAAATTCAGCCCTTCCCGTAAAATATTCGTGTTAAATATCCGTGTAAAAAAAATGCATCTTTATATTTTATGTACAGGTAGGCTACCCGTTCTTTCCGGTTTAATGACGTCAGCAGTTAAAATGTGCAAACGGAATACTGATTTAGTTCAAAGACTAAATACTGGTTTACTCCATGTTCGTTATGAGGTGAAAGGAACTTCTGAAAATATGGAAATTATAATTGAATGCTTAAGTGTGGAAATTGATAACACCTAACTTCCGGTTTGATGACGTCACAGCATTTGGAAGCCCAAAGTCGACATTGTGCTGGGTATCATTATTGTGTGGTAAAACCATAGTCATTAGACACGGATCAAATAACGGATTAGAAATTGAATAAAAAGTAAAAAACCTGATCATTTCAAATTCTCCCTACAATATCTTCCGGTCTAATATTGTCCGGTATTGTCATGTCGTCCCCAGAACAACTCTACTTTTTTTTGGAAAGTGCTACAAAAATAAGAGATAAGCGGCACAACAGTTATCTTTTCAAGTTGCAGTTCTATTTTTAGTTGATTTTTTCAAGAGGAATGCTCACAACAAAATATTTTTAAAATTTGAAGAAAAAATGATATATCCTTGAAAATAGAGTATCGTATTGTGATTGATCAAGAAGCCAGTTTTAAAGACGTGCTAGGATGGCCTAGGCTAACTGTTTTACACACAAAATCAGTTTTATTTCCATGAGTTCTGGTCCGATTATGAGTAAATTTACAAGAGTATGAAGATCAGTAGGAGTTCTAAGTACTTTCCGAGAGTACGAGAAGATTTGGTACACATATTAACAAGGATTTTTTTCTGTCAAACTAGTCATAAATATTATTCAAAAGCTCTAAAAAGTGGGATTTTGGTTTCTGCATGTACTCTCACAATTTTGAATTCCAATGGAAGAACATTTTCATGAGCACCAGTATGAGGATGAAACAGGTAAATTATTTTCAAACGAGTACGAGCACATGCTCACTGGTACGAGGACAAGCGTGAAAAGAACGAGTCCGAGTATTACGACAATGTTACCTTGACTTTGATGATCCAGCTGTCAGGCACAGTGCGACTATTGGAAGTAATGAGTGGAGCCAGGCCGGCATTGGCCACGGCAACACACAGACACAGCACCAGAAACTTCATGGTTCGCTCGGAGGGTCTGGTATGCACACTTCCAACGGAGATTTAACCTGGAAAGTCAAAACAATGTTTGGAAAAGGTCGCTCGTTTTCAAGTCACAAGATACAACCTTCAAACACGTTACACAAGATGATGGTAAACTAGTTTTGCAGAGAACACGTAAGTTCGCTTAAAAATAAAAAAAGAAGAAAACGTCTTTACGTTGGCTTCAGAGTGACTCGTACTATGTATATTATTTAAAACATTTCAGCAGAATAGCCTTATCAGTTATTCTTAAAGGCCTTGAATAAATAAAAATTAGTTACTAAATGAAGTTAAAAAGGTAACCAAGTAGAACTGTAAATAAACAATAAAAATAGTTAAATATCAACAATTAAACAATTAAAATAAAAGGATGTTAATCGGTATAAATAAAAAAAGGAATTTGTCATTGTCAAAATTAATATCAATTTGAGATTATTAAATGAGTGAGAAACAAAAACAAAATGTAACTTGACCAAAAAATGTACTTAAAACCAACAAAGAAAGGCAATTTGTTAAACATCACAATTTACACAAACAATTAGCATTAAAATCAAACAAAAAAAGCTAACATGCATGATGAATTTAAGAGATCGCAAAACTAAAATTAAAGTGTATAAATATGAATATTTAGAAATAAGAATACAACATATTTTATTTTTTTCTTTCATTTATCTGTCGTCTGAAGTTCATTCTCCAGCAGGATAATCAGAATGGACCGATTACATTGATTATCTGTCATTAGAAGAAATAGGTTTGGTCATCAACATAATAATTAGCACGTTTGCAAAAGAGATATCACCGGAACAGCCACGTTCGTACAGGCAACATATGTTTTGACAAACAACAATTTCCCACATTGCTTCAATGCGCATTCGTGTTCGACAACATGCTACACCTTTGACTTCGTTTGTCACATCTCTCTTCATTCCACACGCGGGATTATTGGGCCTATTTGATACTAAGCAGGTACAATTTCAACTGAGGATGTTTGATTCTTAATATTTTTTACCAATTTATAGCTCAACAGCCCTCATGACACTGTGCTTAACACTGTAAATTCACCACGAAACACGCACTTCTTCCAAACTTTCACCCGTTAAAGAAGAGCTTCCGTCTTTACGAAGAAATTCATGTTAAATGGCTATTTTTAGACAGGTAGAAAATGCTGGGAGCCTTATAAAGTTTAAGTTAATATGTAATTGAAACGTTAAAAGAACGTAGAATCATTAATTTGGCTCTTTGTGCATTAGCAGGGGCAGATCCAGGAATTTGTGCAGGGGGTTCGGGTCCGTCGGATTTTGGGGGTTTTTTTTCGCGAAAAGGGCACTCGAAAATCAGTTCTGAAATGTAGACTCTTTTTTCTCCTCCGGACACTTGGTCTCTGTGAAATCATATGGGGGGGGGGGGGCTGGTACCATCTTTCGCTCGTACGAAAGGGCGGAGGGCCCTGCAAACAGGGCGCTGGGATACTCTGATGAGCTTTACAGAATCTTGTGAAGGAAGTGGCCTATGACCTATGTATAAAGCATCTGGCTGCAGCTGTACAAGACCGCAGTTAGACAATGTGCGCAAATGCTATCCGAAAACTTCCCATAGAAATGCGTACCTTCCACACCGGATGTGATTTCTGTTCATTGCGGACCATGTGGACAAAATTTTGAGCGTCGCGTAATGCAATCCGACCGTTCGTGATTCGAAACGGGCCCTGAGCAAGTGACGGGAATTGTAAATTTTCAACACAGATAAGTTTTACAGAATTTCCTACATTTTTACGCTTTTCAACGAAAAAAAAAAGCATCTCTAAACTGGAATAAAAGAGTAACGATTCCGTCTTAACGGCCGTTTTAAACCTTGCAGAGTCATGACCGTGATGACGCGCAGGTCACAGGTCACGCAAAATGCAACCAATCAGCGCGTGAATTTATCAGAGTATCCCAGCGTCCTGTTTGCAGGGAGGGGGGTACGAGCGAAGTACCATCTTCCAATGGGGGCGCTGTTCAAATCGGACGATCAAGCACTATATAGGACAATAGTGTGCGAATACCCCTTTATCCCCCACTGGCTACGCCTCAGTGTCCGACTGTGGCGGACAGGCGGATGTGTCGGTAATTATTATTACTATAGGCCTAATTGTCTTTTTTTGTTAGGGGGGAGTCAAATTTTCACAGACATTTGGCATCAGTCCGAGCAAATTCTCTGACATTCAAATGAGAGTACTAGTTTTCTTGGTAATTGGAAATGATCCTACATGGCTTTTAAGAGTTTTCTGTACTATTATTAGGACTATCAATACAAGACCGGAGTATCCGTGATGACACAAATTTATGCATCCCATCAGACCAAATATTAAGATACATAGATCTTTCTAAGATCTTGTCCAGCTTCAACAGGTTTGTTTGCCACACGATTAATTAAATCGATGGTGACCCCTCGGCCATCTCTATTCACCCTTTGAAAAAAGTATCAGCTTCTGTGATCACATGATCTGTTCATTTCTAGTTCAGCAAAAGAGCTGTTGATGGATCCAGAGTTCGAAACAAAACAACGGAAGATCTCGGAACTGCGGCGCCAACGTGGCATCTACCGTTCAACTCTTCCGCGAGACCTACCCCGGAGGGCGAGATTTCACCATCCACTCGTTCGAAATCGACGAGCGGTTGTCGCCATATTTTGAGCCGTACGACAAGCACCATCTACACTGTCCCGTTGGCATAGCTGGCAAAGACGGTTAGCAGTATTGTCGTCCGTTATTTGTGAAAGTTAGTCGTCATATGCATGCCTGTTGTAGGGATTTCATATCATAATGCGCTACGAAAAAAATAACTTGCCTTTGTTGTATGCAGCCGCTTGGTGGCGCTCTAGACCTGATTAGGCCCTTTTACGAGTGATAGCGCTGTAGTGACGCCATTTTCTGGGTACAAACTCTAGAACAAATATTCTTAACATTCACAAGAACGTCACATTCAATGTACAGTTTTCTATAGCCTATATCTGCAGAACAGTAGGTCCGATTTGGTTGTAACTTGGAATGTACCTAGGCCGGAATTTGTTATAGATGAAAATTGAAGTGACGTCACCATGACGTCATCAGATGAAATGTAACGTCACATTGAAGGTGCATTTTATAAGCCTATAGCTACCAAACTATTGGCACTGATCACTATGCAACTTTTTACTGCGCATATATGTCCTATCAGTCTATAAGGTAACATAAAAATACAACAACGAATTGCCGAAACAGCCATGTGTTTGTCCACAGAACATGTAGTTTTTAAATGTTCTTCATGAAATCTTTCCCACTGCTACTTTGGCGTAAATCTAGGCTTTTTGTGCCATATTGGAGCGACCATATACCAGCAATCATCCACGCTGAGTCCTGGGCGGCGGTTAATTAACCTGGGCAACTCAGGTAGCCTGGGTCTGGTAGTGGAACCCGTTATGGAGTAGATGCCATTAAAAGGCGGATGAGCTTGATAGCCAACGGCAACCACAACCTATACACCTAGCAAAAGGGTAGGAATGCATGCTTCGTCTTTGAAACCGTAGAAGGTATGTTCCTCGTCCGGTGGATGACGCTGCAGTCCAATTCTACCCCATCCACTTTTGTACCTTGTTGTGTTTCAAATAGAACGAAGAGAGTATTGCAACAGCGCCGCGTGCGGCTACTTCTCGCTAATGTTCGAGATCGTAGCCAGGAATTTTTCAGTGGGGGGCGCTGGGGGGCCTGGAACATTTCATGGGGGGGGCGTCATGTAGGGGCGTCAATCGCTTCTCAAAAGTGGGGGGGGGGACATACCTTGATCAGAACTGATGCGAGCGCGAAGCCCTTACGTTGTGGGGGTTCGGGGCCCGCTTAAGGGCCCCGAAAAAATTGGATTCTAGATGTTCTATGGTGTGATCTGAAGCAATTTCTTACCACTTTCCTCCATGCTTTAACAAATATTTTCTTAGCAAAAGATAATTATTTGAACATCGTTTTCGAGGTTGGAGTCATTGAATCAGCTACCAGAATTCTGAGCTATAGGCGTGGGGTTCGGGGCCCGCTTAAGGGCCCCGACATTTTTTTGATTCTAAATGCTCTGTGGTGCTATCTGAGGCAATTTCTGACCTCTGACCACTTTAACCAATATTTTCTAAGCAAAAGATACACTGTAGTACATAATAGGGCCCTGTAAATGAGACACGAGTTCAAAAATCTGGGGGGGGGGGGGACATTTGATATTGTGTCCCCCACCCTTTAAAAAGTAGGAGGGGACCAGTGCCCCTGTCCCCCCAGGATTGACGCCCATGGCGTCATGTAGATCAATGATAATTTTTTTAGAAACTCAAAATCTCAGTGGGGGGGGGGGGGCGACTGGGGGGGGGCGACAAGGTTTCATAGAATGAAATTCAAGGAATTTTAATTGGTCTATTATTATTATTTAGCTTATATGAATGGAGGAAAAGGTTTGTGCGTGGCCGATTCGCGTGATATCGCTGACTGAAACTGTGTGACCCACGGACCACCTGTCTATAATACGTGTTCCGTGGTGTGAGCGAGCAGTGCAGTGGGTGTTAATACGCATTTTAGATTATCATTATGCGCTATGTCACGCCGGTTGTCAGCTTACTTGTCCGCGGTCGCCGGTCGAAGGGTCATTTCTCAGTGGTCATCATGTGGATCATTCGCGACTATTTAGATTGAGATCAATGATAATTTTTTAGAAACTCAAAATCTCAGTGGGGGCGACTGGGGGGCGACAAGGTTTCATGGAGGGGGGGGGGCGGTCATCAAGACAGGTATTGAGAAATTCATCCCACCTTATAGAGATGCATCCGTCCTACCTACACTGATATTCCATGGTTTACAGAGGCTTGCCGAATGGCTGACAAGGCTGTGTGTCAGGCATACAACAACTGGATCAAGAAACCATGTTCTGCTACTCATGATGCTTTATTAGGAGCGAGGCAGAACCACCAGAAAGTGGAACAAGAAACAAGAAGGTAGCACGTTCAGAGCACCAAAGATCGGGCAAAGAGTGAGTGCACTCCGTAGCATTGCTCCTAATACCTCAATCCCCAGGGCGTGCCAGAGTGTACAAAGCATTATGTCCGGAGCACAATAGAGTATGCCCACTTAGCTTGGATGTCTGCAAGTACCATACACCTGAAGAAGCTGGACGATGTATAATGCCGTGCCCTAAGTGTCATCAATGCTCCTTCGCGGGAGTTGAAGTTTGACCCCTTGTCACATTGGAGAACTGTGGCAGGCCTTGGTTTCATGTACAGACTAGCGCCAGCAATTCTAAAGACCAAACTTCCCCCATTAAGAGTTTCATCAAGGTCTACCAGGGCTAGTTCATCTTTGGGAAGTTTCGCCTAGCAAAGATGAACTGGTTAGGTGGAGAGACCGTTCCTTCTTTGCTGCAATGGTACCAGTATGGAAAAGCCTGCCAGACGCCATTGTGGGTCATCCTACGGCAACAGGAACCAAGGCCTTCTGCTTAAGGACACATTAAACTTTCTTAATTTGTAATCTTTCTTCACAATTTCTATACAAAATTATCACTACTGCACTTCGTTATCCTTCTTTTGGGTCCTTTTCGTACAAGTGGGCACTGCTTTCTTTTTCAGTGCTTATCCGTAAAAAAAAATTTAAAAATCGGAGATTTGAGCCCCATCAACAGTCATGTGGTTGCGAAGGGCGATTTTTTAAAGGTTACGTAACACTTTATATTGAATGAAACTACATGTACACAGACATGTTCACGTTGGTGGGTGAAATCTTTGAAAATTAATTTCTTCAGTTTGGAAGACAGTATCTTCATGCAACTTTCAGGATTTATTTCCCTTATAATCATCCAAGTATGTGCTAAAAATCGTTGTGATATGTTCTTTACTTTTCGTTGAAATTGAAAAAAAAGACCTGGCTACGTGCATTTTTGAAAGTTTTAACACTGGCGTTTGCAATATCTGTCAATCTTTTCAAGCCTTATAAATAATACTAAGGTTCCTATCCATTATGGTGTGCAGTACAAATTTGGAGAAAAGCCTCCTTCACGAGTTTTCAAATATAAATATCACCCTTTTTGCCGGCTTCCAGTGGTCGATACCGAGATCGAGCCACGCCAAAACACGCCGAGTGACGCTAATGAATATGCTAATCTACCATACGTTATTGTGTTGCTTGGCCGAAATCGGTCAACCGTAGCGCCTACGGCGCTTTGCTGAACAATGCACGTGGGTAGTGTCGGCAAAAAAGCCTCGTCGAAATTTTCCATGGATATGGTTGTAGTTGTAACACTAGCGTTTGCAACAACAGATTAAGCTGAAATTCGGAACATATTTAGATGATATAAGTGTTAAACTTCTCGTGAAATAACAATTTGGAGAAATTCCTAGAAATGATATGAATACATAGATTTGGGGAAGTTTTCGAACGATTTCTTGAAACCAGTATTCACTTTTCGGCATAGACGACGGCATTTTTTTCACTGACATGAAGCTGATAATTTCTTCTCCCGTTGTAATTTAACATTTCAATCATACTGAGCATATTTTCTGAGAAACACAACGTCCGAAAGGCCATTTTTTTGTGGTGCACGAATTTCACTGCTTTGCTATTCGCTCTTTTCACACTTCCGCCATGGGCATGCACAGCCTCGATCTGGCAACTTTACACAATGAATATAGCCGATTCCCGTGTCGGGGTTAAGATCACTTAACCGGCTATTTTTATTGTGTAAATTTGCCAAATCGAGGCTGTGCATGCCCAATGGCGGAGTGTGAAAAGAGCGAATAGCGTCTTAGTACGTAATCGGATAAGCTTTCCGTAATAACGGCAGACGCTTAGCCTTAGCAACCACATGACTGTCAAGGCTAGGATCACTAATCACTGAAAAGCTGAGCGGAGCTGTAGTTGATTTCTCACAAGGACTGTTGTCTATGTGAATTTTAATGCCTAGGACAAAAGGGTTAATAGTGCACAAACAATACGTCCACGATTGACCGAACGTCCACGATTGAAATTCGTATACAAAACAAATGAGAGCTGTCGCTACAAAGTTCAATTACAAACCTAGGAATGAGGATAAGAGACAATAGGGGGACACATAAAATGTTTGAAAAGAATTGAGACTCGGCAGATAATATGCAGTTTACTTAATTTTATTAGAGGCTTTTGGCATCATTCTGTTGAAATTTCACAAAATTATATGGTTTAAAATCCATCTTACTTTTTGTCTCTACTAACAACTTTCAAGATAGTGCTTTCATTGCTCTCAGTGTGCCCTTTGTTGCTCATTTCAATGTTTCTGGTGTTGACCAAAACTGAAGTGATTCATGATTCAAGAATTGATTAAGCAAGTAGGAATTAAACGTTAGGTACTCTTATTTCTTCAGGAGAAAGTTGATGTTCGGAGAAACTTCGTCAGTTAGCCCACGACATTGACTTTGTCTTGGTATTTTTTTTTTCATTGAGAAGAAATGTCCGTTTGTTGTGACAGAGGCATTGTGATAAAATGTTGCGAAATGCTGCAAACAATCAGTGCTATCCAGTAGAGTCTTGATCCATTGTTGATTTCTGCATCTTAAGCCTCTCAAATGTTGTTGCATGATTCTTGGAGTATTACATGCCCAACGTCGCTGGTATGAAATTAAGGCTGCGAATTGAAATGGGAAAACAAGGTTCATTAATGCGTAGAAATAAATATACAAACAGACAAAAATAAACAAACCCAAACTTGACGCAATGTTACTTTTGAGTGCTGATGTGGTTATACTTGTTATGAATGGAACTAGGGTATATTTTAACAATCGCCTGGTCAGTGACTAAATCCGTCAGAAAACAATAGGCTTGCCCCTTGGTTCCTGCAATATATATCATCAATTCATATGGCGTGCATAAGTGACATTTATTCAACTTAATTAAAGCGGTGGCTTTGATTAGTTTACGATATCTCTAATTATTTCAAGATATTTCGAAAACATTTTCACATTTTTAAGAGCCTTCGAGTGATGATTTCGAGATATCTTGAAATCCATTTCAAGATATCTCTAAATCCAAACCCATTTGGAGATATCTCTAAATGATTTCAAGATATTCATTTCAAGATATCGCTAAATTCATTTTAGGATATCTCTAAATTCCTTTGAAGATATCTCTCAATCCATTTCAAGATATCTCTTAATCCATTTCGAGATATCTTTACATTTATTTCAATAATCTTGAAACCCATTTCAAGATCTCTCAAAAGCGTTTCCGCTTCCATGTCACATTAACATAAAATTCCCTTTATAGAACCCTTTATAGAACGTGATTTCATTTTGACCATTGTCCGGACATGACACTTTTTCGATACTAGATTTCGAGATATCCTGAAATGAATTATGAGATACCTTACAAAAAAATTCAAAATATCTTGAAATGGATTTAAAGATTTCTTGAAATGGATTTCGAGATATCTTGAAATGGATTTAAAGATTTCTTGAAATGGATTTGGAGATATTTTGAAATGATTTCCAGATTTCATTGCATGATTTACAGATATCTTGAAATCATTTCCAAATATCTCGAAATCGATTGAGAGATATCCGTAAATCATTTCAAGATATCTTGAAATAATCAAAAGCTACCGCTATAATTTAAATAAATGCGACATTTGCGCGCTATACACGTATTAAAGCAGCAAGCTATTAAATGCTTCTTTAAAGAAAATATTTGGCAAAGTGGAAGTGGCTGTGAGAGATAGGGGACAAATTATTTTTGTTGTATAAACATCAAAGCCTGCAGGCTTTATCATCCATGATAAATGTAACTCAGCCTTTACCGCGACGTAGAGCAACTTGTTGGGAGACCCTTGGGCGTCGGAAATGACGCCATTGGTGGCAGCGTTCACGATGGCAGCATGGACGGCCGATGGGGAAGAACCTGGGTTCGAACCCAAGTAAACAGCGCAGGCACCTGCGAATGAAAAGTAGTGAGAATATAGGCTATGGACTGATAATCATTAGGATACGGCGTTTTTTGGATGACCATCGCTTGAGTCTTTTTTTTCTGCGGACGGTGTTAAACAAATTATGTATTTTGTTTTTGTGTTTATTGGGAAAGGTCGTAATCATACATGTCGATACGTAATCATACATGACAACTACATGTTAAGTAACATGGAATGGAGTTTGGCCCCCACCATGCAAAGTTTTCCTCAGACTTGTGTTTTCTTAAAAGGAAGTGGTTTTATAGCTCAGAAAATGCAAACTCACCAGTCACGAAAGCGCAAGCCATGGATGAACCCGACACAGTTGCGCTTCCAGTGTCAGAGGTGTGGCTAGCAGTGACAATGTTATAGCCCGGAGCAAACAGGTCCACGCACGTGCCATAATTGGAGAAATACGCCCGAGAATCGCTGGAGGTTGAGGCTGCAACGGTGAGCACCTGAAGGAAATAAATACATCATAGTTTGAATGTTTCCCACCACCTTGATAATGATCGATTGTAGCCCAAACATTTGGAATTTTGACGACACAAACCCCTTCGTTTTCTCTTGGAGATCCCAGCCCCTCCAAAAACTGAAAAATGGGAACAAGGAACAACAAAAGAAGATACCCTGAGTTCATTTAGAAAAAAAAATCAGATTAAATTGTTCAGTAGAATTTCCAAGGCTTTTTACAATCATATCATGATGAACAACGCCCTCTTGCTTCAGATAAGGACCCCGCATTTCGAGTAATTCGGTCAGCTATCGCCAAAGACAAATCCTGGGTGCTCCACGGATTGTTAATCCTTTTATCTGGTATGTCAGTCAAAGAATAGCCTAAGTCTGATAGAGCAACTTCGCTGTTGAAAAATTCTGTTCTTGTTATAAACTTACAGCACTCAAAATATATCATGAAGTGGCCACGCCCAAAGTAGCATTTAGGAGAACTATCATAACAAAAATTGACCACGTTTGTTGGACGGCTAAACCAGTTAAGAAAAAAAAAACACATTTCACATTCACATACTAATTTATTATACAACACACACTTTCACCCGCAGTCAAAAGAAGTACCAGACGTTCGACTTTGAAATATATGACCAGATCTAAGACAACTGGGTTTATTTTTAGTCCTTTTAAATAACTCACCCCAGGAACATTGGCGGGGGAGACGTTGCAGGCATTGGAGTTATCGTTGCCAGCAGCAACAACCACAATGTAGCCTTTGTTCAGCAAGTCGTTGACCATCGAGTCCATCTGGGAGTTTTTCGAAAAGCCAAATGCTATTGAAATCACACCCTTGCCGTTGCCCGTGCCAAACTGGCTCACGATCGCATTCAAGCCTTTTGTAGGGAAACACAACATGCATCTTAATTAACTCAAATTACTATCTAACCCATGGTAGCCCATAAGACATATTTTCTCAGTTACATAATATAGTCAGAAATAGCCCGCCGCACACGAGAGCTACGTGTTGAGCAAAACAGTCAATCGAGGCCGTTTGCTCAGCACGTATAGCTCACAGAATATCCCCGTGTGCGGTGACTTTTGGCTGAGTTTTCTGCCTCGCGAGGCCGTGAGGCAAATATCTATCCTGTTTGATTTATTCCGCCTCGCGAGGCGAAAAACTCACCGTGCGCTGTCAAGCTGAACTACGTGCTGATGAGCTAAAAATATGAACTAGACTATGAAAGCACATTATTTTTGTTTGTCGGTCACGTGGTCTAAAAAGGGGACAAACGCCAGCAGGCTTTAGAAGATTTGCACACAAATATCTTAATATCACGTGTACAGAGTACGTGAGTTCATTGGCTATGACTTTTTTTGCTCAGCACGTAGCTCTCAGATCATGTGCGGCGGGCTTAACCGCAACTTGCAGGATTGAATGAAGGCTTCGAGGTAAGAAAAGAAATTACTTCAAGCAAACTCATCCAAGGCCAAAGAATGACGTTCTACTATCGACCGGTCAAGAATGTTAAACTTTTCTACTTTGGAACTTTATGGAGAGAGCATATTAAGACCAGTAGACGCATCTGAAGGACTCATTGACAGGGAAACATACTCAGGAAAAGAGCATTTAAGCGGGGAAATAAGTTCTTTGTGAGATAAAAAAGAAGAAGCAAAGTTTAGCGGGTGACGACCTACCAGATTGGACCGTGGAAAGCGGGCAGCTTCCCCAGAAGTTGCAGACTTTTACGCTGTAGACGTTGGCTTTACGTGCGATACCGTAGATGTCACCTCCAGCAATGCCGGCGCAGTGAGTCCCGTGTCCATGATCGTCAAAATTAGCTCCGTAGATTGGTGAGGCTCGTCCACCGAAGGCAATGTGAGTTGTGCGGATTCCAGTATTCACATTGAAGATGTTCGCCCCCTCACCTAGAGCTATCGAGGAAGAGAAATAAACGCAACCAACCTGATACCTTGACTTTCTAGGCGTCCTTGATACAAACTGTTAGCATGGGCTACAGCTTACACATGTGTACAGGGTGTATAAATGTGTATACATGCAGGGTGACCCCAAAAAAGTTGTGCAAGCAGATATCGCTAAACTTCTCAAAAGTACATAACATGAGTATTTCATTTTGACAGAGCATATCTATTATACTATTGTGCATATAATAAGTGAAATTGTCATGGAGACCCATTCATGCAAACCAGAGCTGTAACAGATTATAGAAAGATACGTGTTTTTCAACAACTCCAAAGGGAATTACACATTCCATAGGAAACCGGCACTCTGCAATGGGTCTTTTCATTAACTGTAAAAAACACATTGCCGTTGATCATTTGTCGTATCTCTGGTTTGATGAATGGATTTTCTGAAAGTTGCTGTGATTATACAAAAGAGTACATACAATATCCTCCATCAACATGAAATGCTGATGTTGGATACCTTTTGAGAAATTTAAAGATGCTTGTACAACTTTTTTGGAGTCACCCTGTATTTATCTTTAGACAAACTTGAATCCTCGATTAGCACTTTATATGGCAATGTTTTGCATTTACGTGCATGCCCATATCTGTGCACGCTCACATTATTCAAATGAAATTTATTTCCATGAAATTCAAACAGGAATTGCTAAAGTGGCAGTGATGCTTTTCTTATCATATTCTCTTCCCAACTTTTTCCCGTCAAAATATTTAGCAAATTCCGATCAAAGTTCCGGGTCAATTTGACCCAGGAGTTTTTAAAGTGTAAAAAATAGACAAAATGCCGCACATGTTATTGAAATTACTGTTAGGATATTATAGGCGCTTTGGTTAAGTTTAATTATTATCAATTTGTGAGGCAAAAAATACAAGCAAATGCTGATACCGCTATATGAATAGCATCATGCCACGTGACATACCATTATCGTTATAATTGTAGACACCGTTAGTTCCAGTGCGACTGTCGATGCGATCGATGCCCCACGTTGCGCCGGATTGCGAGCCGTAGATGGCTCCAATCTGATCCTCATGAATATACTCGATGCCTTCAATACCACGCACCTGAACAAAATTAATGTGTAATGACCATGATCTCTATTACTGACTTGGATAGACGATCTGGGTGCGTTCACTGACGCAACGCGTCTTTGGCCGCGTCCGTATCACAAATTGGCTACGTTACCAATTGGCTGATGCCACTCCCGTCCCATACGCACTTGTTTTATTTCCGGCCGTAGCTAAGTAATTCGGACACGGCCTGCCATAGTACTTTACCTAGCTATTGCGTGCATGTTTAACATTTAATATCTTTTCATATATACATATAGACAGTTTACCAATTGATACCCAGACGTCACGATCGTCTGGTCAGGGAACCAGGCCAGTATTTGGACCGTGTTGGGGCCCGTTCACAATGAACCAGCGATTTACCACGTTAAGAGCGCGAGCTGGGATCTTGAGAGCTAGGCCCGGCAGGACTTGTTCGTACGTTTCGACGGTGGGAACCCCGGCACGCATCACTTCAAGGATATCCTTGATCTCTCTCTCGATGCGATCAATCTGCTTCACATCCTAAGAGAGATAGACAAACGACATGGGTGATTCGTACAGTCTTAAGTATAAAATCAATCCTGTGCAAGCATCTTGAATGCATGTATGCATAATACAAAGCATTTCCTAAAAAGTAAGGTTAATGGCTCATGAGGGAGACACATTTTGCTAAAACGGTTCAATTTAGGAAACAGGGTCGAAACTATGATTCGCGTTTGTTGAGTTACAAACGCTGGGTGACTGATCGGGCCGAAAACCATTACAAAGGACATTGCCCAGTTGTTTATATTCTTATGTCAGAACAGAAAAAGTGACATGAAATTCAGCCCTTCCCGTAAAATATTCGTGTTAAATATTCGTGTTAAAAAATGCATCTTTATATTTTATGTACAGGTAGGCTACTCGTTCTTTCCGGTTTAATGACGTCAGCAGTTAAAATGTGCAAACGGAATACTGATTTAGTTCAAAGACTAAATACTGGTTTACTCCATGTTCGTTATGAGGTGAAAGGAACTTCTGAAAATATGGAAATTATAATTGAATGCTTAAGTGTGGAAATTGATAACACCTAACTTCCGGTTTGATGACGTCACAGCATTTGGAAGCCCAAAGTCGACATTGTGCTGGGTATCATTATTGTGTGGTAAAACCATAGTCATTAGACACGGATCAAATAACGGATTAGAAATTGAATAAAAAGTAAAAAACCTGATCATTTTTTTTGGAAAGTGCTACAAAAATAAAGATAAGCGGCACAACAGCTATCTTTTCAAGTTGCAGTTCTATTTTTAGTTGATTTTTTCAAGAGGAATGCTCACAACAAAATATTTTAAAAATTTGAAGAAAAAATGATATATCCTTGAAAATAGAGTATCGTATTGTGATTGATCAAGAAGCCAGTTTTAAAGACGTGCTAGGATGGCCTAGGCTAACTGTTTTACACACAAAATCAGTTTTATTTCCATGAGTTCTGGTCCGATTACGAGTAAATTAACAAGAGTATGAAGAATCAGTAGGAGTTCTAAGTACTTTCCGAGAGTACGAGAAGATTTGGTACACATATTAACAAGGATTTTTTTCTGTCAAACTAGTCATAAATATTATTCAAAAGCTCTAAAAAGTGGGATTTTGGTTTCTGCATGTACTCTCACAATTTTGAATTCCAATGGAAGAACATTTTCATGAGTACCAGTATGAGGATGAAAGAGGTAAATTATTTTCAAACGAGTACGAGCACATTCTCACTGGTACGAGGACAAGCGTGAAAAGAACGAGTCCGAGTATTACGACAATGTTACCTTGACTTTGATGATCCAGCTGTCGGGCACAGTGCGACTATTGGAAGTAATGAGTGGAGCCAGGCCGGCATTGGCCACGGCAACACACAGACACAGCACCAGAAACTTCATGGTTCGCTCGGAGGGTTTGGTATGCACACTTCCAACGGAGATTTAACCTGGAAAGTCAAAACAATGTTTGGAAAAGGTCGCTCGTTTTCAAGTCACAAGATACAACCTTCAAACACGTTACACAAGATGATGGTAAACTAGTTTTGCAGAAAACACGTAAGTTCGCTTAATAATAAAAAAAGAAGAAAACGTCTTTACGTTGGCTTCAGAGTGACTTGTACTTGTTTAAATCTATGTATATTATTTAAAACATTTCAGCAGAATAGCCTTATCAGTTATTCTTAAAGGCCTTGAATAAATAAAAATTAGTTACTAAATGAAGTTAAAAAGGTAACCAAATAGAACTGTAAATAAACAATAAAAATAGTTAAATATCAACAATGAAACAATTAAAATGAAAGGATGTTAATCGGTATAAATAAAAAAAAGAAGAAATTTGTCATTGTCAAAATTAATATCAATTTGAGATTATTAAATGAGTGAGAAACAAAAACAAAATGTAACTTGACCAAAAAATGTACTTAAAACCAACAAAGAAAGGCAATTTGTTAAACATCACAATTTACACAAACAATTAGCATTAAAATCAAACAAAAAAAGCTAACATGCATGATGAATTTAAGAGATCGCAAAACTAAAATTAAAGTGTATAAATATGAATATTTAGAAATAAGAATACAACATATTTTATTTTTTTCTTTCATTTATCCGTCGTCTGAAGTTCATTCTCCAGCAGGATAATCAGAATGGACCGATTACATTGATTATCTGTCATTAGAAGAAATAGGTTTGGTCATCAACATAATAATTAGCACGTTTGCAAAAGAGATATCATCGGAACAGCCACGTTCGTACAGGCAACATATGTTTTGACAAACAACAATTTCCCACATTGCTTCAATGCGCATTCGTGTTCGACAACATGCTACACCTTTGACTTCGTTTGTCACATCTCTCTTCAATCCACACGCGGGATTATTGGGCCTATTTGATACTAAACAGGTACAATTTCAACTAAGGTTGTTTTATTCTTAATATTTTTACCAATTTATAGCTCAACAGCCCTCATGACACTGTGCCTAACGCGGTAAATTCACCACAAAACACGCACTTCTTCCAAACTTTCACCCGTTAAAGAAGAGCTTCCGTCTTTACTAAGAAATTCATGTTAAATGGCTATTTTTAGACAGGTAGAAAATACTAGGAGCCTTAGGCCCAAAAAAAGTCTCCGGTTTCTGGTATGGAGCTTGTCCAAAAAGTGGTGCGGCGACGCGACTTTTTTTTTTTTTTTTTTACCTGACTTTTTTGTTTCAAATGTTGGCTGATATCTGCAAATGGTGCCCGACTAAACTTAGTGCAAATATATGGGAGTCCAGAGAGGCCACATATTCTCGATCATAACCCCATCTAAAAACACGTTAAAATTGTGCAGCAGCAGGATTCCAGTCAAACCAGTGAGTTTGGCGGTTTTGAGACATCATCTTTCATTGAATTTTTTTTTTCATTTTGCCGATGCGCATGGCTACGGCGACGCGCGCGCATACCAGAAACCGGAGACTTTTTTTTGGCCTTACAAAGGTTAACATGTAATTGAAACGTTAAAAGAACATAGAATCATTAATTTTGCTCTTTGTGCATTAGCAGGGGCAAATCCAGGAATTTGTGCAGGGGGTTCGGGTCCGTCGGATTTTGGGGGTTTTTTTTGCGAAAAGGGCACTCGAAAATCAGTGCTGAAATGTAGACTGTTTTTTTTCTCCGGACACTCGGTCTCTGTGAAATCAAATGGGGGGGGGGGGGCTGGTACCATCTTTCGCTCGTACCCCCGCCCTGCAAACAGGGCGCTGGGATACTCTGATGAGCTTCACAGAATATTGTGAAGGAAGTGGCCTATGACCTATCTATAAAGCATCTGGCTGCAGCTGTTCAAGACCGCAGTTAGACAATGTGCGCAAATGCTATCCGAAAACTTCCCATAGAATGCGTACCTTCCACACCGGATGTGATTTCTGTTTCATTGCGGACCATGTGGACAAAATTTTGAGCGTCGCATTATGCAATCCGACCGTTCGTGATTCAAAACGGGCCCTGAGCAAGTGACGGGAATTGTAAATTTACAACACAGATAAGTTTTACAGAATTTCCTACATTTTTACGCTTTTCAACGAAAAAAAAAAAAGCATCTCTAAACTGGAATAAAAGAGTAACGATTCCGTCTTAACGGCCGTTTTAAACCTTGCAGAGTCATGACCGTGATGACGCGCAGGTCACAGGTCACGCAAAATCCAACCAATCAGCGCGTGAATTTATCAGAGTATCCCAGCGTCCTGTTTGCAGGGAGGGGGGTACGAGCGAAGTACCATCTTCCAATGGGGGCGCTGTTCAAATCGGACGATCAGGCACTATATTGGACAATAGTGTGCGAATACCCCTTTATCCCCCACTGGCTACGCCTCGGTGTCCGACTGTGGCGGACAGGCGGATATGTCGGTAATTATTATTACTATAGGCCTAATTGTCTCTTTTTTTGGAGGGGGGAGTCAAAGCGGGGGTCGACCCCCAAACCACCACCACACCCCGATCCGCAAAAAGATATGCGCACTTTCTTGGGTTTCTTTAGATTCCATTTCTAGCACTTGCAAGTTTTCTGCCAAATGATGCAGTTGCAGGCGGAACATTTTCACAGACTATTTGACATCAGTCCTATCTTCACATGGAGCAAGTTCTGTGACATTCAAACGAGAGTACTAGTTTTCTTGGTGATTGGAAATGATCCTACATGGCTTTTAAGAGTTTTCTGTACTATTATTAGTACTATCAATACAAGACCAGAGTATCCGTGATGACACAAAATTATGCATCCCATCAGAACAAATCATTAAGATACATAGATCTTTCTAAGATCTTGTCCAACTTCAACAGGTTTGTTGCCACACGATTAATTAAATCGATGGTGACCACTTGGCCATCTCCATTCACCCTTTAAAAAAAGTATCAGCTTCTGTGATCACATGATCTGTTCATTTCTAGTTCAGCAAAAGAGCTGTTGGTGGATCCAGAGTTCGAAACAAAACAACGGAAAATCTCGGGACTGCGGCGCTAACGTGGCATCCACCGTTCAACTCTTCCGCGAGACCTACCCCGGAGGACGAGATTTCACCATCCACTCGTTCGAAATCGACGAGCGGTTGTCGCCATATTTTGAGCCGTACGACAAGCACCATCTACACTGTCCCGTTGGTGTAGCTGGCAAAGACGGTTAGCAGTATTGTCGCCCGTTATTTGTGAAAGTTAGTCGTCATGTGCATGCCTGTTGTAGTGATTTCATATCATAATGCGCTACGAAAAAAATAACTTGCCTTTGTTGTATGCAGCCGCTTGGTGGCGCTCTAGACCTGATTATGCCCTTTTACGAGTGATAGCGCTGTAGTGACGCCATTTTCTGGGTACAGACTCTAGAAAAAATATTCTTAACATTCACAAGAACGTCACATTCAATGTACATTTTTCTATAGCCTATATCTGCAGAACAGTAGGTCCGATTTGGTTGTAACTTGGAATGTACCTAGGCCGGAATTTGTTATAGATGAAAATTGAAGTGACGTCACCATGACGTCATCAGATGAAATGTAACGTCACATTGAAGGTGCATTTTATAAGCCTATAGCTACCAAACTATTGGCACTGATCACTATGCAACTTTTTACTGCGCATATATGTCCTATCAGTCTATAAGGTAACATAAAAATACAACAACGAATTGCCGAAACAGCCATGTGTTTGTCCACAGAACATGTAGTTTTTAAATGTTCTTCATGAAATCTTTCCCACTGCTAATTTTGCGTAAATCCAGGCTTTTTGTGCCATATTGGAGCGACCATATACCAGCAATCATCCACGCTGAGTCCTGGGCGGCGGTTAATTAACCTGGGCAACTCAGGTAGCCTGGGTCTGGTAGTGGAACCCGTTATGGAGTAGATGCCATTAAAAGGCGGATGAGCTTGATAGCCAACGGCAACCACAACCTATACACCTAGCAAAAGGGTAGGAATGCATGCTTCGTCTTTGAAACCGTAGAAGGTATGTTCCTCGTCCGGTGGATGACGCTGCAGTCCAATTCTACCCCATCCACTTTTGTACCTTGTTGTGTTTCAAATAGAACGAAGAGAGTATTGCAACAGCGCCGCGTGCGGCTACTTCTCGCTAATGTTCGAGATCGTAGCCAGGAATTTTTCAGTGGGGGGCGCTGGGGGGCCTGGAACATTTCATGGGGGGGGCGTCATGTAGGGGCGTCAATCGCTTCTCAAAAGTGGGGGGGGACATACCTTGATCAGAACTGATGCGAGCGCGAAGCCCTTACGTTGTGGGGGTTCGGGGCCCGCTTAAGGGCCCCGAAAAAATTGGATTCTAGATGTTCTATGGTGTGATCTGAAGCAATTTCTTACCACTTTCCTCCATGCTTTAACAAATATTTTCTTAGCAAAAGATAATTATTTGAACATCGTTTTCGAGGTTGGAGTCATTGAATCAGCTACCAGAATTCTGAGCTATAGGTGTGGGGTTTGGGGCCCGCTTAAGGGCCCCGAAATTTTTTTGATTCTAAATGCTCTGTGGTGCTATCTGAGGCAATTTCTGACCTCTGACCACTTTAACCAATATTTTCTAAGCAAAAGATACACTGTAGTACATAATAGGGCCCTGTAAATGAGACACGAGTTCAAAAATCTGGGGGGGGGGACATTTGATATTGTGTCCCCAACCCTTCAAAAAGTGGGGGGGGGGGGGACCAGTCCCCCTGTCCCCCCAGGATTGACGCCCATGGCGTCATGTAGATCAATGATAATTTTTTTAGAAACTCAAAATCTCAGTGGGGGGGGGGCGACTGGGGGGGGGGCGACAAGGTTTCATAGAATGAAATTCAAGGAATTTTAATTGGTCTATTATTATTATTTAGCTTATATGAATGGAGGAAAAAGTTTGTGCGTGGCGGATTCGCGTGATATCGCTGACTGAAACTGTGTGACCCACGGACCACCTGTCTATAATACGTGTTCCGTGGTGTGAGCGAGCAGTGCAGTGGGTGTTAATACGCATTTTAGATTATCATTATGCGCTATGTCACGCCGGTTGTCAGCTTACTTGTCCGCGGTCGCCGGTCGAAGGGTCGTTTCTCAGTGGTCATCATGTGGATCATTCGCGACTATTTAGATTGAGATCAATGATAATTTTTTAGAAACTCAAAATCTCAGTGGGGGGCGACTGGGGGGCGACAAGGTTTCATGGAGGGGGGGGGCGGTCATCAAGACAGGTATTGAGAAATTCATCCCACCTTATAGAGATGCATCCGTCCTACCTACACTGATATTCCATGGTTTACAGAGGCTTGCCGAATGGCTGATATGTGTGTCAGGCATACAACAACTGGATCAAGAAACCATGTTCTGCTACTCATGATGCTTTATTAGGAGCGAGGCAGAACCACCAGAAAGTGGAACAAGAAACAAGAAGGTAACACGTTCAGAGCACCAAAGATCGGGCAAAGAGTGAGTGCACTCCGTAGCATTGCTCCTAATACCTCAATCCCCAGGGCGTGCCAGAGTGTACAAAGCATTATGTCCGGAGCACAATAGAGTATGCCCACTTAGCTTGGATGTCTGCAAGTACCATACACCTGAAGAAGCTGGACGATGTATAATGCCGTGCCCTAAGTGTCATCAATGCTCCTTCGCAGGAGTTGAAGTTTGACCCGTTGTCACATTGGAGAACTGTGGCAGGCCTTGGTTTCTGAAGACCAAACTTCCCCCATTAAGAGTTTCATCAAGGTCTACCAGGGCTAGTTCATCTTTGGGAAGTTTCGCCTAGCAACGATTAACTGGTTAGGTGGAGAGACCGTTCCTTCTTTGCTGCAATGGTACCAGTATGGAAAAGCCTGCCAGACGCCATTGTGGGTCATCCTACGACAACAGGAACCAAGGCCTTCTGCTTAAGGACACATTAAACTTTCTTAATAATTTGTAATCCTTCTTCACAATTTCTATACAAAATTATCACTACTGCACTTCGTTATCCTTCTTTTGGGTCCTTTTCGTACAAGTGGGCACTGCTTTCTTTTTCAGTGCTTATCCGTAAAAAAAAAATATAAAAAATCGGAGATTTGAGCCCCATCAACAGTCTTGTGGTTGCGAAGGGCGATTTTTTAAAGGTTACGTAACACTTTATTTTGAATGAAACTACATGTACACAGACATGTTCACGTTGGTGGGTGAAATCTTTGAAAATTAATTTCTTCAGTTTGGAAGACAGTATCTTCATGCAACTTTCAGGATTTATTTCCCTTATAATCATCCAAGTATGTGCTAAAAATCGTTGTGATATGTTCTTTACTTTTCGTTGAAATTGGAAAAAAAGACCTGGCTACGTGCATTTTTGAAAGTTGTAACACTGGCGTTTGCAATATCTGTCAATCTTTTCAAGCCTTATGAATAATACTAAGGTTCCTATCCATTATGGTGTGCAGTACAAATTTGGAGAAAAGCCTCCTTCACGAGTTTTCAAATATAAATATCACCCTTCTTGCCGGCTTCCAGTGGTCGATACCGAGATCGAGCCACGCCAAAACACGCCGAGTGACGCTAATGAATATGCTAATCTACCATACGTTATTGTGTTGCTTGGCCGAAATCGGTCAACCGTAGCGCCTACGGCGCTTTGCTGAACAATGCACGTGGGTAGTGTCGGCAAAAAAGCCTCGTCGAAATTTTCCATGGATATAGTTGTAGTTGTAACACTAGCGTTTGCAAAAACAGATTAAGCTGAAATTCGAAACATACTTAGATGATATAAGTGTTAAACTACTCGTGAAATAACAATTTGAAGAATTTCCTAGAAATGATATGAATACATAGATTTGGGGAAGTTTTTGAACGATTTCTTGAAACCAGTTTCGGCATAGACGACGGCAATTTTTTTTCACTGACATGAAGTTGAGAATTTCTTCTTCCGTTGTAATTTAACGTTTTAATCATACTTATATTATTTTCTGAGAAACACAACGTCCAAAAGGCCATTTTTTTGTGATGCATGAATTTCACTGCTTTGCTATAGCGTCTAAGTACGTAATCGGATAAGCTTTAGTTAATTACGGCAGACGCTTAGCCTTAGCAACCACATGACTGTGAAGGCTAGGATCACTAATCACTGAAAAAATGAGCGGAGCTGTAGTTGATTTCTCACAAGGACTGTTGTCTATGTGAATTTTAATGCCGAGGACAAAAGGGTTAATGGGGCACAAACAATACGTCCACGATTGACCG
This sequence comes from Patiria pectinifera, assembly GCA_029964075.1. Taxonomy (NCBI): domain Eukaryota; kingdom Metazoa; phylum Echinodermata; class Asteroidea; order Valvatida; family Asterinidae; genus Patiria; species Patiria pectinifera. Next base: position 1,050,678 of record CM057142.1, read on the forward strand.
AACGTCCACGATTGAAATTCGTGTACAAAAAAGTTCAATTACAAACCTAGGAATGAGGATTAGAGACAAAAGGGAGACACATAAAACTTTTAAAAAAATTGAGACTCGGCAGATAATATGCAGCTTACTTAATTTTATTAGAGGCTTTTGGCATCATTCTGTTGAAATTTCACAAAATTATATGGTTTAAAATCCATCTTACTTTTTGTCTCTACTACCAACTTTCAAGATAGTGCTTTCATTGCTCTCAGTGTGCCCTTTGTTGCTCATTTCAATGTTTCTGGTGTTGACCAAAACTGAAGTGATTCATGATTCAAGAATTGATTAAGCAGGTAGGTATTAAACGTTAGGTACTCTCATTTCTTCACGGAGAAAGTTAATGTTCGGAGAAACTTCGTCAGTTAGCCCACGACATTGACTTTGTCTTGGTTTATATTTTCATTGAGAAGAAATGTCCGTTTGTTGTGACAGAGGCATTGTGATAAAATGTTGCGAAATGCCGCAAACAATCAGTGCTATCCAGTAGAGTCTTGATCCATCGTTGATTTCTGCATCTTAAGCCTCTCAAATGTTGTTGCATGATTCTTGGAGTATCACATGCCCAACGTCGCTGGTATGAAATTAAGGCTGCGAAGTGAAATGGGAAAACAAGATGCATTAGTGTGTTGGAAAAAAAACTGGCAAAGCAAACAATCCCAAATACTAAGCAATGTTGCTATCGAATTTTGATGTGGTTTGGTTTGTTTAATACATTCGTACTTTTTTTAAACGAATGTAACAAAAATCAGAATCAGTCAGAAAACAATAGGCTGGCACGTGTGTCCTGCAATATGTTACCAATTCAACTTGTACAACGATGTACGATCATGGATGTTGCCTGTATTCAAGCAGCAACCTCTTAAAGTTTTCTATTAACAAAAAATTATATAATTTTGTTGCAAAGTGAACGGGGCTGTGAGAGACGGGGGAATACGTAGTTCATTTTGTATTTATTGGGCTAAATGTAGTTGTAATTGAGTGTTTACCGCGACGTAGAGCAACTTGTTGGGAGACCCTTGGGCATCGGAAATGACGTTATTGGTGGCAGCATTCACGATGGCAGCATGGACGGCCGATGGGGAGGAACCTGGGTTCGAACCCAAGTAAACAGTGGCGGCACCTGCAAATGAAAAGCAGTGTGAATATTTAGGCAAGGGACTGGTAATCATCAGGACATGGCGGTGTGTGTGAATGATCACTGCTTGACTTCTGTTATATTAATTTGTTATCACAGTGCCCAACAAAACTAAACCGTCTATATGTACTTGCGATCAGAAAAAGTCGGGAAACTCACCAGTCACGTGAGGGCAAGCCATGGATGTTCCCGACATGGTTGCACTTCCAGTGTTAGAGGAGTAGCTAGCACTGACAATGTTATAGCCCGGAGCAAACAGGTCCACGCAAGAGCCATAATTGGAGAAATACGCCCGAGAATCACTGGAGGTTGAGGCACCAGCAGTGAGGCACTGAAAACAAAATCACATCATAAATCGATGTTTTTTAATCACTTTGATAATGAACGCGAACAATAGTAGAAGAAGTTTTGCAACTTTGGCGAATAAGCTGTCAATCCCGGGGATGGGGTGCTTGAGCTGACTCCCTTCGCCCCCTCCCTCAACCCCTCAAAATGAAAATGAAAATGAAAAAAAAAACGAAAAAGAAAACAATATATATAAATACATACATAAATCGTTCAGTTGCACAATAGAATCTGCCCGACTATTCACAATGTTATTTGATGAACAGCGTACTCTAGCGTCAGGTGAGGCTTTTCTCAATAGACCATTATCATGTTGAAGCCATTGGATTTTTCCCCCATTTAAATAAATGTAACCAAAGCGAGGCTGGAAGACAAAAATAGTCTGGTTCCTTTTTGCACAAAAAAACCATTATCATTCAGTACTGTTATTGGATACAGGGAACATGACTAAAATGGTGGAAGCATGATAAAGGTCTACAGCCTAGGCCTTGTTCTAAAGCGAAGAGGTCACTGTAACTACGGCATTTGGGTTATGAATGGAAGATAATTGACGTCACGTTCATATTCCTAGAGCTCAAAAAATCACATCAATCAATTAACGCGATTTTTCTAGTCTTGGTATACCCAGAAAATGCGTTCGTAGCAGCACCCTCAGCGTATCAAGCATACAGCTTATTCGAATTGGTTGAACTCTCTCAAAAGACAGCTACATGGTGTGACATACAGGTTGAACTCTCTGATCGGTTTCGCGGCGTGAATCAGAACGGCTTAAAGAGTAACTTACCTGTTTAAAATCAAACCTCCTCATTAATAAATACCAGGCGTTCGACTTTGAAAAATATGACCAGATTCAAGACATTTGGTTGTATTATAATTTTCGTCCTTTTGAACAACTCACCCCAGGAACATTGGCGGGGGAGACGTTGCAGGCATTGGAGTTATCGTTGCCAGCAGCAACGGACACGGTGTAGCCTTTGGTAAGCATGTCGTTGACCATATTGTCCATCTGGGTGTTCTTCGAAAAGCCAAGAGACATTGACACCACTCCCTTGCCGTTGCCCGTGCCAAACTGGCTCACGATCGCATTCAAGCCTTTTGTAGGGAAACACAACAAATTATTACTCAAATTATTACCCGGCCTAGGATAGCCCATAAGACACACAAATTGTTCAGCTCCCAAGAACAGTCACTAACCTCAACGTGCAGGATTTAAATAATGACTTCGAGGTAATAAAAATCTACTTTACGAAGCATACTCAAGGGCGTCTCTTTTTATTTCTATATGGATATTAGTTATTTTCCTCTTGAGGTAGGGTCGGTCGGTCCAAACAAAAAATGCATCCGTATAGATGGCTAAATGAAATGATGCCAAGTGCGTATGATCACTAGTTTTGTGTACTGCAAAGACTTTATCATGAGTTGATATCATTGAATAAAATAATGAAACCACACTAAGTTGACTTACATTATATCTGCACCAAGCAGCTCACTAACGTAGTGGCAGCCATGACATACCAGTACAGATATAAAATGCACTCCTAATATGATGAGAGGCATCCTCTCATCTTCTGGGATTCCACTGGTTGCTATATACGCCGTACCTTACATAATTAATTTTGCATTAGTTTTTTTAATGTGTGTGTGTGTGTGTGGTTAGGCCTACACTGTGTTATGGTAAAGTTTTTTTTATTGTTGGACAAATTAGGACCGAGTTATGGGGACTTTCTCGGTCCCCACAAATACCCCGTACAGACGAGTGTATGTCCCCACAACTACGGCACAAGAAATTGTGTTTGTTTTAATGGGAATCCAGGCAGGGTTGGCGGTCAAAAAATAAATAAAATAGAAGTAGGGTCGGCCGGGAATGAGAAACCATGGAAATGAAAAGGGAAGCCCCAAGAAAAGGCAAGATTTTATAAACTACAAGGAGGGAACATATCAAGACCGACCGACTGATCTGATGATCGACTGATCGACAAAGAAACATACTCATGAAAAGAGCATTGGTGCGGAGAAATGAGCTCTCTGTGAGATAAAAGGAGCACAACTTTAGCGGGAGACGACCTACCAGCTTGGACCGTGGAAAGAGGGCAGCTTCCCCAGAAGTTGCAGACTTTTACGCTGTAGACATTGGCTTGACGTGCGATACCGTAGACGTCACCTCCAGCAGTGCCGGCGCAGTGGGTCCCGTGCCCATGATCGTCAGTAGCTCCGTAGACTCTGGAGGCTCGGTTACCGAACACTTGGTGAGTTGTGCGGATTCCAGTATCCACAATGAAGAAGCTCGCCCCGCTGCCTTGAGCTATTCAGAAAGAAGAAAAATATATATCCAGAGACAATCAAAATGATACTTTGATTTCAGCAGCAATTTTGAAGAGCAACGGTTGTGCAACACGTTACACATGGTACAACTTATATCTAGGAATATAAGAAGGTATAACAATTATATTCAAACAAACTTGAATGCTTGATTACCACTTACAATAACAATGCAATGTAGCAATGTAGAGTAAAACAAAATTCTGTCAGGAGCCAATGTCGCCCATCAGGCTGGCGTATCTCCGTTTTTCATTAGCATGAAACGACCAAGAATATTTCTTTTGCCCCTGGACGGGATGCTAGTCCATCGCAGGTTACTCCCCAGCTAATGCTGTAACCCATTTTAACCTATAACTCATCGCTGTGTACGTGCATACCAAGTTTTAACCCAATCGTAGTTGTAGTTCTTTAAATATAGGGCCTTAGGAATACCAAAAAAAAAACTGATGTAGCTATTTCCATGGTACCATGCCACACGATATAGGCCTACCATTATCGTTGTAATTGTAGACACCATTAGTTCCAGTGCGACTGTCGATACGATCGATGCCCCACGTGGCGCCGGATTGCGAGCCGTAGATGGTTCCGATCACATCCTCGTGAATGTACTCGATGCCTTCAATACCACGCACCTGAACAAATAGGTAATGACCACTGATCTTCATTACTGACTTAATTGGATGGAGGGTCTGGATGGGTGTATACGCAGTCACTGACGACCAGCAGTGCTTCACCCAGCTATGGCTTGCAAATTTAGCACTAAACCTCGTAATAGAGTGATTTCCATTTTAAAAGAATCATTTCTAATTTCTTATAGACATTTCTCAAAATAAGCATTATTCTTGAACAAAATTCTGGCATTGCAACGACACCATTTCGAAGGTATACTATCAGACTTGTATCCAATGTTATGGACGTAGGATTACAATTCAAAATTACAGTCTCACAATCTTTAATTGTTAGATTTAAGTAAAGGCACTGGAGGGTATACCCCATGCTTTCCAACGAACTGGTTTTTTTTTTCCTATCGAATTTTCAATTAATTTTGTCAGTTTTATTTTAACGGAATTTTTTTTTATTCAGATTGAGGGCACCTGCAACCCTCTGAAAGAGGACTTTCTTTGAGCGCACAAATAACCCGCCACACGAGAGCCCAATATTATTGTCTGGCATCCAATAATTCAAATTGTGTGAAGAAATGTTTCTTCAATTGTGTGAACTAAATGTTGGTGGATTTGTTTTTGTTCAGTGTCTCATTCAAAAGTCAATAACCTTTTATATTGCTAGGATAATAGCAATTGAAAAAAAATCTATTTTCCGAAATGAAACTCGGAAAGGGCGCTGGGAATGCATCTTTTTTTTAGTGTTTGCATACGAACACCGTTTTATCGCCACTATTTTCTCAGGAGTATGGCCTAAAGAGACATCTCTATTTCACTTACAAATTATCTGCCGTGCTTGTTATCAGTCTAAAAATTGTTGAATTCTTAAACTCCAGACATTTGAGCATTTCAAACTCTCGTGAGACGTCAGAATCGCCTGGTCAGGGAGCCAAGCCAGTATTTGGACCGTATTGGGGCCCGTTCACAATGAACCAGCGACTTACCACTTTAAGAGCGCGAGCTGGGATCTTGAGAGCTAGGCCCGGCAGGACTTGTTCGTATGTTTCGACGGTGGGAACCCCGGCACGCATCACTTCGAGGACTTTCTTGATCTCTTCCTCGATGCGAGCAATCTGCGTCACATCCTAAGAGAGGTAGGCAAACGACATGGGTGGAACGGTTAGGTATAACGTTGAATTATTTATGATACAAGCATCGTAAATGCATGCATGCACAATATAAAGCGTTTCCAAACAGAAGGATTCATTCCGCAAATAAGTGTTAAACACGTCTTTCGCTAATTATTTGTCAACTATCATGCCGCCCTCTTAATCAAGTCTGCTTATTTTTGTACAGTGCTACAAAGTTCAATGTCAGGTTTATCTTTTTGCGCATGGAACAAAAACAATGTGAATGTTGACGGAAAGAGATCAAAGTGGCAACAGCTTTTTAAACAGTTTTCCGGTGTTTTTTAAAGTGCAAACACAGGTAGTTGCACAAGTGATAAAAAAAATCATTTTCAAGAGTAATACTCGCCACAAAACAATGAAAAAATCGTGGCAAAAAACACCCTTGAAAATAGAGTTTAGGATTGTGACAAATTGTTCATGAAGGTTCTAAAGACATGCTAGCAAGGCATAGGCTTACTCCTCTGAGTAACAAATCTGTTTTGGAAAGCCTGCGGGAATAACATGTTCTGTTATACCAGATGCTTAAGTTGCAGTATAGAAGTTGAGTACATTTGAGTTCGAAATCAAGGCAGTTTTTTTTAGAGTCCTGATCCGATTACGAGTGTCGTGAAGTACTTTCACAAGAGCACGAAAAATAAAGACAATTACGTAGTACTTTCCACGATCATGAGGACATTTCATTGGTTACGCATATTAACGAAGACTGTTTGCATGCTGTCAAACTAGGCATTAAATTATGCAAAAGCTCTCAAAAAGTGGGATCTCTTTCTGCATTTATCTTAAAAGCATTTAATTCCAACGGAAGAACAATTTAATGATTACGAGTACGAGTATACGAGAACAGTACTTGTTTCAAGCGAGTAAGAGTACGGGCACATTCTGACGAAAACGAGGACACGCATAAAAAGAGCGAGTCCGAGTATTACGACAATGTTACCTTGACTTTGATGATCCAGCTGTCAGGCACAGTGCGACTATTGGAAGTAATGAGTGGAGCCAGGCCGGCATTGGCCACGGCAACACACAGACACAGCAGCAGAAACTTCATGGTTCGCTCGGAGGGTTTGGTATGCACACTTCCAACGGAGAGTTCACCTGCAAAGTCAAAACAATGGTTGGACAAGGTCGCTCGTTTTTCTGACAGTATGGCAAGATTTATCGTTCAAAAAAAAAAAAGATACACAGTGCAAAGTGTAAAATGGGTGTACGAGAACCCCACACAAAATTTACCAGAGAAAACTTACCAGTTTTCACGATAACTTTGGAGTGACTCGTACTGGTTGCCTGAGTGTATTTATGTGTTTTGCAGTCTTCTTTTTTTCTGTCGTCTGACGTTCATTCTCTACCAGGGTAATCAAAGTGGAGCGATTACGTTGATTATTTTTTTCATCAAACTTCCTTTCAGGGAGAAATAGGTTTCGTCATCAACATTTAACTAGCAGACTAACTATCACAACGAGATAACACCGGAGTAGCCGCGTTCAAACAGCAACATATGTTTTGACAAATAAGAATTTCCCACATTGTTAAAAATGCGCCTTTCGTGCGAAACTTTGATAAAACTTAAGAGTTCGACTGACACGCTTCACCTTTGTAGCTACACAGTAGTTGTCGCATTTCGCTCAAGACTTTTAAGTTGCTGAAAAGCACGGGGAAAAGCAACATTAAAGTTATGGAAATAAAAAGTAGCGGAGCAAAAAGCAGGCCGGTGTGAATACGTTTATCATATTAATAAAATAAATAATTGTCAATATATTTTTTTGCTTAGCTGTGTCGCGCAAATTTGTGAAATGATTGAATTGTAATTAAATAGAAGTCCTAGTCTGCACCAATTGCAAAAGGCCCATGGATTAACCGCCCAAAGAGCAAGACACTTTTGCCGCCTCAAGATCGGGGAGGTCCTTTCCTTCTTCTCTTCCACACTGAGAAGGGAGCAAGTCGTTATGCAACTCACGCTATTTCAGAGAACACTATCTTGAAGAGAACATGGCAAAATGATGGTAAGACTTCTCAACTATTTATATGTCTTTTTCTTGGATTAAAGAAGATGAAGATTATAAGGCTACAAAAGGTCCTTCCAAATGCAAGTTCATAGATGTCCCATTCCCTCCCAGTTTTCTTTAACGGCCCCTCAGCTGAATCAGTGGTACAACCTTGGTCAGCGTGTATTTAATTCTTGACGTTATACCAATATCTGTTTGAAAAACCTGTTGATTTGAAGGTTTTTCTCATTGAGCACGTTACAAGCATGCGCGCATTCTTATCGATCTGTATCGCGATATAAGAACTGCCCCCCCCCCATAAAGAGTTTGAATTTTCTCCCTGAATTTGGTGACTGAACGTGTGACGTTTGTAATATTTGTTTCCATATAGGCTTTCATAGGACGCGCAGCTTTCTCTTCAAACTTTAACATAATAATTATGTTCGGCCTTTTACAAGTGTATAATGATGATGATAGAAAAATTTAACCGCAGAGGCGTAAAAAGGGTCAAATTTGGCTTATTTTGGAGACAGGCACTCGATGAGTTGATCATAGCTTTTTCGATCTTTATATCTCTATTTCCCTCTGCATATTCTCAGACGGGAGAGGGGGTTTTCAAGTCCGGGGGCACCCCTAGTTATGTTATTGACTTTTCCGCACGAACCCCAAAACCACTGTTAAATTCTACCATAGAGTCTATGCGGGAACTAAGTAATGCCAAAAGAAGGGGGAGAAGGGGAAACAACGTAGCTTGGTTTAAAAACATATATTGTAGTGTAAATGTTTGATTTTTTTAACTGCCTGAAAGAGGCCTTTAAAACTTCTCAGATTTGAACAACATCCGCAGCAACAAAATGATGTCCAGTTCCCCCCCCCCCGCCCCCTCCGTGTCCTTTTTTTCTCCATTTAAGCTCCTCCAAAATAATCCAACCACAGTCCCAACTCCAAACCGTCACGAACTGTTTATGGGTTACAAAAAAAAACCTCTCCTGTTGTCTTCCTAAATATTGTGCATTGGACGCAAATTGCGAAGAAGAAAAAAAAAACGCTTGCGTGTCACGACAGTTTTCCTATGTAAATGCTTATCAATATCTCGCCAACTGCAAGATGGTGGGAAACAACAACCATGTCAACAGGTTTTCAAATTGATAAAACGATAGTGGTGCAATACTACGGATCCTATCAAGAAAAATTATTATTATTATCCAAACGCGGGGGCTTTTCTGTTATGTGGGTCAGACTAATGACCTCCATTTTTAACGACTCCGCGAGGAAGCCAGTTTCGATCGTGTTCCCTGAATCTATTTTATAAATTGTAAACTGTTGAATAGAATGGTGCCAGACTGTTTTCTACAACTGGACTTAAAAAATTGCGTTGAGTTCAATCACAAATTTTACATTATTCATCAGAGCAGACTGTTATTTTGTAATGAACCTCGATTTCATAGCTTTCATTTCTACTCTCACTTCCAAAAATGAATTTGGCTCGCTTTCAATTCAATATGGCTGATTCACGAATAAGGTGTATTTCTTGGAACTGCCGATAGAGGGCAGGAGTTGCGACCTCGATTCAGTGCTTCGTAGGCGGCTTAGGAAACTGCGTAGTTTTACCTGGGGACGAGGAGGGCAAGGAGGAAACGCGGTGACGCCCGTGCGGCCGTGCGTTAGCCACTTGACGAAACTGGTGAAATTTCATGGTTTACAGAGATGACCTTCCAGAAGTTCGTGATTGTTGTCAGCAGTGGGAAGAATTTGGATAGAAAGGAGAGAAAGGATACCCAAGAAAACAAAGAAATAGCGAAAAACGAACGACCAAAGACCGAGTAGGCCTATGCCTACCACTGACCCCAGTTGATGGTCATTCACTGGGCGAAACGCTGTGCGTTGACCATACCGACATGTACGAAAAATATACCTGTGTACAAAACGTTACTGAGATTGTTTGGGGTTTTTCATCGAAATCATATGGCCTAGCCAGTACAATACAATACAATACAATACAATGCAATGCAATGCAATACAATACAATACAATACAATACAAAACAATACAATACAATGGGATAACAGCTTTATTTGATTAATGCATAATTGTTAAGCAAATAGTACAATATATTGTAAAACTACTATAACTACATGTACAGTGTGACACAACGTTCATCGCTAACAGGCTTCACTATATGGTGAATTCAGTGTGCACACATAATTTGGATCTATCTTGTAACATCAAGAAAATATATTATAATTATGTTCGCCGATTTCAGGAGGGGCGAAAAACCCGCAAAAAAAACCTTTGGGGAGAAAACAGAGGGAAGTTCCCATCCGGCTCCTTATCACTAAATGGCTTGTTCAACAAGCGGTTCTACGGGGGGGGGCTGTAGCCCCCTCAAATTTTGTCTAGCCCCCCCCCCCCAAATAAATTCCGTAAAAATTGCATTAGCAAAAAGAAGGATTGTGTTGACATGCGAACGGTCTCCCCCTAAAGAAGAAATAGCCGGACAAGGGGTGCATTAGTTAATATAGTGTGAATGATTTTAGGATTTTATTGGCGCTCCCCATTGAAAATATGGCATGAGCCTCCCCCCCCACCTATTGATTTTCGGAGGCCTAAGTGTCTGGAAAAAAATAACCGGTCTACATTTCAGCACGCCTCCCTGAAAAAATTCTGGATCCACCGTGCTAGCCCCCCAAAAATATTGGTTCTAGAACCGCGCCTGTTGTTCAATAGCTTTGCTGCAAAACATTAATACATTTTTACAAAATTGGAGGATAATGTCCGCAAAATAAATAGGATGCATATGGCATCGTAGTTTTTACTTTTCATCAAAAATATGATCATGATAATACCATTAACCAGTCCCTTATTTTTCCGCTTCTGCGATGGTACTTCCTCTGGGCATGCACAAAAAAAGACGTTGCATGCACCCAGTGGCGTAGCCAGCGTTCTCGCCATTAGGGGCTGGGGGGGGGGCGAGTTGGGGGCTAGACTTTGCAGGGGGGGGGGGAGCAATTTTTGTAACATACGTGCTGAAAGGTAGACAGGTTTTTTTGTTTTTACCTGTCACTCGGCCTCCGAAAAATAAATAAAAGTTTGGGTGGGGGGGGGGGGCTGGACACCATCTTTTGATGGCCAACCAACTGGCAACCAATGCCATGCATGCAGCAGCTGACTGGACACTAAGCTTCGCCCAGTCACGTACATGATTATAATAGACTGGTTCCCGGCCCCTCCATTGTCCTTCGGACTTTGCATGTAGGGACCGGTAGTGGGCAATGAATTAGGACACGTTGGGAGGATTTTCAAATGCAAATTATATGCAGGACTATAGGAAGATATACCCATAATGCAACTAGGTCTGATTCCCGGCCCCTGAACACAAAATCACAACGATTATATAAGTCTGAATCCCAGAAAAAAAGGTTCTGACTAATGTTTGTCGACTCTTAGGTCAGGTAGAAAAACGGGAGGACTTTCGTCATGTTGGTGGGGGGAGGAGTTTGATATATGACAAATAATTTGGGGGTAAACTGTGCCGAGTTCTTTCATATACTGTGCTATAGCAGGTTAACATCGGTGAATATCTAAGGCGAGCATCGGCTATTGTTTAAATGGCCGTCACGAAAGGTTTGAGATGCCGTCTCGAAAGGTTTGAAACTGTGTATAATAAAATGCATAATATAATTATGTTGAGTGTCTATTTGTGTGCTATCACTGTTCATGGCTTGCTTGATGTGGATCAGTCATGTCAAGCAAGTTAATGTAGCTCATCCTGCTGTACGGTTGTGAGTGATGAACACAGACCCCTCCAGAAGAACCTCGACGGGTGTTAAACCAGAGAGAATGTTGGGGATCGTTCTCAACATCGACTGGAGAGACCACATGCCAACGAAGCCCTCTACGGCATTTAACCGCGGATCTCACAGAAGATACAGGGTGAGTCACAGAAAACGAGACGTAAATGTCGGGACCACTTTTTTAGTTAAGTTCTGCATGTAGCACTTTCAAAATCTAGGATATGAAAGCCTGATTTGAAAGCTTTCTTTTAGTACAAATATCATTCAAATCACTTGTGTACTTTTTAAGTTACGGAATTTTAAACACACCCACCGTTTTACAGTTCTGTCCACAGACCACAAAAAAAGGTAAGTGTTCTTTCAGCAAAACGGAAACAATTCACCTGGGGACGAACGTAAATAACATCTTGATATTTAGGCCAAAAAGGGAAAACATTGGGGAAAATGAGGTGTCGGTAAATTGGGCTAAAACTTAGGCGAAGGGTTGCCTATCGTGGGGGACTTGAACAACTTCAAGGAAATCTCCCAAAATAAAAGATAAGTGTTGCTTACGATAATTATGTCAACATCAAAAACGTTTTCAACCAATAATTTTGGGAATTTCCTTGAACTTGTTCAAGTCTCCCACGTTAGGCAACCCTTCACCTACTGTTTAGCCCAATTCACGGACACCTCGTTTTCCCCCCGTTTTTGTATGCTGGGCTAAATATCAAGATGTTATCATTGTTCACATGATTTTCCATAAGGTTTTAATAGGGTAACTGTACCAGTATAAGCACGTGGTGAATTTGAAGTTGATCAATACTGAGGTTTTGCAAGACAAATTGATGATATCTGGAGACAAAATGCGCGCAACATTATAGGGTATAATAGTAGCCATTTTAGATGGAGGTCCTCATAACTAGTCATTCACTTATTTGCTTTAGAAAATGTTATTGAAGTATAAGTGTAAGTATAATCACCAAAATAAACTAGGCATATTTCCACTAAAATCCAGCTTGGCATCATTTTCGGATTCAGCACCCCCAAAATTAGGTAAAATAGCTATTTTACCATCTTCTACTCAAAAAGCCTCTTCATGTAACTTTTTTTTTTTAATATCGCCTGGACTAATCCATTCAGCGGCGTAGCCTCAACTAATTCGTCCTCAGGATGTCGAGCAGTACGCGCCCAACACTACCTACTCTCTCACCCTGGTATTGGATCATTTGCATGTGCAAGAATTTTTAAACACGTATGCAAATGATGAAAAGTCTGGTGCCAGCCTGTGCGTTACATTTGCGTTTGTTTTGTATGCGGTGTCTGGGGTAAAAACAGAATCAATTCGCCGCAGCGCTTGATGCTTGATGCTTGATGTGTAGACTCCTAAGAAGCACATTGCTTGTCCATGGAGAAGCAGTCGAGGTGACTCAAGTTGTGCAGATACAAGTGCAAGTAAAAACATTCTCACTTCTTAGAGTTGCTGGTGGGTGGTGGTGGGACACATGTCTCTCACCGCCGGAAGGGCAACTGCCTGAAAAAGCTGTAACTGAGGGTGCTATAACTGCTTCCAGCGGGAGCCTGTTCCATATTGGTATGGTGCGGACAAAGAATGAGAATTCGAATGAGTTTCTTATATGCCTGGACTGGTTGATAGTGAAGATGATGTTGGGATCTGCCTACTGCTGGGTGAAGTTGGATACAAGATAGAAAACTGACATTGACGAAGTTGTAGTGAATTGTGTAGAACATGGTGCACTGGTGTAGATGTCTTCTGATAGCTAGCTGATCCAGCTTGAGTTGCTGGAGTACTGGAGAGATGCTAGTTGTCCGGTCATAGACCCCACAGCTGTAACGGACTGCCTGGCGTTGGGCTGATTCCAGTGAATAGATGCTTTTAGCTGTGTGAGGACTCCATGCAGCTGACGCGTACTCCAGTCGGGGACGAACCAAGGTCTGATATGCTTTCAACTTAATGTGTTGTGAGCACGGTCCCAGATTTCTTCTGATGAATCCTAGAGTACTGCAGGCCTTAGATCTTATATTGGCAATGTGCTGGTTCCACGACAGGTCACTTGTGATGGTCACGCCTAGGTACTTGTGGCTGGATGTCCTGTCTATGACTTGCTGATCCACGTTGTAGTTTAAGAGACTGGGTTTGGTCTTACGAGTGATGGTAAGGAGTTGGCACTTGGAGGCGTTGAAGCTCATCTGCCACGTGTCTGCCCATTTGAACACTGTATTAAGGTCTTGTTGCAGGATATGATGGTCAGCATCACCTTTGATCTCCCTATAGAGGATTGTATCGTCTGCAAACAGCCTGATGTTGGATTTCACATCATCCACAATATCATTAATATACACGAGGAAGAGTGTCGGTCCTAAGACAGACCCTTGTGGAACGCCTGATTTTACTGACGACCAACGTGAGTGAGCACCATTGACACTAACACACTGCTCCCGGTTGTTTAGAAAGGCTTTGATCCATCTGAGTGTGTTTCCTCGGATGCCATAGTGGTGGAGCTTGAGCGCCAACCTCTGGTGTGGTACCTTGTCAAACGCCTTTCTGAAGTCTAACAGCAAGACGTCCGTTTGGCTACTCCCATTTAGGGATTCTGACCAATCATGAACTGCTTCCAGCAACTGCGTCTAACATGATCTTTTTTTTCACGAAAACCATTGTTGTTCTACGATGACATTATTAGCAGCTAGATGTTTGGATATGTTTGAGAGTACTATGTGTTTCATTATCTTACAAGCAATGCAGGTCAGACTGATGGGGCGATAATTTTCTGGTGATGACTTTGAGCCCTTTGTATGGATGGCAGTAACAAGTGCTTTTCTCCAGTCCTCTGGTAACTGGCCAGTCTGATATGATTGACGGAGAATGAAGTGAAACATGGGCGTCAACTCATCTGCAAAATCATGCAGTACTCGAGCTGGAATAGCGTCCGGACCTCCTGCTTTGGTGGTATTGAGCTGTTTTAACTGCTTGAGAACCCCTTCGATGCCAATATCAAGGTCACTGAAGGATTGGAAATCTGAATTTCCCTTGGTAGGCAACGATAATGTGTCCTCTTCAGTAAAAACAGAGGTAAACTGGTGATTTAACAGCTCTGCCTTCTCCTGGTCTGTGGCACAGTTTTTCCCATTAACTGTCAGGGTGGGAACACCTAGCTACTGCCTCACGTCTCTGTGAACTTATGAACGACCAGAACTGTTTAGGATTTTCATCCAGACTGGGCCCAAAAACATCCTCCATGTATGTATGGTAGGACTGTCTGAGCAACTTGGTGACATAGTTACGCTGTTTTCTATAACAGCTCCACAGTCTCTGTGATCGTGCTTTCCGGGCGCAGGCAAGCAGTTTGTCTCTTTAGTGTCTATCAATCCACGGATGACTTCGCTTGCTCTTGGACATGCGATGTGGAATGAACTTTTCCATGGCCTCAAGTGTGTATTTCTTGAAAAGCTTCCAATTTCCATCCACTGATCTTGAGTTGGGGTCCGTTTGGAAGAATGATTCACTACACTGGTTGAGCCATGACTTTAGACCATCATTATCAGCCTTCTTGTAACTGTAAACTTTGTGTGGCGGTTTGTTTTGCCGTTTGGGTTGCATATTTATGTCAAACATAAGAATGTCATGATCGCTCACTCCCGTAGTCGTTCTGATGTTACTTATGATATTTGGATTTGAGGTGCAGATCAAATCAAGAATGTTCTGTGACCTCTGCCTGGTGATCAGCTTGTTTAGTTGTACAAGGCCACTTTCGTCCAGTAAGTTGAGGAAATTTTCATGCATCTTTTTACGTTTGCCGTTCTATCTTTGCGGATGACATTGTAGTCCTCTGGGAAAATTGAATAGGTAGGGACGGTAGAATCAAGCTTGGACTCGCATCCAATGATGATATCTGGAGTGTGTTGAGCAACCGCAGCTTGAAAAGCTAGTCTGCTTTTTTGTCCTTTCAGCCCATCACAATTTACCACCATTGTTTTCAATCTTGGTAATTTTATTACTCTTCTTTGGGTTTGATTTTTTTCTGTTTGAAGTAAATTTGGTGGGTGTGGAAGTACTGTTTGGTTCAAAACTGTCAGGGTCAAACATGCTTTCATCCCAGTCATCTGTCAATGCTTCAAAGGTATTAACACTGGAAAAGCGGTCATTATCAAAGAAAGATGATCCTAGGTTTGGTAGGCCACAGCTCGTGCATATCCAGGACAGATTGGGATGGGCCATATACACTTGATACATCTCATCAGATACCACTGCACAATCCGTGTGGATCCAAATATCACACTGATCACACTGGATAGCATTTTGATTGTGTTCTGCCTCCTGCATGGCTACAAACACCACATGGGTATTCAGGATTGGGGCCTGGATTTGATTCAACCCCAGATAACAAGAGGATCAAGATGATCATTTGACGAGACTTGCCTGACGGGCCTCGAGTTGGTTTAAATAGACCCTTGTTTTGCCATCTGTGATTCTTGGTCAAGGCATTTAGCGCTAACGACCAACTGTTGTGGGAGCTTTCAAATTCATTCACACAGCTTAAATCTGTGGTTATTGAGCTGCTTGAGGTAAAAAAAAAAACTTGATAGGAGCCATGTTGTGAAGAGCTACGCGGCCAACACATATTCAATGCAAAAAGCATTGTACGGAGACAAACACTTGATTTAATGAATAGTTCCATTTTTTCTATTTGGTAGATCGTCAGAATCGGCAAAGTTCTAGCTACATGTACGATGAATCCATGCACCACTGTTCAAGAAACAAAAGGTTTACCGACCTGTGTTCATGTGTAGTGGGGATAGTCGGGAATAGGTCCTGTGTGTATACAATCATGTACCATGCATCGGCAATCCAGGTTTTAAAATGGCCGACCGGAGTCCTTGGATCAACGAAAAATCAATCCAAATCAATCTTCAAAGAAGGAGCCTGATTGACGACTGAAAAACAGAAGCTGTCATAATGTCATGACTGAGAGATAGAGGGTCTCTAAATGTTCTACTAACTCCATACCCGGATAATTTTCCCATAAAGAAATTGGTTAAAATTATGGGAAAAGAATACAGTTCTCTGATATGTTTGATACACAAAATATTGCCCACGTATTTTAGAATGAAATACACTTGCTCGAGAGTCTCACTGAACGTCTCCTTCCTCGAAGTGTTAATTAAATGTTAAGAGTATAAAACTGCTTGCAATGTATCACCTGGGCTTTATTTTAATAAAAACCAGTAGCGTACCGAAGTTTGCGATGACAAGAATGACACTCCGCTGAATTTGACGGGGATGTTTTGCTGTTTATCTCCAACGATAGTGAAATTATTGACTAAATGTACCATTAAGGAGACACGGTATCGTAATTTCTTCGAACGGTGGGAGACATCGGTGATTAGGGAGACATTTCCATGTCTCCCTAATGTCACAGCCCGACTTTAGAGGCACAATTTTAGCGTCGCAATTAGGTTATATTTATTGCTTGTGGTCTAATTAGTAAACATACCGAAATTCGTGGGAAAAAGACAAGGGAAAATTGGGTTACGGCACATTTCAGTTTGAAAAATTTTGTGCACAAGTCTATAGGGATGTCTGCCAAAGGTTGGGAGACATCCCTATAGACTTGCGCACAAAATTGGACATTTAATGTCCAATCCAGGGTAATAATAATTACCATGCAATTAACACGATGGCATCGATGTATGACTGTTGCTTATTTTAATAATCTCTGTCCTCTGAGGCGCCGTACAAATTGAATTGTTACAATCAAATGGCTGGAAGTTCTGTAGCTGGGTGTCTATAAAATCACAAGACCATTACTTTGTTAGGTTTGTTAGGTTTGATAGGTATGGGAATAGAAAACAAATTTTGACCGAAAAGAATTCAAATTTTCAAAAAATATAATTCATGCTTACCAAGTTTTAACGATTGCAATGGCAACAATCGGCTTCCAGCGTGATTGTGGTACCATGTTGACCTCCGATAAAGGTTAAGAAAAGTCACAAAATGTCATCGAAGAGAACATTCCGGTGTAGGCACATTGTGCTGCCCATTGGTGAGTTACAGAAGGACTTACTCCCTTACTAGTGCGGAGGAGGCAAGGGCTACACCTCTCCCTGTCTTCAGAAGGCAAACTTCCTTGATGTTTCCGGTATAACCCTTGGGACCACATAAATGTGTATAGCGACAAAGGTGAAGCGTGTCAGTCGAACTCTTAAGTTTATCAAAGTTTTGTTTGAAAGGCGCATTGAAACAATGTGGGAAATTCTTGTTTGTCAAAACATATGTTGCTGTACGAACGCGGCTCTTCCGGTGTTATCTTTTCTGAAATAATGTGCTACATTGTGTAATTCAAATTTAATGTCGATTACGAGACCTGTATCTCTCCAAAAGAACGTTTGATGAAAAATAATCAATGTAATCGCTCCACTTTGATTATCCTGGTAGAGAATGAACGTCAGACGATTGGTTCACAACATAACGGAAAACACATAAATACACTCGGGCAACCAGTACGAGTCACTCATTCTTTCACGAAAACGAGCGACCTTCTCCAACCATTGTTTTGACTGTACAGGTGAACTCTCCGTTGGAAGTGTGCATACCAAACCCTCCGAGCGAACCATGAAGTTTCTGCTGCTGTGTCTGTGTGTTGCCGTGGCCAATGCAGGCCTGGCTCCACTCATTACTTCCAATAGTCGCACTGTGCCCGACAGCTGGATCATCAAAGTCAAGGTAACATTGGTGTGACACTTTTTTCATACTCGTACTCAGGAGAATGCACCCGGTCTCGTACTCCTTTGGAAAAAAGGACCATTTTTTAAATAATTCCCTATGTTCATACTTATACTCTTACTCTATGCCATGCACTCAATACTCGTACTCATTAAAACGTTTGAAATTTTTAAAGGTACTTGCAGAAAACGAACCCACTTTTTTGGCGAGCTTTTGCAGCAAAATGTCTTTGTCAATCACTCGCTCACTCGCTCACCCGTCACCATAGACAGCATGGGTCCGTCGCGCCGATCTCCTGTGTCCGCGTCTTACAGCCTCACGCCACATGCACCTCATTCTGTACGGAAGCTTGAATTGCCTTCCGCGATACAGCGTTACCGTTATAATTTATCACAGAAATCCGGAATTCAAAGATAATTTCTTCCTCGATACCGCGTTACCGTGATAATTTATCACCAAAATCCGAAATTCAAAGATAATCCCTTCCTCGTTACCGCGTTACTGTAAAAATGTAGAAATCCGGAATTCGCAGATTTTGTTGTCCAAGGTCACATTTTTGGATAGGTGGTTGGCTGCTTAAATTCTAGTCAATTTTGGATAATATTGAAGACTTAAAGTAAATGCACCATTTGAAACTCAAATATGAAACGGCCTAAATTTGATGTGATGAACTTTATAATAGGATCGAGTATTCATATACTTTGGAATCATTGTGCCAGTGCTCATCTCATTTTCGAGGAAAGAGGAATTTACCACCCTGGCGATGATAATTAGCACCAAACCACAGCGCAGTGTCAAAATCTTGCTTTACAGTAAAGATGCACTTGTAACGCAATATCAAGGAATATATATCTTTGAATGCCGGATTTCTATGATAAATTATCACAGTAACGCGGGTATCGAGGAAGGGGTTATCTTTGAATTCCAGATTTCTGTGATAAATTATCACGGTAACGCGGTATCGAGGAAAAATTATCGTTGAATTCCGGATTTCTGTGATTAATTATCACGGTAATGCGGTATCGCGGAAGGCAATTCAAGCTTCCGTAATTCTGGCTAGACCGTCCGAGTTATTCCAACCAAGATGATCTGGGACGGCCACGGGGTTTCTTCCGGCAGGGAGTTGGCGGTTGACCTTTCCCGGAATTGATAGCGATGCCTAGAACATTTTTGGCTAGCGGGGACATTGTCAGCCAGGCGAGCGACGTGACCAAATAAGGCGGTTATTGTGTGTATACCCACACACACTTACATAGGCATAGAAGTGGGGTACTTCCTTTGTTTTGGTGTACTAAAATTTTGCAACGTCGCACACTTATGTCAAAATGCTCTTATTTTAGCCATAGTTATTTTCCTGGGCTGAAATTCGGACTTAATATCCCTTTTCAAAAACTCTTCCATTTGCGACGTATCAACCCACGTTGGAAATTCCTAGGTTTTTTTAAGTAACATCCATATATCTATTTCGTGAAAAACTTGTGGGGTACCTAAACGGTACCCCGCAAGTCGGTGGGTATTCCTTGTGGGGTACCTCCCATTGTTCCGGTACCCCACAAGGCAGTGTTTGTACACGCACTCATACTCGTCGAAAGTAGTGCGCGTACTTACACTGCAAAAACTGTAGGGTTGATTTAAAACCATTCGGTATCTATACAGGACAACACCAGTAAAATTTAACACCAGATTGTCCTGCGTAGATACCAATGGTGTAAATTTAACACTCCAGTTTTTGCAGTATAATACTCTTACTCGTGCTCAACACTCACAATCGTTTTGAAATGTGTAAAGGTCAACTTTTAAGCGAAACGTGTCTCCCGAATGGGCAAGTTGAGTGATTTGTCCATACTTTTTGGAAATGCTTTGTACTGTGCCTAGGCCCACATGCATTCAAGGTATGCTTGTATAGGATTGATTCAACGTAAGACTACCTAACACCCATGTTGTTTGTCTATCTTTCTTAGGATGTGCAGGAGATTGATCGCATCGAGAACGAGATCAAGGATATCCTCGTAGTAATGCGTGCCGCGGTTCCCACCGTCGACAAGTACGAACACATCCTGCCGGGTTTGTCCCTAAAGATTCCAGCTCGCGCTCTTAACGTGGTAAGTCGCTGGTTTGGTTCCCTGACCAGACGATCGGTGACATTTCACAATGGATTGAAATTCTCGAATGTCTTGAGTTTAAGAATTCTACAATTTTAGGACTGATAAGCACTGCAGATATTTTTATGGAAATAAAAACATTTCACACCTGGAAATACCCGAGCTACCCGAACATATTCGAGTGTCATTGAAACGTATTCTGAACATGTCAGACATGTTCGGGCATGGGCAGGTTCCTGACCATTTTGATTCGAGCCGTGGCGCCCACCTGACCTAGAAGATTGTTTTCAGAAGTTTGTAAGGATTGGTCTGGGAATTAAAAGGTACCCACATAGCAGCCCCTTATTACACTTGTACCCAGCGCCCAGTCAAAGGCATTCCTCATACTCTGTCTTTGACTTAAGTGTCTGGCAGTGATTGCCCCTTGCAAGTTGATTGGCCCATCAGGCCTGACGTTGCCGAGCGGCCATTTTAGTTCACCCAGCAGCGTGTTGTGAGCTGCGTTTCGGCCCGCTTGGTATGTCGTGCAAAGTTAACATTTTTCCCCATATAGAGATAAATAATTATCTAATTTTCAATCGAGACTCCTTTGTTTTAGGCCTAAAGGCCTGAACGTGTAAAGGTCACTCCTCTCAAGCCGAAACGAGAGACATCTGTATTAGATTAAGAGAAACGCCTATTAGAAAGGAGACATGTCTATTAGAATTAGAGATGAGTCCTTTGAAATAGGGATTTGGGATTAAATGTTAAATTTGCACGCCATACTAGCTGGGTGGACTACTATAGGGGCATCAGTGACAGCACCCTAGCTGCCTATCCAAGTCGGTAATGGAGATCAGGGGTCATTACCTATTTTGTTCAGGTGCGTGGTATTGAAGGCATCGAGTACATTCATGAGGACGTGATCGGAACCATCTACGGCTCGCAATCCGGCGCAACGTGGGGCATCGATCGCATCGACAGTCGCACTGGAACCGATGGTGTCTTCAAATACAACGATAATGGTAGGCCTATACCGTGCGGCAGGATACCATGCAAATAGCTCCATCAGCTTTTTGGGGGTCTTCTTTGCCCCACTTAATTTTTACAATTGAATGTACACAACCACCTATAAAATTATTCCAGCATTAATTCCAACACTATGTGCAACATATCCTTATTTTTTAGCACCGCAATCATGTCACTGTAGGTACAAGTTGAAAAGGGAAAATATGAGAGAAAATTGGGAAGAGAAAAGGATCAGGAATCAGGCAAGCATCACTGCCACTCTTGCAAATACTATTCTAATTTTATGAAAATGGCATTTTGAATTATATGAAAGTGCAGATGTGTAGGCGTGCACATATTTTCACATACATTGCATTGTCATTAAAGGTGGCAGTCGAGGATGCAAGTTTGTTTAAAGTTAAATTATACTTACTTATATTCCTAGATACAAGTTTTACCATGTGTAAGATGGTGCACAACCATTCCTTTTCAAAATTGCTGCAGCCCACGCTAAGAGTTCGTGACACCCCATCCAAATTGTTTCATTGACGCCTATGAAATCAAGGATATCATTTTGATTGTCTCTGGATACATTTTCCTCTTCCTCAATAGCTCTTGGCAGCGGGGCGAGGTTTTTCATTGTGGATACTGGAATCCGCACAACTCACCAAGTGTTCGGTGGACGAGCCTCCAGAGTCTACGGAGCTACTGACGATCATGGGCACGGGACCCATTGTGCCGGCACTGCTGGTGGTGACGTCTACGGTATCGCGCGTAAAGCCAATGTCTACAGCGTGAAAGTCTGCAACTCCTGGGGAAGCTGCCCAACTTCAACGGTCCAAGCTGGTAGGTCGTCACCCGCTAAACGTTTGCTCCTTTGATTCACACAAAGAACTCATTTCCTCGCTGAAATGCTCTTTTCCAGATTACGTTTCTTTGTCGATCAGTCCATCAGATCAGTCTGTCGGTCTTGATATGCTCCCTCCTTGCAGTTTCTGAAAAATTTGGTGGAAAAGTTGTCCATTGCTAGACCGACGGATGGCATGACGTCATACCTGGGTCTTTTCTTGGGGCCTCCCTTTTTCACTTCTTAGTTCTCATTTTCGGCCGACTCTATGTTGGGTTCCTGACGAAGAAAAACAAAACTTTTTTTCATTACCGCCAACCCTACTAACGAAACGAAGCAACATTTATGTATCATTTATTAGATAATTTCTCAGGAACGACACAATTGAAATATAAAAATATAAGACAATTTCAAAATTCAATTACATAAAAATTAACAATGAAGGAAATCAGGCTCCGCGTTATTTGAAATGTTATTGAAAATGAATATCAGATTATTACGCGACGTATAGCAACCAGTGTAATCCCAGAAGATGATAGGATATGTTGCCTCTCATCATATTAGGTGTCTATAATATACACTGAACTTTACCGCTACAGTATGTTATGGCTGTCACTACAGCAAAAACATTAGTGAGCTTCTTGGCGCAGATAAGTCAACTACATCTTACCAAATATTGTTTTATTCAATGATTATTCATTGCAATTTTCCCAAAGAAGACAATTTTTTCACATTTTTTTTAACAGACCGAACCTACCAAAAGATATATCAACCCTTACAGAAATATAAGAACCTAAGATAAAAAGAGATGCTCTTGAATGAGTATTATGCTTCATATTAGATTTGTTATTACCTTTAAGGTATTATTTAATCTGCATGTTGAGGTTAGTCACTATACTTGGAGCTGAACAAAATGTGTGTCTCATTGGCTATCCTAGGCCTGGTAAAAAGTTAAGTCAAAATGTCTGTTGTGTTTCCCTACAAAAGGCTTGAATAAGATCGTGAGCCAGTTTGGCACGGGCAACGGCAAGGGAGTGGTGTCAATGTCTCTTGGCTTTTCGAAGAACACCCAGATGGACAATATGGTCAACGACATGCTTAACAAAGGCTACACTGTGTCCGTTGCTGCTGGCAACGAGAACTCCAATGCCTGCAACGTCTCCCCCGCCAATGTTCCTGGGGTGAGTTGTTCAAAAGGACGAAAATTATAATAAAACCAAATGTCTTGAATCTGGTCATATTTTTCGGCAAGGGAGTGGTGACGGGATGGCCACTGACATGCTAATAACAAAGGCTACACCGTGTCTGTTGCTGCTGGCAACGATAACGCCAATGCTTGCAACACCTCCCCCGCCTATGTTGCTTGGGTGAGTTGTAATAAAGGACCAAAATTATACGTCCAAACTACTTGCTTAAATCTGGTCATAATTTTCAAAGTCGAACTACCCATACTTTCTTGCGCGGGCGAAAGTCGATATTGAATGTAAATACGGACTGGGGGTGTTTAACCGGTTTAGCCTTTCAAATAAAGGGGTCAAGTAATGAAAAACAATTATCCTAAAAGCTAAATCAATAACGAGGAGAAATGGTCAACAGCTATGTTGCTCCATCAGACTTAAGCCGTTCTTTTAAGAGTGACCTAGCAGAAAAAAAAGGATTCGATCGATCAACCTGTGGCTCATCAAGAATCTGTCCATGGTGATAGCTCAACAACCTCGAATTTTGCGAGGGTCCTCATCTGGCGCAAGAGGGCGCTGTTCATTGAAATAAGATTGTGAATAGCCGGACAGATTCTATTGTAGAATTTAATCTGAATTCATATTTCATTAACTCAGGGTTTCTTCTTTTGTTGTTCCTTTTTCCCCTTTTCATTTTTTTTTTGAGGGGGTGGGGTCTCGGGGAGAAACCTCCTCCTCCCCAGTGATCAACAGCCACTTCACCAAAGTTACAAAAGTTCATTATCAAAGTGATGCAAAACCATTGATTTATGACTTGGTTTGTTTTCAGTGCCTCACTGCTGGTGCCTCAACCTCCAGTGATTCTCGGGCGTATTTCTCCAATTGGGGCTCGTGCGTGGACCTGTTTGCTCCGGGCTATAACATTGTCAGTGCTAGCTACTCCTCTAACACTGGAAGTGCAACCATGTCGGGAACATCCATGGCTTGCCCTCACGTGACTGGTGAGTTTTCCGACTTTTTTCCGATCGCAAGTACATACAGACGGTTTAGTTTTGTTGGGCGCTGTAATGACAACATCAATATAACAGAAGTCACGCAGTGATCATTCACACACACCGCCATGTCCTGATGATTACCAGTCCCTTGCCTAAATATTCACACTGCTTTTCATTTGCAGGTGCCGCCACTGTTTACTTGGGTTCGAACCCAGGTTCCTCCCCATCGGCCGTCCATTCTGCCATCGTGAATGCTGCCACCAATGGCGTCATTTCTGACACCAAAGGGTCTCCCAACAAGTTGCTCTACGTCGCGGTAAACACTCAATAACTTGTAACATAGATAATAAAGCCTGCTAGTTACACACACACAAAAAAGGACAACGTATAGACCATTATCATGTTGCGGCCATCTTATTTTTTCTCCATTCAAATCAACATAACCAAAGCGAGGCTAGAAGGAAAAATAGTCTGGTTCCCTTTTGAACAAAAAAACATTATCATTCGGTACTGCTATTGGATACAACAGTAATGGTAGGCCTATACCGTGCGGCAGGATACCATGCAAATAGCTCCATCAGCTATCCCCGGCAAATATTTTAAAATGTATACTCTCGGTGAAAAACGGACGGGGATCCGACGGGCCACGCGTTATTACTTTGAGGAAGAACAATCGTTCAAAAGGCGTGGCAATTTTCACGCACCTCCTAAGACTTTATGCGCGGGTTATGATGGCCTCACGATACGCGGATAAACCAAGGTAAAACAAACTGTAGTGGAGTCTCATTTCGCGTTTTTCTTTTAGCGCGTCATGCGTCCATGAGACCTCACGCGGTCAACTGCCGCGTACAATGCGTATGAAGTCAAACCGTTTTCACGCTCCGGGCTTGGTGACTAAACAAAATCAAACAATGGCCACTTCAGATTCTATTAAAACATGTTTCATGCCAGTTTGTCACACCCCCAAATATGCATCCGCTGCAGTAATGAAATATTTAAATTCATGTCAGTTATGTGACCGAGCGCAGAACAATTACAAATTATGTGCATGTTCTCAACTTTAGGCTTTGAATACAGAAGAAACTTCATGGGAGCAAGAGTATATAGGCCTATATCTATTTGAAACAAATGAAAGAAAATATCCCCTCATAATTTTAAAAACTTCTGCTAAAACAATCAGGGGAAAGTGGCCAGGAAACGCCTCAGATTGCACCACATAGCATCTGCGATCCAAAATTTCACGGGGCCCTTGAGCGGGCCCCGGATCCCACGCCGTAAGGGCTTCGCGCTCCGCGCTCGCATTAGTCCTCCGGCCAAATTTCCTATATGCTTTATTCACCCTAGCGGTGCCCCCACCTATTTGGAACCTTCAGCAGCGAATGGCTGAGGCTCGGACTACAAGTGGCCGAAATCCCTTTCCAAAATAAAAAGTTGTGAAAAAAAAACTTTGAGTACATAACAAACTTTATAAAGAAGAAAAAATAACAAATTTTAATGGAATTTTCGATGTTTAAAACGTTTTCTAAACGGTGGAAAGTGGCCGGGAATCGACTCAGATTGCACCACAGAGCATCTAAAATCCAAGTTTTTCCGGGGCCCTTAAGCGGGCCCCGGGCGCCACGCCGTAAGGGCTTCGCGCGCTCGCAGGTCCAGTCAGTTACCGTGTCACGCGTAGCTCCTCTATTTTCTCGTCCACACAGGGCTTCAGAAAATTCGCAATTTTCATGGCAAACCATGACCGATCCAAACAAACAAAGTTGTTTTGGGTAGTTAAAGAAATACTTCATACATCTATCAAGGTATTTTTTTCTCAAAGAAAGGATTTCGATGCATTTTGACGATATTGTTTCACGGACAAATCGACTAAAAATTAGGTCATGACATTTCCGGGTTTTTTTTCGAGAACGACGAAAGTCTCCCAAATGTTGAGGTAATCAAACGAAAGAGTGAACCTTCATCTACAAAAAAATCTCGTGAACGTGATGTCGTTAATATTTTAAGAATTCGATGTACACCTAAAGTTTCCAACAACTTCCATTTTTCACAACGCGAAAAGATCGTCGCCATTGTAAAGCATAGAGCGA